>JAMZAV010001640.1:0-160659 GCA_024449915.1 Sweltsa coloradensis | reverse complement strand
TTGGACTTAAAAAAGGATAGGCGGGAGAGGTTTCCCAAGACAGAATTTGAAGCGGCAGAGGAGGGGAAAAGAAAGTGGAAAGGCCAAGAGAGAAGGGGAAAAGTTTAAATTCAAGAAGACGTTGGAAACGGAATGAATGTGGGAGCATGTAAAAGGGTTTAAAGCTGTGTGGGACAGAAAAGTGGAAAAATTGGGTGGAGGGAAGGAGTCAGATGATGGGGAAAGGGGAACACGAGTCTGGAAAAGTTTAGTATCTACAGTTTCATGCCCTTGTAATGGGGGAAAACCAAATCACCCGACATATTTTGGGAACTGGGGGAGGGGACGATGCCGATTCCGTTCCAACGATTCCACCGATTCTCGAAAACGGTAAAGAATCGTTCAAAAACCGATTATTACAAAAAATTCGGCCGATTCCGAGAACCAAATTTTGAATTTGGCGCCCGGTAAAAAGCGGGCAGTGGGGCCCTGCGCGTTTTCGTTCGACTATCCAAAAAGTCGATCGTGTTGCGAGTGCGAGATAATCAAATATCGACTCAAAATATTTGTGTTTTTCAAAAATGGCCACTCGTTTTAAAAATCGTAGTAAAACGAGTTAACTTTAAATTTAACTAAAAAATGTCAGAGAAAAAAAAAATCTAAAAGCGATGTGTGTTGCACTTTAAAATACAACCAAAATAATCAAAGGCATTTGTAACTATTGCCGCACAGAAATTTCAGAGGCAAACGCGTGAAAATCTTACACTACATAAAATAGCACAAGCATTTAAACATTTTCCCACCAGCATGACTGTATAAAAACCCACGGCCAACGTAATGGGGGCGTTAACACTAAAGAGTTAGCCGCTCCCGCAGAAATAAACAGCTATGAAGAAGATACTCTGTCCCTGGGCCAAGTTCTCGTTCCCCGGTGTACCCTGGGCCCAATCAAGATAGGCCTAGGCCTACCCCCAACTCAAGCTCAGGATCTGCGTCGCGTGATATCCCCGGTACACTTTTTTTTAGGAGGAATTCAATTGTTCAGTTGCCACCTCTAGTAGTGGGGGAAAGTAGGCCACAATCCACATTCCAGTACCCCTGGGCCCCGGATGTAGGCCTAGGCCTAATGGTAATGGGGATGGGCCTCAATCAACTCCCCCTCCAGACCTAGGCCTAGGCCTACCTACAAGGGCCCATTAGGGTCAGGGGCTGGGCCTTTTCCGTTGGGAAAATTATAAAAGGAACTACCCCCCAAAACCAACCTACACAAAAAATCATATTTAAAAAAAAAAAATTTTTTTGCCTGGGGACAAGAGGTCACAAAAAATTACGACACTCTTGGGGAAAAAAGATCTTTTTCTGATTGCCAGCCATTCTCCATTGTAAGAATGTGGGTTCAAACGTCTAAAAAAAGTCTCTTGAACCGAGTACACTCTCCCTTAAAGGGAAAACTTGTCTTTGGGGAGTTACCCCTCCCAATGAAAAGAAGTCGCTGAAAAGTGAAAGCATTCTAGCAAACGCCAAACTATCACAAAACTACTGACATGTGGTCTCAACAGCAAATATGGACAAAATTTTTTGGCTTAACGTCTTACATTTCGTTTAATTTGGCTGTGCCACATCAGTCTAGATGTAATACCATTCACGCAGAGTGCACATGCAAAAAACTTTCCCCCTTCCTAACAAAGTTTTTCAAGAATGGGAAGTGTTTGAGAAACTACACATCTTTGTTCGAAAAAGGGCCAAACTTCAAATCGGCTATGGAAAAAGGGAAAATGAAAATCTTATTTTTTAAAAAAAAGTTTTATAAATGCACACTTATGTCTAGGCCATAATTTTCGAACCGCTCTATTGTTTTACTTTTATTTTCCAAAAATTTGAAAATATAGACCCCAATCTTTTTTGTGAAAAGGCGTATGGTTAGCCCTAGCCTATTTTAAATCTTCAATTTTTGGCTAAATTTTTCAAACTTTCCCTGATAAACTAATTTAATTTTTAAATATCGATTGCTGGGGGTTTTGGGGGGGCATGGGCCTCCTTTTAATAACTTTTTAGGGGGTTTTCCTATGCGGGCCTAGGCCTAGGCCTAGGAGTATTTCAAATTTTTTTTCAACCCGACATTTTGCTTATTTTGCTGTTTTTTCATTTAAGGGTTCGTTCAACATAACCCTCCTCGCCCCACTTACGTTGTTCGTTAGGATGCGTACGAACAAAAAGGTTCACTTTTAACACTCTTGGAAAAGGGCTTGTTGGCCCTTTAAAGCACTCGCAAAAGCGTGAAAGTATCTAAAAAAGGGCTCAGCAAGCACTAGGATTACCAAAACACTTTTTATCAGGACGAGCCTAAGGTGGAACATACCTCAATATCCTAACAGACTGCTAGAACGCAAAAGGAGTTTCATTTTATGCCAGACCTCAGATCACACCCCCTTTTTCCCTAGCGACTGGAAATCAATTGCGTCTATGTTTAACTTATTAAAAGTTTTTTTATACTCCCAAACTGCAAATTCTGCTTTAAAACCCAAACTCTGAAGTCATACCCCTTTTTACTGCAGTACAGCCCCCTTTAAGATCAAAGGGGGAAATTGAGGGACAACACCCAAACCTCATCAAAGGGTCTGCTTGAATCGTTGGAAACGCTAAATGGTTTTTTAAGCAACATGTTTATGCCATTTCAACATGTTGGATCCGCGATTTTTAAATTTACTATTCTCCGGGTCAGGGTGTAGCAGAAAAGCCAAAGTGGCATTATTGCTTGAAATTTAATATATGCCTAATGATCAAGACTAATGATGCGGGGGGGACAAAATCGGGCAACGCCAACCCGTACCGGGTTCCCCTAATCCCCTCAAATCTCTACAGCAAAATTCTTGCTACTTCAAGCAAGGGGGAGGTTCTTACTTTTATTTTTTAAAAACTAAGCGCCTTTGGGTTGGTCTACACTCAAAACCCAGAAAATTGTGTTTAAAAATTTAAATTTTTTTTTTTGTTTTTTTCTTTTCGTAAAACCCCCAAAACGAAATGCGTCAGACGAAATCACGGTACTTGGGGTGAACCACTTTTGATGATGAGCCGGGATGATGAAGGAAGTACCCAAAAATCCCTGTCATAAGTACTGGCTTGTTCAAAAATTCACATTTTAAAGAGTTTGCACGCAAATTTGGGAACACCCTGGCAAAAGTCTTCTCTGAGAGGCTGTTCTACTTCAGGCATGATATTTGATAAAAACGGAGTCCTTTTGGGCCCAGAAAGGGTTTTGCCAGCTGGGGTTTTTGAACAAAAAATTGCAGTTGGGAAAATACAACTACTAATACTAGGCCTCCTGATACCTAACCTGTGTACAGGGTTTGGTTACAATTTTTCAAATGACATACAATTATTGTTACGTCTACATGTAAGCCTACCGCTTAAGTTTCCGTTATTTCACTCGTAACTTGGCTAGGCCTCCTATGTTCAAAATTTTCTTTTTGGTGGCAAGAGTGGGACTGTTTTAAAGCAGCCAATTTACTTCTACCCCAAAATTCAAAATGTATTAGGTCTAAGATTTTTCGTATTAATTAATTTTTTCCTGTTTATTTTGTGGGAAAAAAAGTCTATTGTGTAGGAACCTTAATAGGCCCATTTCAATTTTTATAGCCTAAAAATTTAAAGGCCCTAACTAGTTTTTTTTTTGAAAACAAAAACCCAAAAGTGATTTTTGGCCTCTTTGTCTGAAAATTTGGGTGATATGTAATGTTAATAAAAAGTAGGTATGCCTGTCTTGAAAAAATCACAATTTATGTAGTACCACTCGGAAAAAGCTTATATTTATTCTTAATGTTTACACATAAACCCTATTGCCTTATCCCCCCCATAATCCCCTAATCCTACAGAACTTATTTTTAAAGAAACGGGAAAGAATCGGTCGGGATCGAATCGTTAATGTGGAATCCGGAAACGGTTTTTTTAATCGGGGAAATTTGGGGAATTTGCCCATCCCCATTGGAACGAGTTATGATTATTATTATTATTTGTTTTATGATAGCATTTATCATTTCGTACCTTGACAACAAGCTCGAGCTTGAATACTCAATAAAAAATCATATTTATCTAGTAACTTTTGAGTTTGTTGACGTTAAAATCCTTCCCCTTATTTTGAAGTATCATTGTGAAGCCTAAATTTGTATCAAAAAGTTTTTTTATGAAGTAAATATTTAAAAAAGGATTTGAATTTGATTTTCTGTCAAAAAATCAATTCAAACATTGGTTTGTTGTAAACAAACTTCAAAATATTATTGTTTACTTTTCTGACAGCAGAATTAGGCCTAGGGAATTTGATTTATATTCTTTCGATTATAACATTACAGTTTCTTTCATTCATAATGGCTAAACCAGTGGTTAAAGGTTGTACCGTATGTAATTTGAAAAAGAACAAAAAAACTAAATGCCTAAAGTGCAGGGTATGTGAAGATATTTTCCATCGGGTATGTATAAATATGAGCAATGAGGCATTCGATTCAATACTTGGATGATGGGAATGTAATAAGTGTATAAACAGTTATAATAGCAGCAAGTGCCTTCAATGTGGCGTTCAAGATGTCTATGAACTGAAGAATCGAACAAGAAGAGTTTTGCCGAGATGGTGTTGTATGAATTGTTTATTTCACCCTCTAAGTGTACATGCAATTTACATGACAAATCTTGTTAATCATAATGTCGATAAAGAGCCTCAAAGTATGAATGATGATGTTGCTAAAGGTTTAGCTATATTGCCAAAAGGAATGAAGTTTGGACATCTCAATATACGTAAGTTGGATAAGTATATAGATCAGTTGAGAGTGTTATTCTTGACACGTATAATTTTGATATATTTGCTTGCTGTGAAACATATCTACATGAGTCTGTTCAAGATGGTTTTATCTCTGTTGACAATAAATGCTAAGATTTAATTGTGAAAGGGTAGGGGGAGGGTTAGTTTTATTTATATTGCTGAGAAGTTCATGTCAAGTGTAGTTGAGTGTAAAGTTTAATTTCCGATAGATGTTGAGTTGCAGTCAGTTAAATTCTGGCTTCCGAATGTGAAGCCAATGATTTTTACAGCAGTTTATAAAGCTCCACATGTTAAGTTAGAAGAATTTTCAGATTGTTTTGATAGTTATTTTATTTTATAATTGACAAGTTGGACAGTTATTGATGTATGAAATAAAGCTATTGATCTAGCTTTATTTCATACATCAATAACTGTCCAACTTGTCAATTTAATGTTCTGTTGTTTGGTTTTGTATTTTTATTCATAATAAACCTTTTGTTAATAATTGGTACTAATGCACAGCCATATTTATAATAATTTGTGGAATTGTTTTTTGTCCTGTCTTATGTGGTTTTTTAATTGTTAATTTTGTTTGATAAAGATTTCTGTAAAGAAATCGAAATATCACATTTAAAGTCGATCGATGAAGTGAACTACCCTATCAAAACAACAATTTCTTTAGCATTAAAATAATACTTTTATCTATATTATCATCATCTAGTATTATTTAAAACGGTATTCAACACAACTTCATCAATTTATGTATTTTATACAAAGTAAATAATAATATTGTTCTGTTCTAAATGCGCATGTTGTATTTTGACTCCAGTAGTATATCATGCTAGGCACAATCATAAAACTAAATATTATACAATAATCGATGTATAAATATTTGTAGCACTTGAGTCAGAAATGGTGAAGAAATGCAAAACGAACATAAATTCTCTATATATATGTATATCATCGACATTAAGATAGTCAAAACCACAAATTAAGATTTTAATTCTACCTTTCTTGTAGCAAATAACCACATGTTGACTTGGCAACATAGCACTGGTTTGTTATGATGGCAGTACTGAATGTCCCAAAGGATGTAGCAAGCTGCCAGCGTCCACCTCGAACTTATATTATATACAAATAAATAGTAGTTGCGTACATCTGCAGAATATGGCTGTGTATTACGACAAAGAAACATTGGCTGATTGATTTGCAAGTGTAAACAGCGCCCGCATTGCAAACAACGAGCATTTACGCTCGTTTTTTCTTAGCGTCCCTCAAACGCCCCACGTCTGTCTGCAGGAGTATTCATCTGAGCCGCCCCAAAGCCGTGGACACGAGTGGCATGAGCGCAGCGTGTTTGCGTAGCATGCAAGAGGTACCCGGTTCGAGACCTGGCCTGTGCGTTTTTTTTCCTTTTGTTTTTCCGGAAATAATAATTATTTATATCTTTATCCGTGATAGATTTAATTTTTGTAATCTTTTCGTGGAAGTTTACTCTTTTCTTTTCTTTTTATATTTTATGTATATTTGCCACAGCCTCTGATGGTAATCTCTTGGTAAGAACAGGTGGATTTGAAAGTGGTCTCATCTAGGCCTAATTTAGCAAATGTACCAAGGCCCCAAGCATGTCTTGCAATCTCCCGTGCACGCTCGTAGATTTATAGATGAAATGGAATAAATAAATAATATAAACAAATAAAATATAAATATAAATAAATGAACAATAAGTACGTTCACATATTGTCTACTAGTCTACCGCCTAATCTATTTGGTTTACAAATTAGAGCAGCAGATAACTAAATATTGATATGAATGCTGAGCCGCGAGCAGAATAGGCATTGAGGTGTAGGCCACACCCACCCTGTCTCTCGTCATCGACAGCCAACTACAGCGTGCGACGTCACGGCGCTGTTGCCGTAATTCTTGTAATCGATCGGCCGTACGAGTTGAAGTTGGACCAAACATCTCAAATATCTCGAAAACGAACCCCGTTTGACCAATTTTCAAAAGCAAATAATGTTAGTCGTGAAATTATCTACATTTTGCACGTAAATTTTTTAATATTCATTAACAGGTCACGATGTTACGCAACGATATGCGATGAAAGTGTAGGTTTTTGTTCATCTACAATGCATAAGATAGGGAATTCCAGCGCATTTCAAAACGCAGTAAATAAAAAACTAGTACCGTTAGGCCCAAAAGTTTTTGCTATACTCACAAGCTCAATCTCATCTTCCAGTACCTGGAATCTGAAGGATATCTATTACATGCGCAGTTATCATCGATCGACTTTAAGCAATATCCAATCAATCAATTGTGGGCTTACTGCTGCAATAGGCTCCGCACATATTGTCCAAATCTTTTTGAAAGAACTCGTTACATTATTCACCTGAAGCGGGAATTGAACCCGGACCTTCTGCATTGGAAGCGAGGACATATAGCCATCAAGTAGAAGGTGAAACCAAGAAAAATGGTAATTACACTTACATTGAACGCATTGCAAAGAAGTCATACTTGCGAAGGGTGGCTCGATATCCCGTGTCGGCGCAGAAGTTCCCAGTAGCAACGTAGACATCTGTAGGCGATGTCGTGTCTGATAAAGACGGTCCGAGCTGCGATTGATTCCGTACCGGCCCGAAGCGCCCCTGGCGATGTAGAAGACCAGCAATTGACAACGGTTTGACATGGTGAGCAGACCTGAAGCATAGACGATCAAATTAAAATCTTGACTACTTGCCCAATAAATACATGTGCTTTAAGTTTATATTTTATTTGGACTAACCCAGTCTTGCTTTTAAATTTATTTAATTTATTTTTAATTTAAACTCAAAACTTTATGTAAAATATGGCATATTTGTACCAAGCACTGTTTCTGTAAACCATATTAATATTATGTATTTGAGAATAAAATATCTCTGAAATCTGTAAAACATCTGAAGACATTAAACCACACGATATTAAGATCGTGGACCGGTACATCTCATGGTGTACTTACAACTTAACTTTTGGAATGGATATTCAATCTTATACCAGAATATAATAATTTAAAATAGAACTGGTGCAAAGTTTGACAGCAGAGTTTGAAATCTGTTTGACTGAACTCGTTGGGCGTACTTGCTAGTGGCATCTATGCATTAGGCCACAATGCTATCTTGCATTTCTGTTGAGCACGACAGATACTCCAGGTCAACGCAGACGTCTGTAGGCGATGTCGTGTCTGATAAAGACGGTCCGAGCTGCGATTGATTCCGTACCGGCCCGAAGCGCCCTGGCGATGTAGAAGACCAGCAATTGACAACGGTTTGACATGGTGAGCAGACCTGAAGCATAGACAATCAAATTAAAATCTTGACTACATGCCCAATAAATACATGTGCTTTAAGTTTATATTTTATTTGGACTAACCCAGTCTTGCTTTAAATTAATTAATTTATTTTTAATTTAAACTCAAACTTTATGTAAAATATGGCATTATTGTACCAAGCACTGTTTAGGTAAACCATATTATTATTATGTATTTGAGAATAAAATATCTCTGAAATCTGTAAAACATCTGAAGACATTAAACCACACGATATTAAGATCGTGGACTGGTACATCTCATGGTGTACTTACAACTTAACTTTTGGAATGGATATTCAATCTTATACCAGAATATAATAATTTTAAAATAGAACTGGTGCAAAGTTTGACAGCAGAGTTTGAAATCTGTTTGACTGAACTCGTTGGGCGTACTTGCTAGTGGCATCTATGCATTAGGCCACAATGCTATCTTGCATTTCTGTTGAGCACGACAGATACTCCAGGTCAACGCAGACGTCTGTAGGCGATGTCGTGTCCGATAAAGACGGTCCGAGCTGCGATTGATTCCGTACCGGCCCGAAGCCCCCTGGCGATGTAGAAGACCAGCAATTGACAACGGTTTGACATGGTGAGCAGACCTGAAGCATAGACAATCAAATTAAAATCTTGACTACATGCCCAATAAATACATGTGCTTTAAGTTTATATTTTATTTGGACTAACCCAGTCTTGCTTTTAAATTAATTTAATTTATTTTTAATTTAAACTCAAACTTTATGTGAAATATGGCATTATTTGTACCAAGCACTGTTTATGTAAACCATATTATTATTATGTATTGAGAATAAAATATCTCTGAAATCTGTAAAACATCTGAAGACATTAAACCACACGATATATAAGATCGTGGACGGTACATCTCATGGTGTACTTACAACTTAACTTTTGGAATGGATATTCAATCTTATACCAGAATATAATAATTTTAAAATAGAACTGGTGCAAAGTTTGACAGCAGAGTTTGAAATCTGTTTGACTGAACTCGTTGGCGTACTTGCTAGTGGCAATCTATGCATTAGGCCACAATGCTATCTTGCATTTCTGTTGAGCACGACAGATACTCCAGGTCAACGCAGACGTCTGTAGGCGATGTCGTGTCTGATAAAGACGGTCCGAGCTGCGATTGATTCCGTACCGGCCCGAAGCGCCCTGGCGATGTAGAAGACCAGCAATTGACAACGGTTTGACATGGTGAGCAGACCTGAAGCATAGACAATCAAATTAAAATCTTGACTACTTGCCCAATAAATACATGTGCTTTAAGTTTATATTTTATTTGGACTAACCCAGTCTTGCTTTTAAATTAATTTAATTTATTTTTAATTTAAACTCAAACTTTATGTGAAATATGGCATTATTTGTACCAAGCACTGTTTATGTAAACCATATTATTATGTATTTGAGAATAAAATATCTCTGAAATCTGTAAAAACATCTGAAGACATTAAACCACACGATATTTAGATCGTGGACCGGTACATCTGATGGTGTACTCACAACTTAACTTTTGGAAAGGATTTTCAATCTAATACCCTACCAGAATATAATAATTTTAAAATAAAACTGGTGCAAAGTTAATCTGCAAAAAATAGCAAGAACTGAAAAGACAAAGAATTAAAAAAACAGTTATGTTTTCCCAGGCCAGCTGATTTCTTCAACATCACATTTCACTATGCATTAGGGAAGACATCGGAGAGTAAAATATGAAATTTGTTTCAGCTCCTCTTGGGACACACAATTCAAATGGTGCCATGTTATGTAAGAAAATAATATACTATACCCGTCAGAACTCGGAACACTATTTTGATATGCTCGGACAGTAGACATGTCGGGCATGGTATTTTATGAGTCCTGTTTTATTGCTTTCAGAGTACAGTAAGAACTCTCTTATCCGAATTGGATGAGACCGGGGGCACCTCGGATTTGCGAAAAACTCGGATGGCGCGGTTCATTTGTTATTTGCTCTCGTAGCATAGCCTGATGTGGTAAAATGATATATGACACATGTAGGCCTAATGGATAAAGGAACATAAAATACACTGCTATACTTCATACAGGGTACTAAATGATTTAATAGCTTGTAAATCAAGCTCCACAAACACACGTACACAATTAGGCCTACATGTCGTAATAAAAACGTGTTCAGGGCTCAAAGCAACATCCATATAAAAAGTAGGAATCATCTTAGATCTGGTCTCACATTACTTGCATCACTTAAATTTACTTCACTATAGCTTTTGTCACAATAACATCCTTGATTACAACTATTAGCTATTTTCTGGGTGTTTTCCTACTCCCCAGGTCAGTATAGATCTCTCATTACAAGTAAACAAGTCATTAGATAAATCGTTTTTCATTAGGAAGATGGGTCAATACTTCACATTTAGGCCTACAGATTTGGGTATATAAACTGGACCCTGGATCTAATAATGGAGTTCAGTATTAGGTTCCGCCTATACTACACATTAGGTCCTGCCTGTGTGTCCCTAAAACAACATACTATAGGTCCTGCCTGAGTATTTTTCATAAAGTTTAAAGTGTTTCATCTGTGTGTCATCAGTCTACGATAAGGGTGAGTGCAACTTAATTATATTCATGATCTTAATTACTATAATTTACTAAGCTTAATTAAATTACTTTGGCTCCACCAAAGTAATTAAAGCCTTATTCTATGCATGTCATTAGAATGACTAACTTCTATTGGTCATAATTACCATTTATGCACTGACCCTCAGTCAGATGTGGGTAACATATCTCATCTCTATGCACTGCAACCTGCATTATTTTAATTATCACCTGTGTGTACTTTGTGCGCCAACTGGCAATATCTAAAAATACCATATACTGTGTTTGTCAAGTGTTATATTCCAATGACTGGTTATCGCACCCCTAAGCCATGTGCCCACCCCTACAAAACTCGCACACACATTGTAATTAAACCCTCCAACCCTGATTACCTCAGGACTTTAGTCCAGTACATTCTGTATCTTCAAGTCTCCAGAAGAACTAAATAAAGGAGGATATTATTAGACTCAGGATTATTGCATTAAGCCCTGACCCTACTCAGTAAGGTCAAGTTCCCACGCTCCCTCTCAAGCCTCATCCATGGCCCCAACTACCCGTCCGTCTCTCTCAACAAGACGTCTTAAACCCGTTGAGTGGTGGCAGCTCCTCTTCACCCCCCTAACTCCAGACTTGTTACCACCCCCAGCAAACGTATGTCTAGGCCTAAACTCGACGCAGTAGGCCTAGTCCTACAATGCAAACATAGGCCTAGGCCTAGCTCTCTTTCTCATGTGGGAAAACCTCTCACTACTATGCCCGCGCTGAAGCTCACGACGCACGATAAGTCTGGGAAAGAAATAAAATAAGCCCAGGAATCACAATTCAATGCGTCGTAATTATGAATTTCGTGAATCGGTTGAAACATGATTGCATCTAGTTCCACAACGACCATCTTTGAACAGCTGTGTGTGAGATGGTTGGATCGTATGCGCACGCGCAGGCGCGCGACGCACACTGACCTCTATATGCTCAGTGGGTGGCACTGACGCTTACCGGCGATGCGCCCAACGCACACTGACCACTGAACTCTATATGCTCAGTGACACTGATGCACACTGCTCGAAAGTCGAGATATATCGTCGATCTATCTTCTTTGCACTCACTCGTAAGGCATGCCTACAAATGTATGGGAGTACTTTTAAAAAAGTGCGGCGCGGCGTCTGTAATTATTTTTATGGTTTATTTACGTATTTATTTATCTTTTTTTTTTGGGGGCGGCTCGGTTAACACGGTACATCGGATAAGCGGAGATCGGATAAGAGAGTTCTTACTGTAATTATAAATAAGATAAATTGCAAAATTTTGCAAAAATATTAATAGAAGCCTACCAATATGAAAAGTAAAATTTAATGCACAGGGTTGTACTCATTGCATGATGCTCAAGAGCGAAATGCAGAATTATTAATTAATAGACTCACTCAAGTCACTGCAATGGTAGGGATACCTGATAGTAACTGAGGTTATTCTTACCATGCCGTGGTGTTGACATAGTGGGGTATGTTGAAGTTCAAGGCAACGTCCGTCCAAAGTTCTATGGTACGATCCCAAGTTCTAGGGCATGATTTTGCAGTTCTAGGGAACGGCCGTCAAGTTCTATGGTACGATGTCCAAAGTTCTAGGCATGATGTTGGCAGTTTTAGGGCAAAGCGTCGAAGTTCTAGGGTACGATTCCAAAGTTTCGCGGGCAACGATTTCATCAGGGCTCGCAGGAGATGGTAGGCAGACAAAAAAGCAATGTGGCCATCCTGGGCTATATTTCGAACCTTGGAGACCTGGGACAACCAGCAAGGATCATTAGATGGACTACAGACTTTCTCATGTTATAAAATAACGTTGACAATTGAAAGATTAAAGTGGATTTATGGATATTTAAAGATAGATAAACAACTAATAGCCAGGCTAGCACACAGACTTTTGTGACATGATGACAACACAGAAGCAATGTGCACTGTGGGTAATAATTTAATTTCCTGTTTGTACTTTATACATCTAGCCCCAGGTGGCACTGGCATAAGGCCCTAGATTTAAATTTGGAGCGGGCTATGCACATTTATAACACTCCCACTTGCCATAGGCCTAGTCTTAATTTACAAGAGTCCCATTCTTCACACACCATCCGTGCTTTGCAGGGGGCAAACTTTGGTCCATGATGTCTGCTCTGCGATCATTTCTTCTTGGGTAGGTATTTCATAGAAATATGTACCCTCTTGCAACCTTCTCCTGGACAAAATGATGCTGGATATCGATGTGCTCGTACACCCATGTAGTGGCTTCATTCGAGTAAAGCTTGATGGACTTTGGTTGTCGCAGCACATCTACGATGTGTTGATGCACCACAAATGGGTAATTCATTCAGTAGTCGTATTCAGCCATGTTGCTTCTCTTGGCAGCTTGGCTGAGTGCCATGTACTCGCCTCGGTGTTTGGGAGATACGGCCGACTGTCGTTGCTCGTGCTTCGCCAGCTAACGCTGCACCTGCGAGCTTTGAAAACGTAGGCCTGACATTGATTTTCTCGTATCCATGTCATTGGCCCAGTCCGGAGTCACTGTAAGCTTCCATTTGTTCTCCGGATGCTCTGTGATAGACGAGTTTCTTCTTTGGCAGGTCCCTTTTAGATACGCATTATGGCCGCTTTTACTGCCGTCCAGTCGCTTGTCCCGGGTTAAGTTGAACTGACTACGACAAGACAGCGGTGCGCTATGTTCTGGTCTGGTGGCCATCGCAGCTACATTAGGCTGCCGACACCACTCTAAATATGGTATTTTATCCATAGCTTTCGCTTTCTGCGTCTTCCGCATGTTCCATCACCTGGTAAGTGTTTTTCTGATTATGGTCCAAAGGAGTAGATACTGGCTTTGCTTCAGACATGTTGAAAATCTCTCAGTATTTTTGTTGATGTAGCTTTCTTGGCTTAGTTCAATTGTTTCCAGCGTCTCTGTCCCTTGTTTTTTTAAAAGTTACACAGAAGACAGTGGTGAATTGGTCCATGTCCTTTCATCTTCGAACTTGGCCGCTATTCGTTTTCTTCAGCTGATTTATTTCATTTATGCTTTCCGATGACACAATTAAGATCGTCACGTAAACACAAACAATGATTTTTGGGGAGTTCTTATTGTTACCTGGTATTATGCACGGGTCAGCTGTGCTTTGTTCGAGCCCATACTCCGTACTCGGTATCAAGTTTTTCAATACCATATACGGCTCGACTTTTGAGTCCATACAAGCAATTCTTTAGTTTACATACCTTTTGCTTATTTTTAGGTTCATTTAGCCCCGGGTTGTTCATATATAGCCTCGGGAGTTCGCCATGTATAAATGCGTATTTTATGTCAAGTTGATGACCTCCGGTCATTTCTCAGCTGCCAATGGCAGAACTGTTCTAGGGTGTCGAACCGTCGACCGTTGACAAGGTTTCATCGTATCTATCCCTTTCTCCTGCGTGTATCCTTTAGCTAACGAGCCTATCTTTATATCGGCACAACCTCCCTTCATCATTTACCTTTCGTTTGAAGACCCATTTACATTAATAGGTTTGGTTCCCTCTGGTAGTTTACGAGGTCCCAAGCTCAGTTGTACGATTGATTTCATCTCTTATCTGCTGCCTTTTGCCATTGTGTAGCCTCGCTCCACTGAATGCTTCTTTCAGGTTCTCGGGCTCGTCTGGATTGAGATTACATACTCGTCACCGAGAATTCTTGTCCGACATCTCTTCCGTTGTTGACTTCCTTGGCTCGAACCCGGTTTCTTGTTCAATTCTCATATCGGCAGCCTCTTCATATCTTCTGCGTTGGCATTAGCATCATCTTCGTCATCGCATAAGAAGACTAGCTGTGCTCCCACTTGGTCTATCCGGCGACGACATCGTCATTCTTCTCACCCATCTTCAATGAAGATCACGTCTCTTGATTATTCAGCTTCTTTGATTCATGGTTGATCATCGGTAAGCCCTTGCGTGGGGTCAGAGTACCCGACAAAGATGTGCTCGGAACACTTAGCGTCAAAGCAACTTCCTTCTATTCTCTTTTGATGTGAGCATATGCCTTGCAGCCAAACGTTCTCGAGATGAGGCCAGGTCCGGTTTCTGTCCTGCCCATGCTTCTTGTGGTGTGGATTACGTTCACAAGCTACTGTAGTGATCGATCTTTAGGTAGGTTGCAGTGTTTTAATGCCTCCCTCCAGAAGCGTTTAGGTCATGTACTTCCTCAAGCATGCACGTAACCTTCTCTACTATCGTTCCTGTTTTGCCTCTCTCCAGCAAACGCCATTTTGTTCTGGGTTCCGCGGCCACAGTAGTCTGAGAGCGTATCCCACATTTTTTCTAAGATGGTCTATTATACTTTATTAATGTACTCACGGCCATTGTCTGAAGCAGGCATCTTGATCTTCATACGCGCTGGTTCTCACTTCCGCCTGATACTCGATGAAGCGTTCATAAGTTTCACTCTTCTCCTTCAGGAATGTAACACTTGTTCCCCTTGTCTTGTCATCATAAATGTTAAGAGTATCTTCCTCCTCCATTGGATCTTCGCTCATTGTCGCACATGTCGGTGTGACAATGCCTAGTTTTTTTCTTGACTCAGGACTGTCTTAACTTTTGAAACGGGGTCTATTCTGCTTTCCCAGACACACCCTACACAAGTGAGTAGGATGGCTGTCCATTACTAGGCCGGTAGCCATACCAATCTGCTAGCCGCTTCATTCCGCCTGGACTGAGGTGGCCTAGGCGTTTTGTGCCACATTGGTGTACTTCACGGTTTGGACCCTACAGCAGCGATGTTTGCTAAGGCACTGTAGTCTCCGGAGTGTCTAGCTTTATCAAGCCACCAGTTTTTGCTCGCAGGTTGCTATGACGTTCCCTCGTCATTATGGATCTGGCAGTTATGTTTTGTAAACACAACCTTGTATCTTTATCTGTGAGTTTAGCCACTGACAAAAAGGATTAGTTTTGGCGATGGAGCCTACAAGCACGTCCTTTATTGATGCTTTTTTTTTGTCTCGTATTGATCCATAACCGAATGGTTCAGAGCAACATTACACATTTCCTTAGATGGAGCGGTCGTACCATCTGGCCATACATATGAAAGTGCTTGACCTCTTGATTGCGTCAACCATTCAGTTTATTTGACATGGGGCATTGTCGCCCCTGAGTCAACGCACCCGTCTTCAGCTTTGTGTCACATTTCGATTACCTGGTTGTCCAAGCACTGTAGACTTGACCTATCCTTTTGTGCTGGGCGGTGTCACTTAGGACCTGTTTTGATCGTGATTGCAATCTTTAGCGTATGTCCACTTTACCACAGTTAAAGCATTTAAACTTCTTGATACGAGGGCTTTTTGTTGCTAGAGCAGATTCATCCAGGATGGACTCACCTCGTGACGTCTCGTTTCTTCCTGTAGCAATTAGCTCGGACAACGTCCTCGGCGTTCAGTTCTGACCACAATTTTCAAGTGGCAATTACAAGTTGGTCGAAATGAGTCTGGCAGTTGGATGAGTATTATTATTGCCAGCTCTCATCGGGAGGGGGGGGGTGCCTGCTGCATCAATCGAACTGAGCTGTTGACAACAGCCAACATCTTGTTTCAATAGTCCTCCATGATTTTTTGCAGGTTGGAACTTATGGCCAATTTAGTTCACCGGCGTAAGTGAATTTTTCTTACATTCTCTCTGTCTTCAAAGGCTGCTTCTAATTTAAGCCATGTCCTTCACGGGCAGTTTACATGTACTTACATGTATGTAGATATGAGGCTTCAGCCCCCTAGGCTTAGTGCAAGTGCACCGCTGGTCTATATTCAGATTGGGTTTCAACCTGTAGATCACAGTCACCTGGGTCCGATTGCTTTCCACAACTTATCACGGGGGACTAATTGCAATCTCATGCCAAATTTCCATGTATTCTATTTGCTAGCGCCCTCCAGTCTCTCGGTTGAGATGGGGCCTATGTTAGCCGCCATGTGCTCTATACCGTAACATTTTTTGTAGGTTATTTTTAGGTTATCTTTTATCTTTTCGCTTAGATTTAGCATATCAATTTAGCAATATCTGGCACATAACCGTTATAAATACTTTGACATTGAAAGTTAAAGGTGGATTTATGGATATTTAAAGATAGATAAACACTAATAGAGGCTAGGCCTAGCACACAGACTTTTGTGACAGGATGAAACACCGGAAGCAATGGTGCACTGTGGTAATAGAGTTATTTTCCTGTTTGATACTTTATACATCTAGCACCAGGTGGCACTGGCATAAGGCCCTAGGATTAAATTTGAGGCGGGCTATGGCACTTTATAACAGCTCATGTGCACATTTTTACTGACCGATAGTTTTAAAATATCCAGCTTGATTTTACTTTTTCCATGTTGAGATTGATAAATGGTCCTCAACTTGATGTGACATTTGGATATTAAACTATTCACTATTTTTAACTATACTGTGCACAGAAATCAATTGTGACTCTACTGGTACTTTAAAGTTTATACTAAGTACAGGACAAAGACCCCCCCCCCCCGACAAGAAACCCTCAAGTGTCAAAGCATTCTGCTGAAATTAAAACTCGTTAAATTTAAACCTGTAATGGAACAATAGGATTGTAAATATATAACTAATGCCTTAATCTTCTTTAAAATTTAAAAAAAATCAAACATAACAATTATTGTAGTTTTTTCTTTAAAGTGAGAATTGAAGTATTAGCTGTACCGGTAGTGTTTGTCCAGGTGTGTTGATGGATATTGTAATAAATACCATTACGTTTCAAAAATTTTAATCCTTTATTTAAACAAGGCAGTTTGGAACAAATGCCCCTTACAAATAAAAAGGCAAATAGAAAATTTTGCTTAAACCAACCAAAGCATTCATATTAAAAAGTTAAGTTAAAATAATTGTTTTTTAGTATGACTTTAAAATTTTTAATAAACAATTTCATTTCCAAAAGTCCGGGCTAAGGGTAGAAAAAAAGTACCCCCTATTTAAAAACTACGCCCGTCACTGCAAGGCCCAAAATTGTGTACAGTAAGGGAAATGTCCCTCGTTTTATTGTTTATCTCATTGACAAACCATAAGGGGAACCCCAAGTCTAAGGGAAGGGTTTAGTGCACGGAAGAGAATGTCCCAAAGAATAGAATTGGGCTATTTTTAAAATGCTTGTATTTTTAAAAGGAAGTATTTAAGAAATATCATTTGATTACGTCATTAAACCCTTTTTTTTTCAAAATACATTAGGAAATTTTTACCATGTTTAGGGTTAAAGGTTTTGAGTTTTTAACAAAATGAGTTTGCATTTTTCATCTGGTCGCGGCCGATCCCCCGTGATGGCTGTTGAATCGAAGAAACAAAAAATGTCAAACAGCGAGCTCGCCGTGCACTTGGAGCTGTACGTGCAAAACCCTTTCCCGCTGGGCTGTGCCATTGCGTTTGGTTCTCTCTCTCTTTTCTCCGTGGTCTCTTTTTCCCTTGAATCGTCCAAAACCCGAAAAATACATGTGTTTTCAACAACGTTTATTCAAATTATGTTGCGACTTTTATAAATTAAATGCTTCAAATGTGTTAAGAAAAGAAGGGTGTTTAACTTTCTGTGAATGTTTTTCTTAAATACTTCTCGTTCAAAAGATACCAAGCATTTTAAAAATAGCCCAAAGCTATTCTTATGGGGACATTCTCTTCCAATGCACTGAACTCGCTTCCCGCGTTAGACTTGTGGTTCCCTATACTTTTGTAAAGAGTCTTTACAGGACGATAAAAGACAAACAAAGAAGTACCTATGAATTTGCTATGCAGGGAGAGATCAATGCATAATAATTATAGCCATGTCTAAAATAATTGCTAAGATTGCTCACCCAGTAGTAGTAAGTACCATCCAATGACGAGATGTTCTGGGCTATGTCGGAACAGGTGATGTCAGAAGAGGCGACGTACGATGTCCGACCAGAGGCGGCAATCCTCGAGGTCGGCAGCGATGTCGCGAGATGATGAATCACTGAGCAATGATTCCCGCAGTGGTGCGAACCTTGGGAAAGGAGAAAAGAAAAGTGTTGTAACGAACGCTAAAAATCAAATACTATCATGTTTATTATGGGCCCCGTAAAATTTTAGTTATCTAACAGGTTGTATTTGTTATAAAATTATTAATAAATCAATGACAATTAAAAAAAGAGAAGTTATTTGTTAAATGCAACCAAATTATGCAAAAATGGAAAACATCAGACGTTCAAATGTGTCATACTCGAAAGAGAAGTCTAAAATAAACAACTAATTTGTATGAATTTAGCAATTGTCATTATAAAATTAATTTACGGGGCCCATCAAGTAGCTTAAAGCTAGACTGGACAATTTCATTTATAATTCCCCTGAAAATGTATTTGTTACAATTAAAACAGGTGTGCAAACTCGAAAACAATTCACGTGCTGTAGCAGTTTGCCCTGTGGTAGCCTCGCGTACGAAGCCACGCTTGCATTTAACTAGTCGCAAGGAGGTAGATCACATCTCTACTTCAGACCTTTTACAAACATATCGTTTGATAGCAGCACTATATGGAGGCTGACTCTTTTACCGACGTGGTTTGAGTTTTTTCCCCGATAAATTCTCGAACACGGCCATTTCACAGACGACTACAAATAATATTAAGGCCTACATATCGTCAAGGCGGTGCGCCGTAACAGAAATAGGCTTCTCAGCTGTTGTTTACTTCGTAAAACTGACGTAAAGCTCCCGAATGTTATGAGATGGCGAATCTGAAGGCGATTGTGCTGAATTTTCAATGAGCGTGATATATTGTAAGATTCAGGAAGTGTTGTTGATTAACTTGCAAATGATGCAAGCGATAATAATGATGTAGATGAAGACTAGAGTACTTCTAACAAAGATAAAATAAGACAATGACACAAGTAGGGTTAGGCTTAGGGCTGGCGGGAATATAAACTAGAAAAGCAAAGCATATGAACTAAAAACAATAGGCTTAGGCCTTCAATCTTGTGCATTCATGCGATTTCGGCCCGTAGGCAGGGTGCGGCCGGGTGCCATCCCCCGTAATATCTATTTAACTGGATCCGTACGGGCAAAATAAGCAAAATCAACTGGTGGCTCAATGGGTTAAGTTAGATTAATTTGTAGACATGTTTTAGCTTATATAATGGATCAGTATATCTGTAGAGTGCACACATTTAAGTAGGTGCCTAAAATAACTCTACTAGACTATTGTTGTTGCATTCAATCATCTTTTTACATTTCTTTGATTGATAATTGTTCACACTCAAGTTTAATTGTAAACTTTGTGGGCTTTGCTGTTTTGTATTTTCATAACGTATTGTAAATTTATGATGAACTGAACTGAACAGAGGGTGTAAGAAATAGGGTTGCCGTTTGATAATCAATATATATCGATCGATACGATTATTTCCCGAAACAATCGATAATTGAATAGCTCGCTCGCCCGAAATTTTGTAATTAACCGCCCCGCTCTGCAGAACTTCATAAAATAAATTACCAAATATTACCAAGACATCAATTGCTTTAGTCTGTGAAAAATTTGTCCACTGCAAGATCTACAACATGCGTAAGGCGTGCGTAAGTACGAAGCGCCTGCACTGCTGCACAGCATGCGTGTGTTGCCGGGCGGCTGCAGTCCCGCGCCGATTGCTCAACCTCGGCACGTCACAGCCGATATTGTAGTACATTGCTCAAGGTCAACTAGTATTTTGTCGAGATGTATTCCTCCCCACTCCGCGCCAACTCGGCATCACTTTACTTCATTCCGTAGAGCTACGATAATATTATCTATCAGTTCTCTCACACAAATATTACGTCGTCTTCCAAACTAGGGCCTAATGTCAAACATTATTCATCTCGTCGCGTAATAAATATCGGAGCATTGAAAAGTTAAAAAACAGATATCTTGTAAATGAAGTAACGACAATCACAACAAAAGCTGAAATGAAACTTCACAGAACCAAGATTTCCGAGAAGAAACGACCTTCTTAAGCCGGGTAGTGCCTGTCTACGCCACGTAGCGCACTCTCGTCGGGCCAGCCAGACGATCGGGGGGGAAGCTCGCAAAAGACGTTGCTAGCGTGGAAAAACCCTGTTTTTGAGCAAATAGAAGGAAGAAAAGGATGCACTCGCAAAAGGTCCATGGTCCACGTTGGTATGCGAGCAAGTATAGGCCTAATGTTTATTCAACTATCGATTTCACATGTGCGATTATCGATATTCAAATTCATATCGAACAGCAACCCTTCGTAAAAATATTGAAACTTACCGACGATCCACTGCCAGAACATAATGCCGCATGATCTCTTTTCCGTTCAAAGTCGTTAACCACATCAGTCATCATCAAGTTCTTCATCTGTTGAGTGCTAATATTTATGCGTTCCATAGCTTAGTTTTCATTGGACGCTTTAAGCAAAGTTTTAGCATGTTTGTACTTTTGTTCAAGTTTTTTTATTTTGTCTTTCAAGACCTCTTCAGCTGAAACAAGAAGAGAATTATATTTATTAGGCACAACTTTTATTACTCAATTGACTGACTGTAATGAACGTAGGCCTAACTAAGACTATTAGAGTGCGTGCATTCTACATAGATGTGATAGGGGCATTAAAGTTGAGTTTTGTTTTCCCAAAGGACCATTTAAAAGTTTGAGAAATTGTTATCTGAATAGCCTAGGTCTTCAGTTGATACACAAACACTGTGGAACAATGGTCTTGAAACCTTAAAACGTACTAAAGAAATACCAAGGCCTACTCGTAACTAAATCATTCACACACACATGACAATCTAGTAAGTTTTGTCCCTCGGGTTGTACACAGTAGGGATACCTTGTGCAGTTTGCGATTACCCACACTGTCCGATTTGCAGTTAGGCTACCCACGTCCCAGCCCGCAGTTCAAGTTGTTGCTGCTAGAATGTGCATCTTCTCCTATATCCTAGATGTCGCGCTTTATTTGAAACACAGACAAACCCGAAAAACACGGCATATTTTGCACTAACTATGCATCAAAATACACCACCAATTAAAATTTTGCACCACTCACTTGCATTAAAAAGTTACATATTCACTATTTATGTGGGCCAGCCAAACCAGATTTCAACATTAAGAATGGAGCGGAAACAATTGAGGAAGATGAAAATACCGTGTACCTAGGCATGGCAAGTGATCATTGGATGACAAGAGAGAAGAAAAGTGATTTAGATCTACCAAGACCACTGTGAACCGCGCCATTACATGCGCGCGCCTCCGGGCCAAGTTCATTCATTCAAGGAAAGAGATTGATGAATTAGTGAGAAGGAGAAATTCAAGGAAATAATTATGCGTATAGCTGATTTGCATTTGGAGTATGTCAAAGACTGAACTTCGTGCTATGACATTTGGCTTAAACTGCGAAATACTTTTGAAAGGAAAGGCGTGGCTAGTCAACTACTTTTACGTAAGAAGTTGTTACAATTCTTGGATTCCAGCTAATCAAGTTAAGTCTCTCATATAAAACATGGACCAGTTTTATCTAACATTACCGAGTAACAGTTCAATGGACTTTCACCCTGAGAACACTGCAGCTAGTTATATTACGCAGCTGCGCAATCCTATTGTCCTCCACGGGCACTAGCAAGTAGCACTAGTTGAAATTCACTATCCACACACATTTTTTAATGTGCGTGAAGGCGAGAACGTAATCAAGATGTTTAAAGAGGACGACTCTGCGGTCGTACTGGATGTTCCTCCTGATTATTACCATAGTTTTGGGCCCGCGTTTCAGGCCATAGTGAACAAAGTGCTGAAAGGCCCTGACTCACACGCCAAAAAATATTCGGCACTTGCTTCTATAGTGGATGATGCTGATGGGAGGGTCGCATTTATCTCTAATGCTGAAGCGGGTATTAACAAGTAAAACTGGCGCCTATCCTGGCCCAAGCAGCTTGGATTCGAACCCGGGGCCGATATCCTACAACATCCTAAATCAATTCGCAGTGTAAACATGAACTGGGGCCTACCGCACCTCTTGTATTGTTACTGCGATATAATCGAAGGTCAGCTCGTTGGAGACGCTGTGGCGCCTCTGCTTAGAATAGTAAACGCTCAGATTGACAAATACGTTTTCGGGCTCAGGTTTACGCAAACATTTACAATGCCTATGTACGTCAACGTGCAAAAAAGAGCTTTCTCCAGTATTCAAATCGATATAAGGGACACCGGAGGGCGTGTAATACCATTTGCGTTTGGGTCCTCGGCCGTAGTGCTACATTTCAGACGAACCCAAGACTAGTGTAAAAACTAGACGATGGTCAAGCGTCAACACTTAAACCCCTATGTCAAGTACTATACTGACCAGGCGGGCGATGGCATGAATGTATTTCGCGGACCCACTTACCAAAAAAAAAAAAGAAAAAAAAAAAAAAAAAAGGAAAAGGTCACGGCATTGGCTCGTTTTTTGGGGGTCTTCTCAGATCGGTTATGCCGTTGATTAAAAGCGGGGCTCGAGCTATAGGTAGACAGGCTCTCAGCTCGGGCTCGAGTCTGCTGAGCGATCTTGTTGAGAACAAGCCATTTAAAGCGTCGTTTAATAAAAGAATGAATGAAGCAGGCGAGAGTCTTAAAAGAAGAGCTGAAGACAAGGTTAGAGTTTTGGCTGGTTCCGGACTTAAATGAAGGAAGTTATCGGCTATGAGTCATTCTACGACAGCGAGTCGCCGAAGTAGGACGTCGAAGAAGAAGAAGAAGAAGAAGAAGAAGGTGAAGAAGGTGAAGAAGACTGTCAAGAAAGTAAAACGCTCAATTGACATTTTCGCCTAGTAGTAGTAGTGGTAGTAGTAGTAGGCGTTTCTTTATTCAAACGCATGTGAGTGCACCAAGTCCGAGCTGGACCTGTTTGCAGGCCCAGTCATGCAAATGAGCGTTCTAGATAGCTATGAGGTGCATTGTAAGCCTTTAGCGCCTGTGAGCGACGATGGCGCGATCAAGTTTGTTATCCCAGGTAATGGCGACGAGTATATTGACGCTGCTCGCACCTTGCTCCTACTTAAAGTGAAAGTGACTAAAGATGGCGAGACTCAGCTACAAACAAGGTCGGACCTGTAAATAACTTCTTTCACTCTCTTATTCAACAAGTGGAGGTGTTTCTGAATCAAAAGCTGATATCCCCGCCATCAACAGCGTACGCATACCGCTCGTACATTGAGACCCTGCTTAATTATGATCAATCTGCAAAAGACTCGCATCTTCCGACGGTTTTGTACTATAAGGACACGCCTGGTAAAATGGACAACTTTGAAAATAATGAGGGTATGAAAACTCGTGCAGGCTATATTGCAACCGGAAAAACTATTGATATGATTGGTAACCTACACTGCGATATATTTAATCAGGCTTGCTACATACTTAACGGGGTGGAGATGAAGATAAAATTGATTCGAAGTAGGGAAGCCTTTCACCTGATGTCACCAGCGGAAACCGGTTTTAAGACGCACATCGAGGACGCCACGCTAATAGTGCGTAAGGTTTGAATCTCGCCTACGGTACTCCTCGGGCACGAGCAGCTTTTTATAGCCAAAAGGAAGGGTGTTGTAATCACCATCACGTTTACGTTTTGTGATTACAGCACGGTACACTTTACTTTCTGCTCGACTGGCGACTTTGCAGAAAGGTGTTCTGAAAATTTTGTTAGGATTTTTGATTTTGTTAGCAGGGGCGCATTCCACTATCATTGATTTTAACACGTCAAAGTTGAGAAGCTCTTTGTTACCATAATTAGGTGTAAGCCCCTTACATTTACAGATGTAATGTTTCCCCTCCCCGGGGGTGGTTATACTCAGCGCGTAAGATTTAGGTCCTGAGCTCACGTATTCATCTATAAATGACCCGGGGCCATAGCTTCGGAGTTCATCTGTCGTGTCGCCGAGGTTGTCCCCTAACTCAGGTGCCCACTCACCGTCTCTATGCGAGAACATGACACTGTCCGTGTCAAAGTAGTAGGCTCGAGAGTTTAACTTACACAAGACGTGATACAGTTTTATGCGAGCATGACATGTAGTGTATGCAGCACTCATACACTCCTCTAGTGACCTCCATGTAACAAGCATGATTTTCTCACTTATTGGCATACACGAGTGAACCTTGATTGTAGGCTTCATTATGAAATCAACGAGTTGCACGTATGAGCCTATAAACGTGGCTTGCATGTGGTTTTCTCGTTGCCCTGCCTTACCCCACAATAAATTCAAACAATTTTTTCCCACGGCTCTTAGTCCTGCATTCTTTTGAATTTTAAGTGGGTCCAAGTCGATCCCTTCACGATCTTTGAAATCTTTTAAATATTTCGTTTTATCTTGGTCTGTGGTGCACCAAGCCGGCCAGCCACTGGCCTGAACTTTAATCTTTAAAAACGCATTCATATATTCAACGTACAACCCACCGAGACCTGTTTGAGGATCATACTGCGTCACTTCATAATGGTAAATCTCGTAAACAAACAATACGTGATATCCCATTTCGACAGCTAGGCGTATTTCATCCACAACAAACGTCCCAGTGATTGCGCGATCGTGAACATCGTGCATGCACTCCCCCTGCTCCATCTCTAGAGCACACAGCGATAACAGAGAGCGAAAATGAACTTATTGCGCATTTTCATCCCCAACACTGGAAAATAAAGGGTTTGCGGGGGTAGTACTGTGCACTTTATGACACCTTCAAACGCGTCAAGGTTATAGGCCGGACCGTATCCAATGACTTGTGCGCAGCTAGTATCAAAATAGATCTTGGGGTGCCCAATTGGGTATTTACCGTTCTTGTTACAGTCGGGGTACATGCTGCAAAAATCATAATACAAAATTTTTTCACCAGAGTCACGGTCAACTTGGTGGTAAAGTTTGGCGCAGTTCGTTCTTGCCGCCGTGAAAAGCGTCGCGCAGATTTAGAGGTTCGTGGCCTACTTAATGGCTTGTGAATTTAAAAAGTCTCTGATTTCCGTAGAAGTTTTCTTCAACCGTTCAAACTCACACTCACGCATAGACACTCCCCGGCAGCCGTATCGTTCTAGGTTTTCTCTCTTAATAACTGTATTACGCCGCCTCTCTCCCATCGTGATATCGGATGTCTTGTAGATGGCACTATCTTGGTCAGGGAAACAGTCGATGCACCCTTTGAGTAAAGCAGCCGTCGTACTCTAGGGCAACTTGCACGCCTGCGTCGTCTACATAGTAGCCATCTACACGATACCCGTTAACAACGACCTTGGTGAGTTACCAGCATGGGTAATGTCCACTCCGCGCTTATGTGACTCCCACGCGAGCCACATAAGCGCAGAGTGACTCTGCCTGTCTGCTAGCCGGTAACCACCTGCAGGTATCACTGCTATAGTGTTTTCCCGCAGGTATTTCCGCCTAAAGACTAGTGTGCATGCACTAGCCAAAGTGATGGACTCAGAGAACGGATCCACGCCATTAGTTTCTAAGAAATCTTTCCTAAAGGTTAGCACGCCAACAAAGAATCTGTACGTCTAGGCGACATACCGCTCGATCTCTACTTTGAAATTAAAAACGTACCCCTTTGCAACTTCGCCTTCATACCAAGTCATGAATTCGGCCCGCTCATTAACCGAGAACGAATCTGTAATCATAGTAGCTCACATCAGGCATTACGCCGACATATGAATAATTTTCTGGGGCATTAAATAAGTGAGGAAACCATGATTTTTTTAATTTTTCGCCGCCTATCTTCAGGTCCAACATGTCGGGGAGTTTAGATAATCCCATGTGAAAAAAATTGAGAGAATCGATGAAATGAAATTCATCAATACGTATAGATAATATGCATTGACCCCTCAGTAATATTGAGGGCCTCCATTGTTTTTTTTCAGCCATGTGCCATGTATCTTAGAATGAACTGCCCATCATAGCCTCTAAAATTGTGGGCGATTATCACCACCTTATTGAATGATGTTCGCCGCGTGGTGACATAATCAATAAAGCCTGAAATGGTATTATCGCCGCTGAATTTATGCTCTCTCACCCCACAGAGGCTGCAAAATGAGTGAGCGTCAATTTCAACGTCAAAACATTTTTTACAGGCCTGCTGGGCTAAACAAAGGTTGGGTACATGCTCTCTGCAATCCTCACGTCCATCTAAAGGTATCACCTGAGTGCACTCCAGGTCAAAGAAAATAAATAAAACTGATGTTTCTCTGACAGGTACAATAGCGGTTTGCTGAAAACATGTGTGATTTAATTTCTTTACGTTTTTTTTACATGTTTTACAATATTTCATACTACAATCGTGCTTGTCCCCTTTGCGTCCTACGCGGTATTGCCTTCGGCAGGTGATGCAGTATTTTTGCACACCGCATACGGAGATGTTACTTTTTGGTGACAGCTTTTTAATCAGATGCTTGTCATAGCACGATTTGCAATCAAAATTAGAATTACATTGGAGGCATGACACCTTTTCACTGACGTCAGGTTTTACACGGTCACGTGCCCAGCATTTAGTGCACGCACCTATACACCGATGAAAGACTTCTCTAGAGTAGCCCTGGAGACAATCTCTACACAAACGCTCAAATCTAAACGCGCTTTGTAAGTTAGTGATAACGTCATAATGACCTTCGTGATAATACAGGTCAATGTTTTTACGGGACCAGGCTGCTGTGGACTTCGGGCCTATGAACATGGCGTCACTACCATCGACTTCTGTAAAGACAGTAATCGTATAACGCGGTAGATTATCCTGGAATTTACTCACGTGCTCAACACCGCCACCGTGAGTGAGATCGACCTCGGCGCTGAGACACAGAGCCTCGGCCGCCTCTCTCTGGTGGGCTTCAATGTAAGCTACTTTGTTGAAGTATGCATAGGGCCCATCTGCTTCAGCTTTGCCCACTACAAGTGCGCGAGCAAGGCAGAGATTATCTCCAACATTATTTATACGTACGAATGAACGCGATCTCTCAATAAAAGATTCAAACGACTCAGTCTTTCTGCCCTTACCCAATGGGGTCTCTGTATAGCAGAAAGTTGCTGATAAAGCTCCACTGATTAGAAAATCAGCGTTACTTTGTACCATCGAGAAAAACTTTCTCGCGATGACCTCACCAGTAAGTTGGTCCACGCGGCGGTACATTAGACCTATAGGCTTCTCTGGACTGGCCGAGCTACTAATTTGTAAACAGACCCTGTGGTGATCGGGCATATTCTCACGCACGTGCGCTGCCAGATGCTCGAATACACCCTCGTAGAACCGCTCAGGGTTTGCGTTCTTGGGCACTACATCTATTTTAAAAACCACTTCCTTAAACATTGTTTTGAAGCGAGGGAAGTACTTATTCCCCTCTCGTATGACTGTAAAACCCATATTAATGGACTCCGGTTGTGATGGAGGAGGTGGGGTAGTATGACCAAGATCGTCACTAGCACCCCCACCAGCACTACCGGAGCCACCACTCATGCCACCCCCTACATTGTCCCGACTGGTCGACGCCCCACCCCCACGGCTAGTGGACGGCCGTTGGTCTCCACTATAATTAGCTGTATTTGCATTACCGTCGGGGTGGTTGTTGTTGTTGTTGCGGTCGTTCAGTCGGAACACTGGCCGCACTCCGGGACAGGGAGGGATGAAATCGTCGGCGGAGTCGGCGTCGTCGTTCCCGCATCCCGTCGTCATGGTGCAGCATGTGCAGCCCTGACAGCAGCGTCCGCAGTTGCAGCACCCTCCACATCTCCGAAGCATGTCGCACTGGCGGCGGCATCATGTCAATCTGTGAAAATGCGACATATAAGAGTTTTTGCTCAACATAACTCTCTCTCTCACACACATACACACACACACACACACACACACACCACACACACACACACACACACACACACACACACAACACGCACGCACGCACACACACACACACACGCACGCACGCACGCACTGCAGCAGCGTAACACAAGTTGAATATTTTAAAGTCGATCCGTTGAAACTTGCTCGTAGTGAAATTTGGCTGAAATTCATAATATATACTCTTAATAGTGTGCTTTTCAATAATACAACAAGCAAAATGGGGGTTACCAGCTTACTTTCGGAGATTTTTCGAAATAAAAATCAAGTAAATCCCTATCCTTTAACATTGAAAGCGAGCAAAACCCTACACTTTCCGACCAAAAGGGCACTACAGTACACGAACCGCAAGTGAAATATGACTAAATTATGTATCAATTTGCAGGTAATTAAACACTGAAAAAAAATAGTATTTGCAAAATACATGTTACCATACTGGATTTTGATATTTTTACGTCCAAAGTCAACATATAATTGTAACAACCAGGAGCAACAGTGAAGGCTTGGCAACGCTGCGTGACGCCTCTTCGAAACCGCGCTCGATTGACCAATGATAGTGAACTCCGTTGTAAAGTAGTATAGGGAGCGAAAATTTAAAAATTGGGTTTGGCTGCCTCTCCGTATTACAACACGTAATTCGAATGTATTAACGTTTAAAAAAAAGTTGTAAAAACTGTTTTACAAATAAAACTTAGATAACATATATACACAGAAGAGGACCTATCACAAAGTCATTACAATTTTTAGTATTATTATTTTAATTAGGGCAATTTTTCCCATATTGAAAGACTTCTGTTCTACATAATATGGCAATTTATTATGTATGTCATGTAGGGCCTATGTAAGATATTTGGATAAATTTCATTTTTAAAAAAAACTAAATGTTGGGCGCAGTGCGCAGGCTGAAGCCGGTAAAAGCAAATACTCGACTACACTATACACCCAAAACTAGCCCTATAGCCAAACGTTGAGGGAAGAATGTCTTTGTGTTCGAGTAATTTTAAATGAAAAGTTATAAAAATCGTAACCCGTTATCTATAAGAAGTAAACAATAATGATGGGATCAATAAAAAATGATAAAAAAGTTTTCACAGCCTGGACTCGAACCGGCGACCTTTCGCTTACAAAACGAGCGCGCTAACCGTTGGACCAACTGCGACCACAGAGCATAGGTGGTCCATAGCGATCCCTGCGCTTCCTTCAACCCAGCAGATATGCACGCCGACTCAAAGCGAGCGTAAAAGTTTTGTGATGGCAATTAGGACACTATTAATACTTTTAAAGCCTACTGCCAATATTTCTTGATTGTAATTGACGTCTGTACATAGCATGTGTACGCAATTACTGTGTACTTTGGTATGAAACACTTTCGAGGTGGCAGTTCTCTCGACGCATCCACACTCGATCAGAATGAGAAGGCAGCCTGTGCCATGTTGCCAAGCCAAATACCAGGTTGGCCAAACTCTCAAGAAGAAGTTTCCAACTATTACATATCGTATATTTATTGTTTATAATTACATGAAAGCCAATCATATTGAATGTTTAATGTTTAACGAACTTAGCTCATTTCGTCCATTAGCCTAATTTAGTGATTAACGTGTTATTTTGATGGGACGTTTCGATTTCCGAGGTTGGCAAATACTTAACTTGTCAGTTAGCAACTGTACCAATAAAAGATGCAAATAAATAGGTTTTCCTAAAATGTAACAATTAAAAATAAATTAATACTTACAGTAGTAAAATAAACTACAGTTGTAAGATTATCTGATATAAAAAATACTAACTAGGCCCTATTTTATAAGCTGTTACTGAATAATAATATTATACTCTTGAGTCCGCTGGTACACTCGCTGGAGCCACTTTAATTGTAATAAATAACTTACCGCTCGCCAGTGTACGACGTCGGCTGTGGAGGTGCTGCTCGCGCTAGATGCTGCCTCTTGCGCCGCTCGGTCCATGACAGGCGTGGTGCGGGCTCGACGATGGCCTCGGGGGTGGCACTAAGAGGCTTCTGCACTCGCGAGCAGGGTAGTCTAAGTATCGCCCGTCGCTTTGGGGGTGGGCTTGAACCACCAGCGCCGGTTGGAGTGGCTGCTGAGCCAGCACCATCGAAATTTGAATCAAATGCAGCGTTTTGATCAAAAAACGATGCTGCATTCTCGTGCAGCCACTCTACCCAATCTGCCGTGTCGTTGTCGATGAACGTCGAGTCAAGACAGTCGGGTGCGTGTAGGGTCGTCAGTCGGGGGCTAGCGAGTGCAGAGACGGGGGCGGAGGCGGCGATGAGGGTGGCGGTTGGTGCGGGTGGGCCGGTGATGGACTCGGGTGCGATGGTGGCGGCGGGAGCGACGGGGCCGGACTCGGCGGAAGCGGCGCCGGAGGTGGAGGCGGCAGGATCACTCTGGCTGACCTCGAAAGGCCTCCAGATTCTGAAAACCGCAACGCGCGTCATCGAAATGCTAATGATTTTACACAGTGGTAAAAGAATTGATTAGACTATTTTTAGCTTTGTTATGTGGGAAGCAGCGCCGAGTCATATTATAATTCAACTTACTGTGGAGCACTGTGCGTCAGCCTCTACTCCCTCCTCCTCCTCCGCCGAACAGTCTGCAAAAACGACCTCCGGCCCAGAGAAGTCGCCGGAGAAGTCGCAGCGCCGATCCCGCCCGCACTGCAGCAGCAACGCCACCATGTCATCGCTAAGAAAACATTATATTTGAGGTGATTAGCAATCGCGCATGCGCAGATGGTCTTGTACATACGATTTATTTTTTCAATTATATTTACGTATAAGTTTTCCCTTGGGGGTGCGTATCGGGGTATTGGGTAGACGATGTCAATGGCCCCTCGTCGTCATCCCCGAGAAAATCGAGGTAGCCGTCGTCACTACCCCCCCAGAGCAGGCTACCATCGGTGTCCAGCAAGGCACTTATGATTCTGTCAAAAATTTAAGATAATTATAAAATAATGCCGGCGGAGCTAACTATAATGAAACAAGACTATAAATTAAAAATTTTCTTACCCCGAGTAGGCAACCGCAGGGGGGTGGATGACAGTACCTCTTCCTCCACTTCGCGCCCGACTTAAAAACTCTCCACACAAAGAGAAAAAACACTTGTTAGGATCGGTACTGAATACATAAACGCGCTTTTTTTTGTAAACTGAGACGTTTACAACATTCAAAATTAATTTGTAAATACGTTTATTATTTTTTACGCGTTGATAATGTTTCCCTTCGCCGCTCGGACCATGACAGCTGATAAGCTTGTTATCTTGACGATGGCCTGGGTGGGTGCACTAAGAGGCTCTCTGCACTCGCGGTAGAGGTAGCTAAGTATCGCCGTCGCTTTGGGGGTGGGACTGACACCAAGCAGCCGGCCGGTTGGGAGTTGGCTGCTGAGCCAGCACCATCGAAATTGAATACAAAGCATGCGTTTTGATCAAAAAAACGATGCTGCATATCTCAGTGCACACTCTACCAATTCTGCGTGCGTTGTCGATGAACGTCGAGTCCAAGACAGTCGGGTGCGTGTAGTCGTCAGTCGTGGGGCTAGCGAGTGCAGAGACGGGGGCGGAGTCGGCGATGAGGGTGGGTCTGGTGCGGGTGGGCGGTGATGGACTCGGGTGCGATGGTCCGGCGGCGGGAGCAAAACGGCCTGGACTCGTTTACAGGAGAGCGCGGAGTTGGCAAAGCGGCAGATCACTCTGGCTGACCTCGAACATTCCTCAGATTCTAAAAACGGCAACGCGGTAAACGAAATGCTAATGTTTTACACAGTGGTAAAAGAATTGGATTAGACTTTTTTAGCTTTTTATAGTGAAGCAGCGCCGAGTAATATATAATTTCAAACTTACTGTGGAGCACTGTGCGTCAGCCTCTACCCCTCGATTCTTCCTTCTTGCCGAACAGTCTGCAAAAACTGACTCCTGTGCCCAGAGAAGTCAGATTAGGTAGAAGTCTTCATTACGCGATCCCGCCCGCACTGCTAGCACAACCACCATGTCACGCTAAGAAAAACATTATATTTGAGGGATTAGCAACTGCGCATGCGCAGATGTCTTGTACATACGATTATATTTTTCAATTCATATATACGTGTAAGTTTTTCCCTTGGGGGGTGGGTATGGGGTATTGGTAGACGATGTCAATGGCCCCTCGTCGTCATCCGAGAAAATCGAGGTAGCGTGTTACTACCCCAGAGCAGGCTACCATCGGTGTCGCAGCAAGGCACTTAGATTCTGTCAAAAATTTAAGATAATTATAAATATGCGCGGAGTAACTATAATGACAAGACTAAAATTACAAATATTCTTAGGGGGCGATGTAGGCAAGCTCGCATAAGTGGTTGGATGACATTACCTCTTCGCCACTTCGTAGGCCGACGTTAAACTTCTCCACATAATATGAAAAAAACACTTGTTAGGATCGTACGTGATAATCAATCGCTTTGTTTTGCTAACACTGAGACGTTTACCAACAATTATAAAATTTTAATTTGGTAAATACAGTTATTTATTTTTAAGCGTGATAAAAAAGTTTACACAATCAGCTTACGCACAAGCCACTGAATAAATTAAAATTGTTTAATACTACCATGGTTTGTACGGCGCCATCGGAGAACACTTCAATAAAAATCGTCACAACACTGAACTTGAAACACAACACACAAACACACACACGAGCATAGAACAAGAACTAAATCACGACTTGAACACGAGAGTGAGTGCCATATAGTCTGGCTCGTGTCTTTTATAACCTACAGTAATAATGGCTGCCAGTGCCACCCAATCAGAGGACTTCATCCCTTACAGGGATACAAGAACGCATGCATGAATGACTCCGCCCATTCGCACCCTCAGAGCCAATAAGCATTCGGGGGCGGCATAGGAGTTTGTCATTGCATTTAAGCATTATTCTTCCACCACTTATAAAATTGTCCCAATAGCTCAGGGGTAGAGCGCAGGCGTATTGAGACTGTTGTCCCGGGTTCGAGTCCCGGTTGGGATTTTTTTTTTATAATTAACAAACTATGTATTTTAATAAATAAAATTATTTCATCATACATTGTTAAAAAATGGGCTACCAATGCATGCTATAACCATCCGTGAGTGCGATTGAAAGCGCCCCCCGCCCCGCGCAGATGTGCGGTGATTTAGCCCCTATAAATGCAATTGTAGTCCTATAAAAAGATACTTAAATCTCTATAAAAAAAACAAATGCCTGTACTGTGATACTGCTCAGGTGGTGTCATGGGCTAATAGGCAGCGCGTGCTCATGGGTGAACACCCCTGTAAGACACGCGCGCGTCACGTAACACTAACCATAGTCAATGAGGCGTATAACGCTCTATTACACAGACGCAGATTTCCGTATTTTAAGCAGTTCAGCTTGCGTCACGAGGCATTAAGCGCCATCAGACCCGGCGAGTTGAAAAGTAGGACTCATAAACACACTTAAACTGTCATTTCTTGAGTAATAAAAACCCCTTGCCAATGCTTATATACTATAGCATCTGGCCAATGAGTTGTGAGAAGTATTACCGATTGCGCGTGCGTGATGCATACCGCCACTCATAAAAGTGACATGGATTTGGATATTTCATACCCAGCTGCGAGTGCAGTTGTCTTTTCATCCCCAACTGCAGCACGAGACAATGGCAGCGTGACCCAGGTGGCGCATAAAGCCGAGTCTAAGAGTATCATTTGCGGAAATACAAATCAGAGCCCCTGATGTGGTTTCACTTTTAGCACAGATGTTGCCCTGTAAATTACCTTATTATAACCGGCGACAACGCTGATTGCATTCGTTTCACCATGTGCTGTATTACGCAGCAAGTCACGCGTAAAGACATTGTTTATTTCTCATATGCAGCTCCAAAAATATATAGACTTACTTTATATTCAAACACCCGGCTTATTTTTATATCACACGCGTGCGGGTATTCATTTTTCTTAGACCAAGTCTTGCTTTTTCAATTGAATAATTAGCATCTTCAGCCAAATTATGAACGACCACACCACACACGGCCAATTTGACCATCTCGTATATTTTACACTGTGTTGCACTGTTCTCATGAATAATACCTAGAATCCTGCACATGTATGCAAGTCGAAATGCAGTCTGCAGCGAGCAAACAACACTGGTATCGTTGTTATGCTCCAATGTATATCCGCATCTGTACCCAAAACGACCTAGTTTCTTGACTATAGCGTCGGTGCGGGTTTCAAAGTCGGCGAGGTGCCTTTGAAATACATCACGGAAAGAAACGTCTAACAAGTCAAGGTCGAGGACTTGACGTCCAATATGTTTTGATAAATATCCGCAGGCTCCTTCACCCACGCAGTAAACAGTCTTGAAGGGTCATTGTATATTCAATTAGCACTTTTTTCACATCCCTAGCTAATGTTTCACCGTGTCTCTCAAGTAGTTTGTGACTGGTAGGGTAGGACGCCATACAACCAACCGGCGGATTAAGAACATGCGTTTTCACAATAAACACCCAATGCCAAGCATTGTACGTTCGAGCATTTATAATCGCAAGCTCCTTTACAACACCATGTAAAAACTGGAAATCAACTATAGCACACGTGGACATTGTACCTCCTTCTGATGTCCGACACTTCTAAGACGTGCAACTCACGACCTATTAAAAATCAATAAAGCGAAAACAATTAAAACTGAGCATACGGACTTGGAAGGTTAACTAATTATACAACAATGCATGACCCAGTCAGTGACACACCTCAGAGGGGTCGAGCAAATCAATAAAGCGAAAACAAGGGGTCCCACCCTAAGCGAGGGGAGCCAGCAGATTGGGGGAACTATAAGCGGGGCTCAACTATAAGTGGGGCTCACGCCCTCCAACAGACTGGGGCAAACTATAAGAGGGGATTCAACTATAAGCGGGTTTCAACTATAAGTGGGGATTCAACTATAAGCGGATTTCAAATAAAGCAAGGGGGGTCAACAGGTAGAAAACAAAAGAGGGTCGAGAACAATTAAAAAGCAATAAAGGGGGAGTAAACAGGCCAATTAAAAAGCAATAAAGGGGGAAAAAGCCATTAGAAAAGCAATAAAGGGGGAAAAAGCCATTAAGAAAGCAATAAAGGGGGAAAAAGCCATTAAAAAGCCATTAAAAAAGCAATAAAAGGGGAGACACACTACAGAGTAGCAGTTCCCCCACCCCCATCCCCCACCAGTCTGAGCCGAACCGGGTATTGACTATTGGTAAGAACAGGTGGATTTGAAAGTGGTCTCATCTAGGCCTAATTTAGCAAATGTACCAAGGCCCCAAGCATGTCTTGCAATCTCCCGTGCACGCTCGTATATTTATAGATGAAATAGAATAAATAAATAATATAAACAAATAAAATAAAAAAATAAATAAATGAACAATAAGTATGTTCACATAATTGTCTACTAGTCTACCGCCTAATCTATTTGGTTTACAAATTAGAGCAGCAGATAACTAAATATTGATATGAATGCTGAGCCGTGAGCAGAATAGGCATTGAAGGTGTAGGCCACACCCACCCCTGTCTCTCGTCATCGACAGCCGACTACAGCGTGCGACGTCACGGCGCTGTTGCCGTAATTCTTGTAATCGCTCGGCCGTACGAGTTGTAGTTGGACCAAACATCTCAAATATCTCGAAAACGAACCCCGTTTGACCACATTTTCAAAAGCAAATAATGTTAGTCGTGAAATTATCTACATTTTGCACATAATTTTTTTAATATTCATTAACAGGTCACGATGTTACGCAACGATATGCGATTGAAAGTGTAGGTTTTTGTTCATCTACAATGCATAAGATAGGGAATTCCAGCGCATTTCAAAACGCAATAGATAAAAAACTAGTACCGTTAGGCCCAAAAAGTTTTTTGCTATACTCACAAGCTTAATCTCATCTTCCAGTACCTGGAATCTGAAGGATATCTATTACATGCGCAGTTATCATCGATCGACTTTAAGCAATATCCAATCAATCAATTGTTGGGCTTACTTGTTGCAATAGGCTCTGCACATATTGCCCAAATCTTGTTGAAAGAACTCGTTACATTATTCACCTGAAGCGGGAACTGAACCCGGACCTTCTGCATTGGAAGCGAGGACATAGCCATCAAGTTGAAGGTGAAACCAAGAAAAATGGTAGTTACACTTACATTGAACGCACTGCAAGGAAGTCATACTTGCGAAGGGTAACTCCATATCTCGTGTCGACGCAGAAGTTCCCAGTAGCAACGTAGACGTCTGTAGGTGATGTCGTGTCCGATAAAGACAGTCCGAGCTGCGATCGATTCCGTACCGGCCGAAGCGCCCTGGCGATGTAGAAGACCAGCAATTGACGACGGTTTGACATGATGAGCAGACCTGAAGCATAGACAATCAAATTAAAATCTTCACTACTTGCCCAATAAATACACGTGCTTCAAGTTTATATTTTATTTGGACTAACCCAGTCTTGCTTTTAAATTAATTTAATTTATTTTTAATTTAAACTCAAACTTTATGTGAAATATGGCATTATTTGTACCAAGCACTGTTTATGTAAACCATATTATTATGTATTTGAGAATAAAATATCTCTGAAATCTGTAAAAACATCTGAAGACATTAAACCACACGATATTAAGATCGTGGACCGGTACATCTCATGGTGTACTTACAACTTAACTTTTGGAATGGATATTCAATCTTATACCAGAATATAATAATTTTAAAATAGAACTGGTGCAAAGTTTGACAGCAGAGTTTGAAATCTGTTTGACTGAACTCGTTGGGCGTACTTGCTAGTGGCATCTATGCATTAGGCCACAATGCTATCTTGCATTTCTGTTGAGCACGACAGATACTCCAGGTCAACGCAGACGTCTGTAGGCGATGTCGTGTCTGATAAAGACGGTCCGAGCTGCGATTGATTCCGTACCGGCCCGAAGCCCCCTGGCGATGTAGAAGACCAGCAATTGACAACGGTTTGACATGGTGAGCAGACCTGAAGCATAGACAATCAAATTAAAATCTTGACTACTTGCCCAATAAATACATGTGCTTTAAGTTTATATTTTATTTGGACTAACCCAGTCTTGCTTTTAAATTTATTTAATTTATTTTTAATTTAAACTCAAACTTTATGTAAAATATGGCATTATTTGTACCAAGCACTGTTTATGTAAACCATATTATATTATGTATTTGAGAATAAAATATATCTGAAATCTGTAAAAACATCTGAAGACATTGAACCACACGATATTTAGATCGTGGACCGGTACATCTCATGGTGTACTCACAACTTAACTTTTGGAATGGATTTTCAATCTAATACCAGAATATAATAATTTTAAAATAAAACTGGTGCAAAGTTAATCTGCAAAAAATAGCAAGAACTGAAAAGACAAAGAATTAAAAAAACAGTTATGTTTTCCCAGGCCAGCTGATTTCTTAAACATCACATTCACTACCGTATTAAGGAGGACATCGGAGAGTAAAATATGAAATTTGTTTCAGCTCCTCTTGGGACACAAATTCAAATGGTGCCATGTTATGTAAGAAAATAATATACCATACCAGTCAGAACTAACATTTTGATATGCCCGGACAGTGGACATGTCGGGCATGGTATTTTATGAGTCCTGTTTTATTGCTTTCAGAGTACAGTAAGAACTCTCTTATCCGAGTTGGATGAGACCGGGGGGCACCTCGGATTTGCGAAAAACTCGGATGACGCGGTTCATTTGTTTATTTGCTCTCGTAGCATAGCCTGATGTGGTAAAATGATATATGACACATGTAATGGATAAAGGAACATAAAATACACACGATACACTTCATACAGGGTATACTAAATGATTTAATAGCTTGTAAATCAAGCTCACAAACACACGTACACAATTAGGCCTACATGTCGTAATAAAAACGTATGTCTAGGCCTAAACTCGACGCAGTAGGCTTAGGCCTACAATGCAAACATAGGCCTAGGCCTAACTCTCTTTCTCATGTGGGAAAACCTCTCACTACTATGCACGCGCGCTGAAGCTCTCGACGCAAGATAAGTCTGGGAAAGAAATAAGATAAGCCCAGGAATAACAATTCAATGCGTCGTAATTACAAATTTCGTGAATCGGTTGAAACATGATTGCATCTAGTTCCACAACGACCATCTATGAACAGCTGTGTGTGAGATGGTTGGATCGTATGCGCACGCGCAGGCGCGCGACGCACACTGACCTCTATATGCTCAGTGACACTGACGCTTACCGGCGATGCGCCCTTAGACCATATATCGGGTGGACAGAGCGCGCGCCTATACCTGCCGTTGCAGCGGTTGAAGCCGAGCTGAGAACAAAGAGAGTGAGAGAGAGGGAGAGATTCTCGGAAGTCGGTGGTGGCAAGAAGAGCGTAGTACCATTTGAACGTACAGTAATTTCGCGTACTAGAAGTAGTGAATCTCTCGTTACTTTCGACAATGTGATGGTTTCTTAAAATGTATTATGCATATTTATTCCATGGGACAACACATCAAAGAAGATTTTAATTTATTTTAACCATATTCCGATAGAAATTTATTTCTATGTGTTTGGTGGAAATACGCCAGATTTCAACATCATCATCATCATCATCATCATCATCATCGGTAGCCTACTATATATTATTTTTATTTACGGGAAGGAAATGTTTTTTTTTAAAGGGGTATTCACCCTTCACCCACCAAACTCAAAAAAATATATTTCATTTTGACTAACTAGTTATGAATTTAAAACAGAACAAATGTTGGTCCACCGTTACCAGTAAATTTTCCTTACGTTAATTTTCGATCTAGACGTCCGGTAAATCTCACATAAGAAATAACAAGGGTACGACCTTTGAGCCCCGTGACCTTAGAGGATTTTGGTATAAAATTGGCCGTCATTGACGTAGGTATACTCAGCTACGTTGTCTGTAAATCATTACGTAATGTAGCATGTGGTTTGGTCAAAATATGCTTATTTCCAAGAGAAGGTGTAATTTCGGAACGCATATTTTTGCGTGTTAAGAGTGTATATTATTCGTGCAAGTTTCTAAATGCACATTGTAGATTGGTAATGCTGTAGTAATAGTATAGTCTATGTGAAACAAAAAATAAGCAGGTTGAAGCGGAATTCTCCAAAACTCAAATTTTCTCAAATTTCAGAATAAAAAGCTTTTAAAACATCGTGTTTTCATGGTAAAATAATAATATAATTTGTAAACAGTGTCATTTTAGTTTTGTAACCTATTGTGCTCTATTAAAAAATAAAAAATCTATCAAAAACCCAAGATGACATAATTATTATGGAACCCTTTGCAAATAGGGTTCATGGGGGAATGGCTGAATAAGTAGTGATAGTATTATATAGAACAGAATTTTGTAACACTTAAAATGTTAAATTAATTAATATTTTGATTTTTGATAAAGGTGCCTATTATGCAAGTGAGGTTGTTTGTTGAGGAATAGGGTGGGGGGGGGGGGAGAGGGGTAGCCTACATCAGATGTCACCATTCTCAAAATCACTTTGTTATTGTTTGGCTGTAGTGCGGGCATACAAAATAATAGTAGAACGAATATTGGCCTGCACTTTTTTAAAGGAAATAGGCCTATGTTTCCATCCAAATATAACAATTTTTATGAAAAACAGTTCAAAACAATAATGCATATGAATACGAAATGATATTTTGCACTATAGTGAGCTATAAAAATGATAACACAACAATCACTTTATACATTATACTGTATTTAATTTATATAATAATACCAAATCGCCTTCAACAGCCATTATATACCAGAAGTATAACTTATAAGGCATATTATGTTCATGACAGGCCATGTGCTTTCTCAGGTCTATATTCACTTGAAATATATATTTGGTAAAATAACCACAATAATAATCTGAAGTAAAAATAGTGTCCTACATTACGAAAAATAAATTCAGTAAAATATTTGCACGTGGAATGAAAATCCACATTGTTTTACAGCTCTTTACTGTATCTTTGCATACAGTCAAACGCAGCGCGCGCGATGTTTTGCCACCACCTCGTTCTTGGAACTGGCCGCAGGTCGGCTTCACGAATATTGCCGCGCTATCCGTCTACCCGAAGGGTATATATGGTCTAAGGATGCGCCCGACGCACACTGACCACTGAACTCTATATGCTCAGTGACACTGATGCACTGCACTGCTCGAAAGTCGAGATATATCGCCGATCTATCTTCTTTGCACTCACTCGTAATGCATGCCTACAAATGTATGCGAGTACATTTAAAAAAGTGCGTCGCGGCTTCTGTAATTATTTTTATGGTTTATTTACGTATTTATTTATTTATTTTTTATGGGCGGCTCGGTTAACACGGTACATCGGATAAGCGGAGATCGGATAAGAGAGTTCTTACTGTAATTATAAATAAGTAAATTGCAAAATTTTGCAAAAATATTAATAGAAGCCTACCAATATGAAAAGTAAAATTTTAATGCACAGGGTTGTACTCATTGCATGATGCTCAAGAGCGTGAAATGCAGAAATATTAATTAATCGACTCGCTCAAGTCACTGCAATGGTAGGTATAACTGATAGTAACAGGGATTATTCTTACCATGCCGTGGTGTTGACATTCATGGGGGATGTCGAAGTTCTAGGGCACGATGTTGAAGTTCTAGGACACGATGTCATCAGGGCTCGCAGGAGGTGTAGGCAACGCAATGTGGCCATCTTGCTAGTATTTCGAACACCTTGGAGACCTGGAACACCATCAAGGATCAGTAGATAGACATAAAGAACTTGCTCATGTGCACATTTTTACTGAATAGTTTGAAAAATATCCAGCTTGATTTTACTTCCCATTTGAAGAATTTGATAAATGGTCCCTCAACTTACTGTGACATTTTGATATTAAACTATTAACTATTAAACTATACCTGTGCACAGAAATCAAATTGTGACTCATACTGGTAATTTAAAAGTTTATACTACAGTCCAGGAAAAAGAACCCCCGACAAGAAACTCTCAGTGTCAAACAATTCTACTGAAATTAAAACTCGTTAAATTCAAACCTGTAATGGACAATAGATTGTAAATATAGTATAACTATGCCTTCATCTTATTTAAACTTTTTAAAAATCAAACATACAGTATTGTAGTTTTTTCTTTAAAGTGAGGATTGAAGGTATTAGGTACTGTACCGGTAGTGGTTGTTCAGGTGTGTTGATGGATATTGTAATAAATACCATTACGTTTCGAATTTATTATCCTACATTAATCAAGGCAGTTAGGTAACTAACATGCCCATTACATAATAAAAAGGCTAAGTAGAAAATTGTAGCTTAAACCAACCAAAGCCATTCATATTAAGAAAGTTCAAGTTAAAATAATTGTTTTTGAGCTTATGATTTCAAAATTTGTAAGTAAACAATTTTGTTGCAAATAGGTCTAGGTCTAAGGGTAGAAAAATGTACCCAATATCTAAAATCTACAGGCCTGTCACTGCATAGGCCTAATATCTGTGTATGTAGGTATATGTCTATCTGTTTTATATGTTTATCTCTTTGACAAATCCTATACTTTTGTAAAGAGTCATACAGGACAATAATAAAACAAACAAACAAGTACCTATGAATTTGCTACATGCAGGGGAGAGATCAATGCATAATAATTAATAATTAATAGTAGCATGTCTAAAATAATTTATAAGATTGCTCACCCAGTAGTAGTAAGTACCATCCAATGACGAGATGTTCTGGGCTATGTCGGAACAGGTGATGTCAGAAGAGGCGACGTACGATGTCCGACCAGAGGCGGCAATCCTCGAGGTCGGCAGCGATGTCGCGAGATGATGAATCACTGAGCAATGATTCCCGCAGTGGTGCGAACCTTGGGAAGGAGAAAAGAAAAGTGTTGTAACGAACGCTAATAATCAAATATCATGTTTATTATGGGCCCCGTAAAATTTTAGTTATCTAACAAGTTTATTTTTGTTTTAAAATTATCAATAAATCAATATCAATTGAAAATAGAGAAGAAATTCGATAAATGTAACCAATTTATGCAAAATATTTTCATAAACAAGCAAAAACTTACCTCATATTTTAATTAGAAATCAGCAAACTAAAAATTAAATATGAGCATAATTAAGCAACAATGGAAAACATCAGAGGTTCAAATGTGTCATACTCGTAAGTGAAGTCTAAAATAAACAACTAATTTGTATGAATTTAGCAATTGTCATTACAAAATTAATTTACGGGGCCCATCAAGAAGCTTAAAGCTAGACTGGACAATTTAATTTATAATTCCAAAAATGTATTTGTTACAATTAAAACAGGTGGGAAAACTCAAAACGATTCACGTGCTGTAGCAGTTTCACCCTGTGGTAGCCTTGCGTACGAAGCCTCGCTTGCATTTAACTAGTCGCAAGGAGGTAGATCACATCTCTACTTCAGATCTTTTACAAACTTATCGTTTGACGTATTTCACACGTAAGACAATTTCTGTAAACTATTTCTTGCCCAAGTCCAGTCTACCTTTAGCTCATAAGAAACGCTGCTGAAAACGTACCATTGAACGAGCTCCGTAGTCTTCGGTTCTTGAAACTGGGCACTTTTATCACTGACGTTAATCTTACCAAGCAACCCATGGAATTTTACCATCGCTTGTTAAACGATAAGTTTGAGAATAAAACATTCCAAAATGTGGAAAATAACTATTATTAATTTCACTGCTTTAAATGTAAGAGAAAGTTGAAAAAAACTAACGGTATAAATTGGAATGTTTGTTTTTGTTCAAAATTAAAATGACAAAACGGATAAGTTAAACGTGAAGTTTGAGAATAAAACATTCCAAAATGTGGAAAATAACTCCATTATTATTATTTCACCGCTTTGAAATGTAAGAGAAAGTTGAAAAAAATAAAAAACAACAACATATATATTAGAATTTTTGTTTTTGTTCAAAGTTGAAATGACTTAAAATAAAACAGATAAAGAAGCTCATGTATTAATTACCATCCATCCTTCTATGGAAGAAGTCTTGATTCCCCAAATATTAGCGTGTACAATGCAAGGCTTAATGAGCTCACAAAATATTTCAGATCAATATGATATTACACATCTCAATAATATGATTACCAGTTATAAAACTTGAGGCAACTCACAATAAGGGAGGCAACTCACAATAAGAGTAAATTACCATTTTACTCTTGCACCAACCAATCATACTTCAGAACTAAAATAGTAAGTCTTATTGTAATAGTTTACATTACATACATTACCATTGAATGAGCAGAAATTAACGAGAGCTTCTTCTTCTTCTCTTCGGTCGACGTTACAGGTAAATAATTCGTCTTCTTGATTCTTTCACTTTACACACGAGGGTCTTGGCTTTAATGACTGCGCCAGTGAAAGACCGGCTGAAGAGTCTTCACTAGACAATTGTGACCTTGGCACGCCCGTAAGCACTCAAATTAAAATGTACAACGCTCTGGAGAAAAATTAAAACAACATACGAGAATTCTAAAATGCACAAGACACAGATATTTTTATGCAGAAGAACATACAACAAACAGAATTGATGTATGTAATCAACCCTACTACAAACCATTGTCAAGCGTTAAGTCAACGCGGTGGGAACAACTTTTTCCCGTTGCGTTGACTTTGTGCGTAACAATGGTTTATAGTAGGGTTTATTACTTTATTCCATACATCAATTCTGATTGTTGTATGTTCTTCTGCATATAAATATCTGTGTATTGTGCATTTTGGAATTCTCATATTTAGTTTCAATTTTTCTCCATAGCGTTGTACTTCTGAATTTGAGTCCTTTTGAGCGTGCCGTGTACATGTCTGTCTCGTGAACACTCTAAAAGAACAAGTCTTGTGAGACAACGAGCTTTTGCATAATTTCCAACGACGCAAGAAAAAAATCAACGGTTGCCGATAAAATGTTTACACAAAATTATGATTTTTCCATTCGATTATATGGATGTAAATATACTTTACAACAAGAAAGCATGGAAATAATGCATTCTATGGTGAAAATTGAAGCCTTCACTTATCAATTGGCGTGATTTAAAACAAAGTATTCGAGCCACAAGGTTATACGAGATATTGAACAATAAAGTTGCCCGAAGAGCGACCAAGAGATAGAACTACGGAAAGTATTAAAACCATGGAAAATTAACCGATTTTAGTAGTTTCTCACCAAATGTTTTGCACAATTAAAAAAGTCATCTATAAATGTCATTATGTAGTTTTATAAGAATTATAATCTGCAAGGACAAAGATAATAATAATTATGATCAGTACTACTTTTACATAAATATAATTAATTCTATTATTAAAAACAGTACCGGTATTGATTATTTTTTGAATATTTTATCCTGCAGGGTATAATTACAACAGAACTACATAATTATTGCCTATTAATCACTCATGCAATTTTGCGTAGCATTCAGAAAGTTTTTGGTAATATCAGGTAATTAAGTGTGGTTTCAATATTGCTTGTAGACCTTCCTCTTCATTGGCAACCAAACCCAGCACCGAATGTGCTTTTAACTAGAGAGAGCCGCGTACGATTGTCAGGTTGCAGATAAAATAAACGTCTTAAGTGTCTCGTCGCTGCCGGTCTCATTGTGGTTTTAATATAAAAATCTTAGCTATGAGTGGAATTTAATTGGGATTCGATTGGCTGGCTAACAGCATTTCAAGTTGTGAACACTACACTATAAGCATGAATTAATTCTTGCAAATTACTCGTTGTTTAAATCTGCCAAGCCCAAGACCCCATAACTTTAACGTATTACATTGTCGGTCACAATTAAAAGATTGGACCAAGTCTTCATTCAGCACAACAAACACAACTTTAAATCCATACGACGCCACATACACAACGCTCAGACTAGGTTTGTTTGTTCGCACCACACTTTTGTGAAAAGAGTCATTTGGTCAGTTCGTTCGCTTCAGTGTTTAAACTCGCTCTCATTACACTAGCCAGTGTAAAGTGTAGACACTGACTTTTGAGTGTTAACACTAGGTCCGCCAACGAACAAACCTACGGTCTTACATCTACACAACCCCATATACACAATTTTACAATCACACACCACACAGCATTTTAGACCTGTGCAGGTCACTACAGTAACTAGGAGCTCAAGGAAAGTTTGATCAACATTTAAAATGTCACAGATGGACAAAACAGCATATTATTATAGGCCTACTTTCAATCCACAAAAAATCAAAACACAAGAAAATGTTTTGTTAATTGTAGGAAAAGAATGGCAATTCCCTGCACCCCTAGTTACTTAAAAACTAGCCATGATGATCAACTCACCCATGTGATGTCTTGCACTTCGACATTTCTCCAACATCTTCTCTCTTCTGCGCATGTCTTCACTCTTCTGCTCGCATCTTGGCTCTTCGCGACACTATCAAGCCGCACCCTAACCAACTAACTCCGGAGAAAGTTGGAAAGTTGACCCCGTAGCCCCGTAAGTCGGTAGGCTAAATATCGGACTTAAAAAACGCGAGCAGCAAAAAGTACTGTTTTTCCGGAGCTAGTACAATGTAGCCAGTGCAACATGCTGGTCGCACGGGGCTAGACCAGTATGCCATGGCAAACCTTGGGGGACAGTTTATTTATAAGTAATAAATAGTCACGAGTATTAATCATTTAGAATAAACATTAAATGACGATACTTAAATGTTCACAAAATCAGTCAAGGACCCAAAAATCACTCCATCCACTCTAAACAAGCGAAGTTTAACGACTTATCGTGAATGATGGCTTCGGAGGTCTCGCAGAGTGGGACAAAAGCTATATTTAAGGCAGGAAAAAACGAGTAATAAATTAAATAAATATAATAAAAAAATAAATAATAAAAATAATAATAAAAATTAACCTAGCTGGTAAGTGCCTGAAGTTCTTTGGCAAGCTACCTAGCTTGTAAGTGCCTTTATATATCAAAGTTCTTTGGCAAGCTACCTAGCTTGTAAGTGCCTGAAGTTCTTTGGCAAGCTACCTAGCTTGTAAGTGCCTGAAGTTCTTTGGCAAGCTACCTAGCTTGTAAGTGCCTTTATACATCGAAGTTCTTTGGCAAGCTACCTAGCTTGTAAGTGCCTTTACATTGAAGTTCATTGGCTAGCTATACCTAGCTTGTGATTGACTTAAGAAACTACCTAGCGTCTTCGTCGCGGTGGGGGTTGCAAAATAGTTTTATACACGCAGGGTGGGTGAAGACGATGCGCGGATCTCTGCTCCTGAAACGGGGCAGTACGCAAACTACACGATAGTAACGAATGTGCATTTTTACCATGATACGGCCAACCCGAGAAGTAATTAAAATATCACTGCATAATTGTGAAAATACAAAGTTTGCAATATTTAGTTTTACTGAGTTAGTTGAACATTACAGCGGTTAGTTTGGATAGTGAAGTTTTAAAATTAAGTTTAGCACAAGACGATCAATGCACAATCAGTCTACTTCGCAAAGTTTACGTACAGCTCCACTGCGCATGTTAGAGGGGATGGGGTGAAGATCCTCCGAGGTCGCCATGACGTACTCATATGAGCGAGTGTGTGGTAACTTCAAGAGGAACAAGCCACGTTCAAAGTAGCCGCATTCTGTTCAAAGCACCCGACATACACTTGTGCGAGATGGGATAAATGTTAATCCGGATATAGACGATTGTTAGTTTAAAAGAAAAGTGAAGGGAAAGAAAATCATAATGTAGCTTATATTAAACCAAATCATAACAAGAGAAAACAGTAAATACCAATAATACAATCACATGCAAGAACAAATAAAGTGATAAGAGAAAACTAAATTAAAAAATAAAAGTGAAGTGATAGTAAATCATAATGTACCTTATATTAAACCAAATCATAACAGGAGAAGCAGTAATAAAATAATAAATTACAAAAACATACATCACATGCATGAACAAATAAAAAGTGATAAGAGAAAACTGTAAATTAAAAATAAAAGTGAATGATAGAAAATCGTGTTACTGTAACCTTGGCAGGCCAAAAATTAAACCAAAACCATAGAATAAAAATAAAAAATAATTAAGTTTAAACAATACCAAAATCATAATATGGATATGCCTACGTGCATGATTACAAAGACAAATAAGCAGATTCAGATTGTTTATAGAAAACTCAAGTGATGAAATAAAAAATTGACATACAAATAACAAATAAAATCATATATTTTAAATATTGGAGAGAATTAACATGATTGAACAATTAAATTTAATAAGAATTGACGACTACAAAAGAAGAGAGTAATAGTATGAAGATATGAAAGATAAAAAACCATAGTGCCTACAAAACAATTAAAAATCAAGAATCAGGATTTTACAGGACTTGAAATCATAAGAAAAACAAGGGACAGATAAAAATAGTGAAATAAAGAAACTAGTAGGCCTTGGCCTAAGAAAGGAACTGACCAACCTTAAAAAAAGGTAAAATTACTTGAAATTAATCGCGACCTTGAAGTTAAGAGTTAAAGCGGCTAACAATACAACTCATTCCTCTTGGTTGTGCCAGTATTCGTCGACTCCCTACCGTTGAGACCAACCTGTGGTCTCCCCCTTCAACATCCAGTTACTGCGTCCAGCACACCCCGCTGAGCAGCGTCACCAATAGTCAGGTCAATCCTCTTGATCGACGCATCTTCATGTAAGATTGCTTCCAAGAGGTCGTGAACTCTTCTCCGTTCCGTCCGGCGAATACTCTGGGAACAAGGAAACAGGACGGTTAAGTTATATTGAGTGGTTTACATTTACGCTGGGTGGTTAACTTAGAACAAAGATCGGAAGTATGATTAAATTATACTCAGGGTAAGCGGGCCGGGGGCGTAGGCCTACGGAAGCTGAAATGTGTAAAGAAGTGTGGCTCTAGGCTTGGGAATAATGACAACATTTTCTGATTAACCATCACAAGTTATTCAAAATCTGGTCATTAAAGTTGGTAGGTAAATATTTGGATGAGCAAAGCGAAGACTTCAATTTCACTGACCCGGTGATCCCCCCAAATAATTTAGCTCGCGGGTGATTTTTTGTTTGTATTTTTGTCAGTTTGTTCGCTCTCTACCTGGCAAAGGCATAGGCCTATGTGATCTTAATGAAAATTGAAAGGGAACCGTCGAAATCTCTGAACTTATAGACCTGCCACGTTTTTGGGTACAATGAAAGAAATATTTCTCATAAATATCGTACCTTTATGATTTTATTTTCGATTTTTAGTGCGATATTTTTGTGACACTTGGGCCGATTCTAACCAAACAGGTGGGGCTACAATGTTCAAATTTTACTGGACATTAAGGTTATGGTGATGTAGTACATTTTGAAAAGAAAATTTGGAAAAGTTGCAGGAATCCATAGAAATAAAGGTTTTAATATAGTTTTTTTGAGTTACCTATATAATAACAATTAACAAGTACCGGTAACAAAGAAACTTGACAACATACACCTACAATGCATTCAAAAAGCACTTGCAAAAGTAAAGAGATCCCACGCAAACTAGAAACTTACAAAAAAGCTCATCCATCAACGCGACTAAAAAAAGCGTTTGCGAAGCGGCCTAGTTTTAGAATCAATAGTAGGTCTAAACTAGAGATGCGAATGTTTGAAAAAAACGGCGGCCCAGCAATGGTATTGCCAATTAACATAATAGAATACTAAAATATCTAGTGGTCCAAGACTTGCTTTTTGTACATAATGTAAGTGATCATTGTCAAGTACCTAACTATAGTTACTTGTTGATTAACGCCTGTAAAATGCTTATATTAAGGACTAGGCAAGTACTCAAATTTTTTAGTGTGATTTCAGTTCACGGCGAGTTCGAACAAATTCGAGCTGCATTTATTTTGAACTCAAATATTTGAGCGACGGTAAAAACAGCATTTTCATTTACCGACCCGTCAAAAGTTATGCGTTTACTCCGTTAGATAGCAGCACACTCGGCAAGATTCGTGATACACGATAAGTCGAACTCCTTCTGACGTGAAACTCGTTATGATTGGCCGGCTGAACTTTGCGAGATCCAATTATTGGAGCTAGCCATACGTCACATGCGAGCTCAATTGGCTGTCAGTTTTTGTGAAATCATTCACGTCTACAGTGTGTCACCACTTTTGTGTCCCGAGATGTTGTCGACACTACTAGCATTTGTTTGCTATGGATTGCTACGAAAGTAAAATGGTCACCATTCACGAGACGAGAGCCAGATGATTCGTAAAAATACAACTAGCAACACACAAACTTGTAACACAAATAGCAGTGTCAACAACATCTTGGGACACCAATTCAATTAGGGCTGTGCGAATCCACGGAATTCGAATCCGAATCCAGAGTGAATTTTAGCAGATTCGAGTTTTCAAAGTATTCGGAAATTCTAATTTCCTGCCGTTTACCCGCGTGTATCACGAAGGCAGCAATTATGTCTTTAAACGCAAATTAGGTCTCGAAATTTCAAACAAAACTTTTTTTCAAAGTTTTGGTGGAGGTGCCGGGTAGATAGTCAAAACTAAATTTATCCTGGGCTCATGGCTGGTACATGTAGTGGAGGTGCCGGGTCATACGGCACAATTTGTGAGATCGTAATAATCATTGCCTACAGGGTAGGCTGCTTAGTCGCTTTGATTTACTGTACCCCACTGAAAATCAGTTATATAACTGAGTGGGTAGAGTCTAAATACAATTTATTTATTTATTTACGCGAGTAATTCACAAAATACTTCATATCAAAATACAAGGAAGCTTTGCAAACGCTTGTTTTAGTCTCGTTGATGGATGAGCTTTTTTGTAAGCTTTTAGTTTGCGTGGGATGTCTTTTCTTTCGCAAGTGCTTTTTGAACTCAAAGTAGGTTATTGTTGACAAGTTTCTATTGTTACTTGTTAATTGTTATTACATAACCTCAAAAACTTATATTAAAACCTTTTATTTCTATGGATTCTGGCTAACTTTTTCAATTTTTTCTTTCAAAATGCAAGGCATCAACATTACCTTAATGTCCATGTAAAATATGAACGTTGTAGCCCCACCCGTTTGGTCAGAATCGGCCCAAATGTCACGAAAATATTGCACCAAGAATCGAAAATAATCGTAAATGTATGGTATTCATGAGAAATATTTCTTCGATTGTACCGGTACCCAAAAACGTGTTAGGTCTAAGTTCAGAGATTTCGAGGGTCCCCTCCAATTTTCATCAAGATCGCATGCCGTTTACCCGGTAGAGAGCAAACAGGAAAAAAAAAAAAACTACTGAGCTAAATTTTTTTGGGGGTCAGTGAAATTGAAGTCTTTGCTTCGCTCATCCAATTAACATTACACAAAAAATGCATAGGCCTAATTATTTCGTAAGTTTGGTGAAGGTGCCGGGTAGTCGAAATAAATCTGGTGGTAAAAACTGTCAGAAACTTAGAAAACTTAAGGCTGAAATTGAGCTTAAAATTAAAACTGATTCTCACTCTCATGTGCTTGTTTTTCTTTTAAATTAATCATAAATTGTCCTGGAATTTGTGATAGGCCCTACCCTACTGATAATTTAAACAAGGCATTTTTTTTTTTTTTAAGTTGTGCATTATCAAATTGGTAAATAAATAATGAAAGATCGCAAATTTTTATTTTTAGGGCGCGAATTTTCAAACTTCAAAATAACATTTTTGCACATCTCTTTGATAGGCTACACGAAATTCCATTGGAAAAGATTCGATTCGGATTCGAAATGAAAAACATGGATTTGCACACCCCCTAAATTCAATACAAACTCCACCATTAACAAGATAGCAAACTAATCTACATCTTCAAATCCCTCGGAAATGTAGGGGGCTACACAACTTGGCCAAAGACAAGCTGTCTTTTTAGGTCCATCGATTTTCAATTGTTATATATATACAAATAAAAACTTTAATTAGAACCAGTAGGCCTACTTTTAAATCAGAAATTATAGCTTGGCTTATGGAGAATAACACTGACTATCTTGGGAATGTGATTAAAATATAGTAATTTAAATTAATAAATGTAACAACCTGTTTTTGCTTTTATTCATCTTATTATAAATAAAATAAATAAATAAATAAATAAATAATAAATAAATAAATAAATAAATAAATAATAATAAATTGTGTTTAGAGTCTACCCACTCAGTTATATTTAACTGATTTTCAGTGGGGGACAGTAAATCAAAGCGACCAATCCAACCCTGTAGGCCCTGACACAATCGACGAGTGAGCGATAACCAACCAAAGACTAATGGAAAATATAGCAATCAGTGGTGGACAGTGCAAACACCCGCGAATCAACGCCAGAATCAACAAGGCCGATTCAGAACATTGAATTTATTATGTGCCTCTTGCTAAGACGGCTCCAAAGACACCGTTTACAAATACCTAATTAGGAATTAAAACCAAAGTGGCTGACATCTGGTGAGCGAAGCGCGAACCCGCCGGAGTAGCATTGCGTTGCGATGGCATGGCACTTGCAATGGATCACGACTGAAATAAACACTCAATAAAGACACAACTACACCACCAATTTATGAAATTGAGTTTGTAACCACATCGTATACATCCTATATAGGAAAATGTTAATGAAAATAAGCGTGAAAGTTGAACTTCGGGGACGATAACATTATTGAATGAAGTAACCAGGAGTAGGGCAGGATGTTTTCGTCGGGTTAATCGGGCAAAAAATATTGTAGGGGACGTTTAGATCTAGTATAAGATTATATTTGAACTATCTATGTATGAAATAAAATGATAAGATTGTTAAAAACACGTGATAATGGAGCATCAGCGTGTCATGAGTTCGTTCATTTCTAGGCCTACAAGTGGGCGTGTATATACACACAGCTCTCAATGTAGGATGTTTTCGTCAGTTAAATCGTGAAAAAATACTGTAGGTAACGTTTAAATAGTGTAACATTATTTTAAAACTATCTACGAATGAAATAAAATTGCAAGATTGTTAAAAACATACGATGATCGAGCATCAGCTAGTCATAAGGTCGTTCATTTCTAGACCTACAAGTGGGCGTGTGTACACACACCACATCACAATCATTTGTTTGATATTTTCAAGCCTTCTCGGCAACTTATTTAATATAAACTAACGCTGATCAATATCAGGAATATTACGCCCATGGAGAAAAGATTCTGATAGGCCTAACAATTTTGAGCACGAAATTGTTTCTCAGACAGATCTAGGCGTTCCGTAGGAAGGCCTAGGCCCTAGCTGCGAGTTTCCGAGTTTAGCACTACCAACGACGTACGTTAGGTTACGGGAAACAGCTTTTTCCGAATAAATGGGTTAACGAAATGGCTGTAGGTCTAGTCTATTAGAAATTACACGGATGCAAGTAAAATAATTTCCTGTAATTTTGTCACACATGGCCCAGAACTATCTGGTTTTGTAGGAAATCAAATCGGGACCGATCGGGAAAAGTAGACCTAAATTGACTCTTCGGAAAAGGAAATTAATATATTTCAATGAGTTGAAGGATGATTTTGAACATCACAACAGGCTACACACATCCTAATTACATATCACAACATTCACCAACGATTGATTATTGAGCATTCAAATTGTCAGTTTATATACAGACAGCTGCTTAGGGAAGAACTACTCCCAATGCTACTCAGGCCGGCGGCCATGATGCACGTTACGCCCACCGACAGTGCTGCCCCTGGATTTCACTTTAAACGCGTATAGGTGTACAAGAACTGATAGAATTAAGTCCACATCAGAAGTTAAAAAACTTCCGACTTTTATGGCAGGATTCGAACCCTGGACCTTTTGCATTGGCCATTGGAAGCAGGTAGGCTAACAACAAGACCAACGAGCCACACATTTAGGCCTAACTAAAATTTAATTTATAAAATTAAATTTAAATTTACATTTAACTCTTTCAATAGCATTAAATCATTGGCCAACTGTATGGCCTATTCTAGTTCTACTTTAAGTTAGATTAATTAGTAGACTTGTTTTAGCTTCTAATGGATCAGTATATCTATAGAGTGCACGTACATTTAAGTACCGGTAGGGGTACCTAAAATAACTACTAGACTATTGTTGTTGCTTTCAGTCATCTTATTACATTGTACATCTTTGATTGATAATTGCCCACGCTCAAGTTTAACTGTAAACTTTGTGGGCTTTGCTGTTTTGTATTTTCATAACGTATTGTAAATTTATGATGAACTGAACTGAACAGAGGGTGTAAGAAATAGGGTTGCCGTTTGATAATCAATATATATCGATCGATACGATTATTTCCCGAAACAATCGATAATTGAATAGCTCGCTCGCCCGAAATTTTGTAATTAACCGCCCGCTCTGCAGAACTTCATAAAATATTATCAAATATTACCAAGACATCAATTGCTTTAGTCTGTGAAAAATTCGTCCACTGTAAGATCTACAACATGTGTAAGGCGTGAAGTACGAAGCGCCTGCCCTGCTGCACTCCTGCGCCGATTGCTCAATCTCGGCACGTCAAACCTGATATTGTAGTACATTGCTCAAGGTCAACTAGTATTTTATCGAGATGCATTCCTCCAGACTCCGCGCCAACTCGGTATCACTTTGCTTCATTCCGTAGTGCTACGATAATACTATCTTATCAGTTCTCTCACACAATGAAATATTACGTCGTCTTCCAAACTAATGTCAAACATTAGGCCTAGGCTATTCATCTCGTCGCGTAGGGCCTAATAAATATCAGAGCCTTGAACAGTTATTAAACTGATATCTCGTAAATGAATGAACGACAATCACAACAAAAGCTGAAATGAAACTTCACAGAACCAAGATTTCCGAGAAGCACGACCTTCACAAGCCGGATAGCGCCTGTCAACGCCACGTAGGGCACTCTCGTCGGGCCGGCCAGACGATCGAGGGGGAAGCTCGCGAAAGACGTTGCTAGCGTGGAAAAACCCCGTTTTGAGCAAATAGAAGGAAGAAAAAGATGCACTCGCAAAAGGTCCACGGTCCACGTCGGTATGCGAGCAAGTATAGGCCTAATTTTTATTCGATTATCGATTTCACATGCGCGATTTTTTTTTCTTTTTTCCTATGCCGAAAGCTTGATTTTTCAATCATTTTTCTTCCTGGCTATCCAGTAAATATGTGCTAAATATGTGCGCGATTATCGATATTCAAATTCATATTCGAACAACAACCCTTAGTAAAAATTATTGAAACTTACCGACGATCCACTGCAAGAACATAATGCCGCATGATCTCTTTTCCATTCAAAGGTCGTTAATCTCATCAGTCATCATGAAGTTGTTGATGAGGATTGAAGCCATGTTGATGTATTTATGGCTTAGGAACATTGCTTTGGCAAGTTGGTTTCAGTAACTTCTGCCTGGAAACAGAAACATGCACTCTTGTTACAAGGCTATGGTAATTTGTAATAATAGGTTAATAATTAGGCCTATAGAGTAATGTAGAGAAAATTGTACAATTACAATGGCTACTGTTATTTTGATGAACATTAACAGCTGTAACTGTAACGCTCTATTCTGGTCACCATCAAAGAAATATTTCTCACAAAAATTGCACATTTATGCCTCATATCCTATCCTAGGGATTACTACACAGATAGTCTAACAACATCAAGAAAATATCTACAAACCTGTTGTGTCCCACTGTTTAAATAGTGCGCCAAATACATGCGCCTTGTAAACATAACATGCCTGGCGGAAGTGATGCCTAGAGGTGGCAGGTACGACGCCATTCCGTGAAGCGTGAATAAAAGAGCATGGCTAGAATCAGAAAACCAGCCCTAGGCCTATCATTATTCACCTCTGAGAAATCCTGAGCAGATCCAATCTTCACAAAATACAACACTGGCGACGTGGTAAATCAATATTCAATCATTCTTTCATTTGTTTTCACGTAAAGACGTGCTAAAAGTCGGCACAGTCTAGAGAGCCACCATAACCTCACTTCTCGCGCGCCACGTTTTTGCAATAACGTGATGGCAACAAACCTACCCCCGTTTCCACCCTTTGTGGCCCACATCGATCCACTAACAGTTGGAGCACGCTGGAAGAAATGGTTAAGTCGTTTCGAAATCTATCTCAAGGCCTACAAGATTGACGACCCACAACAACAAGTCAACTTATTCATGCTGTACATGGGAGAAGAGACTTTAGACACCCTCGAGGCCCTGCCTGGTGTGACGGTAGGTCCAACAACTACTTTCGAGTTCGCGAAGGGAAAACTATCGACCCACTTCGACCCAACTGTGGCTGTCAACAAAGAGTTTGAGATCTACAATTTTCGCTCAGCAAAGCAAGAGCCAACAGAGTCAGTCGACCAGTTCTATGAGAGACTCCTAAAACTCTCAAAATCATGCAATTTCGCTTCTGCTAGTCACGAGATTAAGTCTCAAATAATCCTAACAACTACATCATCTCGCCTGCGAAGATACGCTCTTCGTGAGGAAGGGACGCTTGAAAGTCTCTTGCGACAAGCCAGGTCATATGAGACCGCAGAGCGACAGGCCAGCTCTATTGAGTCATCGAGCAAGCCCGATATCAACATCGAGACCTGAATGCAGTTGCGAAGTACGGTAAGCCTAACAAAAATAATTACTCATCTAGGCCTAAGTCTACTCCAAATCTGGACACTACCAGGCCTAAGTCTACTTCAAATTTGGACACTTCCAAGCAGCTACCGGCGGCCAAGAGCTGTTACTTCTGCGGAAATGCCTGGCCATGAAAAAGGAAGGTCATCCTGCCCGGCCAACAATGTAGTCTGTAGAACATGTCAAAAGATTGGCCATTTCCAGAAGTTGTGCCACTCCCGCAACAAGACGGAGGTCACTCACAATCTTGCCACCAGTCAAAATGGAAGCTCAGATGAGGAAACTTTCGCCATCACAGTCAGTCAGGTGACAACATCATCCAAAGTACCTCGAATCAACATAGCTGTAAATGGTAAGCCAATCAAATTTGCTATCGACACTGGTGCTTCTGTTAACGTCATCAGCGAAGATATCCTGATGAAATCCGGAATAGGCCAAGGTCAGCTAAACCAAACTGATGTCAAAATCTACCCATATCAATCCAAAACTCCACTCTCAGTGCTAGGATGCTTTACTGCAACATTATCTCATAAGAACGCCACCCTCACCACAAACATATTCGTCGTGAAGGGAAGCGCTGATTCCCTACTTGGCTACGAGAGTGCGGTTAATCTTGAACTAATTCAAATAGCCACACAGTTAAACTCTGATTACCCTTCACTATATCCACAACTCTTCACTGGTGTGGGCAAGCTACACGACTTCAAAGTACATCTGCATGTAGACCCCACGGTACCCCCAGTAGCCCAGAAGCACAGAAGAATCCCCTTCCACATGCGTCGGAAAGTGGCAGCGGAAGTCGCTAGGCTCGAGGAACTCGATATCATAGAACCGGTATCCGGCCCTACCCCATGGGTATCTCCCATCGTTCCAGTACCAAAACCTCGAGACCCGAATGCGGTTAGGCTGTGTGTGGACATGCGTCAAGCAAACGTAGCAATCAAACGGGAACGCCACATCACGCCTACACTCGACGACCTCATCTCCTCGTTAAATGGTGCCACCACGTTCTCTAAAATCGATCTCAAAGATGGCTACCACCAGTTGGAGCTGGACGAGGTATCCCGCGAAATAACCACATTCTCCACACATGTTGGACTAAGAAGATACAAAAGACTCAACTTCGGCATAAATTCTGCCGCCGAAGTGTTCCAAAAACACAATTCGTCAAGTCCTTCAGGGAATCGAAGGCGTAATCAACATCAGTGACGACATTCTCGTACATGGGAAGAGTCAAGAAGAGCATGACAGAGCCCTTCATGCAGTCTTTACTCGACTTCAAGAAGCAGGGTGCACACTTAACGAAAAAAAGTGCTTATTCAATCAGCCAGAGCTAGTTTTCTTTGGATACAAGTTTTCCAAGAACGGCATCGAACCAGACCCTGCCAAAGTTAAAGCCTTCACAGCATTAGACTCACCAAAGAATGCCAGTGAGGTCAGAAGCCTTCTGGGTATGATACAATATTGTGGCAAATTCATCCCCAATCTTGCTACCACAACTAAACCACTCAGAGATCTCACCCACAAAGATGCGGAGTGGGAATGGTCATCAAGACATCAGGCAGCGTTGGACCAGCTGAAGACTCAACTGTCAAATCATGAGACCCTTGCCTACTATGATGAAAATAAAGAAACACACCTAATAGTGGACGCGAGCCCAGTTGGCGTAGCAGCCATCCTCGCACAGTCGGACAATGCTGGCAATGAAGACATCGTGGCGTACGCTAGCCGGTCGCTCACTGAAGCTGAAGGACGTTACAGTCAAATCGAACGCGAAGCTGTGGCAGTAGTATTCGGAATGGAACACTTCCATTTGTACTTATTTGGAACACAGTTCACCGTCCACACTGATCACAAGCCACTTCTCTACATCATGGGAAATCCTGCATCCTCACCATCTGCTCGAATAGAACGTTTGTGTCTCCGGCTAATCCCTTATCGTTTCACGATCGTTCACAAGAAGGGCGTAGACAACCCATCTGACTATATGTCTCGACATCCACTGGAGTTCACAAAATCAGAATACAGGACACCAAAGGTTCCTGAAGAATACATCCAGTTCATCCTAAGACACGCAACTCCGAAAGCAATGTCGCTCCAAGAAATTGAGGAAGCAACGGAAAATGACCCACTACTAATGGAATTACAAGAAACACTAAAATCTTCAAACCCAGAAAAAGCTGCTACAACTGCAACTCTCAAGCAATTCAAGCCAATAATACACGAAATCGCAATCGCAAAGGGAACATCAAAGAACATCCTCCTTAAAGGAACTAAAATTATTATACCAAAATCCCTGCAAAACAGAACAGTCGAACTTGCTCACCGTGGACACTTGGGGATTGTGAAAACGAAACAACTCTTGAGGGAGAAAGTTTGGTTCCCTAACATTGATAAAACCGTGGAGGAAGCCATCCAAAACTGTCATCCCTGCCAAACCACAACCAAAACCAAGTCAAGAGACCCGATCCAACCCACTCCCTTACCCCAAGGCCCATGGCAAAATCTTGCTGTGGATTTCGATGGCCCATATCCAAGTGGAAAATACATCATGTTAGTAATCGACGAATATTCCCGCTATCCAATCACTCGCCACATCTCATCGTTGAAATCAGAAACAGTAATTCCGCACCTTAGAAACATCTTCTCATCCTTTGGTATCCCAAACCAGTTAAAATCCGACAACGGCCCTCCATTCAATGGAAAAGAGTTCGCTAACTTTGCCAACGAGCTAAACTTTACCCATCACAAAGTTACCCACTGTGGCCGGAGGCAAACGGCCTCGCAGAACGAGGAGTCCGAACCATTCGAAAAGTCATTCTCACTGCTAAAGTGGAAGGAAAAGACGAGAAGACGGAGCTAGACGCCTTCCTAATGAATTACAGAACAACACCGCACTCAACCACCGGAGTCTCACCCTACGAAGCGCTCTTTGGTAGGAAAATGAAGACATCCATTCCACACTTCACAGCAGCCTCCGAACGAACAACGTCGACACAAGGATACGTCTTACTGACACTCTCATGAAAAAAAGAAGCAAAGCGTACACTGACGAGAGGCGTCATACGAAGAACCACACTTTCAAGGTTGGAGACACAGTCCTTGTACGGCAACCCAAGATAAACAAATACACACCCCCGTTTAATCCGACGCCATTTAAAATCACGAAAATCCTTGGCACAAAGATCTACGCAACCCAAGGCCAGCAGGTTATCGTCCGGAATTCATCTCACTTCAAACGTATCCTCACTACAACAAACTGCGAGTCAAATGAAGCAGAAGAGGACGAAGAAGAAGACTGGGAGGTTCCAGAAACCTTCGACCCTGATCCAGAAACCTTCGACCCTGATGGAGATCCCCAGCCAGAAATCGTGCAAGAGAACCCTCTGCCCCAACGAGGACCTCCTCAAGAAGTTGAGCAACAACGCCAACCGGCGGAACGTGCTCCACGTTACCCGCAACGACAGAGGCAACGCCCTGCAGGCTCGACGATTTTGTAATGTAACCATGTTAACTTCTGTAACTAGCATCCAGTTCAATCATTCCATTGACATTTTGATTATACGATTAGCATAGGATAGGCTTATGCCGCTCTTTACAATTATTTATCAAATGCAAGTTACCTTATCTTCAATCTCTTTATTGACATTCTTATATTGGACTATCAGCATACAGTGCATCCATGAAATTATGCTATCTCACTTTTAGTTAGTTTTAAGTTTCTCTGTTTGACATACTTATTGAAACAACCAGTATGCATTGCATGTATGAAGTGATTCTAATACTATTGTTTACCTACTTTATGTTGGATCTTTAAATTAAGGTTGGGAGGAATGTTGTGTCCCACTGTTTAAATAGTGCGCCAAATACATGCGCCTTGTAAACATAACATGCCTGGCGGAAGTGATGCCTAGAGGTGGCAGGTACGACGCCATTCCGTGAAGCGTGAATAAAAGAGCATGGCTAGAATCAGAAAACCAGCCCTAGGCCTATCATTATTCACCTCTGAGAAATCCTGAGCAGATCCAATCTTCACAAAATACAACAAAACCTTGAAATTTGTCATGACTATACCAATTGCCTAGGATGCAATCCATTTCATTTCAGATGCACTTTGCGAGCAAAATCTTGAAGGTCGTACGTTGCGTCATGACACGATGTTCAGAATTCAGATTGTCTTGAGAGATTTTTTATGTAGCCCTCTAGGGCCTCTGTCATAATTGTGTTGACTTTTATGTTGCTTTCTGTTGAAGAAACAAAACACGAGAATTAATGACGATGCGTACCACAACATTTTAATACTGCACCACGGTTCCGTTAAGGTGTATCAGTCAGGCAGGAACGCAGGGCACAAACCTCGGATACCACCGCTTCTTTCTTCACAACGGCGATGATCTAATGGGGGAAATAAAAACCTTATCACGCATCACCAAGTGACTCAAGACATGAAAGCTGGGAATCCAGTTGCGGATCGCTTGGCGCAGATATTTCAGCCAACAGAGTAAAATAAAAGATGTGAATTTTTGGAAAATCCGCAGATGCCATTGTCAAATTCTGGGTCAGTCAAATTGAAAAAGTGAAACCACATCTATCCAAACTCATTCGCAAAGTAAATCCCTGCTTAAAGTATTCCATAAGCCATCAACAGCCAAACTGAGGCTTACGCAGCTCTCTTCTATCCAATGTTCGCTGCATATTGAAATTTAAAGAAATCTCGCTTGGCCTGTAAAAATCTACCCCCCCAAAAACCCTGGCCAAAACAGACGGGGTCCCAAGTAAAACCGGGAATGCAGGTGGTAAAAACACATACGCGATCACGCGTGAGCCACGAGTTTCTACACATAAAGGGAAGAGGTGGGCGGCGGCGAGGAGATATCGAACGCGCCACCGTAAACCGTAGGCTTATTCGGAGACATGCTCCTCGCGGCTACAGGCGAAAAAAAAGTCATATGGCGCCCGCATCTATGATACACACCTAAAACAGAAAATTAACTCAGCCCGGAAGGCGCGGGCCAGTGGTTTTGGTACATTGCACAATACAAAAACTACATGTAGACAAGCTAGGCCTACACAATTGAAGTCACCAGGAAGTACAGGTAAGACGAGCCAAGGCCTAATCCTAGCGAGAGCTTCCGAGTCGATTGGACCTAGGCATCTATCCATTCTGAAAGGGAATAATTACTTGGCCTAACCAGGGGCATAGGAATATAGGTGAAAGGGGTGCAGTTGTTCCGGGCCCAGCGAGATTGAGGGCCCCAGGGGCTTTCAAGGGGGCAAAGAAGCCCATCGAGCGGAACTTCTTCGGTTGGAGGGGTCCAACTTTTCAACACTTGTTTTTTCAACGAAAACATATGCACCCGAAATCCTTTCCGTTACAAAACTACTTACGTTAGGTTAGTCGACCTTTCCGCCTAGTTACCTGCCACGCTAGTTCTAGGATATTTTTTATAAGAGCGCACCCGAAATCCTTTCCGTTACAGTGTATAAAAGTTGGACCCCCCTAGCCATAGAAATACCTATACCCATCGAGCAGCCTTGCACCTAGTTATTTGAATTCCTACGTCCTAGTGACCACCAAACTACATAGGACATAAGCCTACTTGCACCGTTAACAATTCTATAGGCCTAGGCCTACACAAGCTAGGGCCTATATAGGCTAATTTGGCCCATACAAGTTGAGGCAGGTCTAGGACCATGCTGAGAGGGCTAGGCCTAGGCCTAGCCTAGGCCAAGGTAGGCTAGGCCAAGCTGGAAAATCTTTGTGAACATAGTTTAAATAGGCCTACTATACTTGCACCATTAACAATACTATACACAAGCTAGAGCCTAGGGTAACGTAGTTATTAATAGTATTATCTTGGCCTAGGGTAGGCCTAGCTATAAGCTCATTTGGCCAATACGAGTTCAGGCAGGCCTGGGACCATGCTTGGAGGGCTAGGCCTAGGCCTAGGCCTAGGCTTTAAACTGGAAAATCTTTGAGAAACGTAGTTTAAGCAAAAGGGCCCAAAGGTAGGCCTAGGCTAAGCTTGAAAATCTTTGTGAACGTAGTTTAAATCAGTTAGACAAACTATTTCACGACATCAAGAAAATTAACTTTCGATCGTAAACTAGCAGGCCCTAGCCTACGCCTAGCCTAGGCCTAGGATAACAGGTGAATTGCGTCTAGATAACAAGTGTTATATTTCATCACAAATACTGTCTTGATTACCAAAATTAATATATAAATAGCTTAAGTATAAATCCACAATAAAGGGTATTTGTAAAATAATAGATACTTACATCAGATGCAGACATGTAGATGAGATTTATTGTCGGATCAGTTTTAATTGCGACTGTCCGTCGAATGCAATGGCAGAAATCCGATCCGCCCCCTTTATTCCGGAAATGACGTTAATATGATTTGTTTACAAAGATCACTCAGTGTCAAAGATACTCCCAACTCCTTGACTTTGATGACACTTCCGACACCGCCCCACCAAAGCGCCCCACCCCATTATAATAAAAACGAATGTGACAATTCTTTAAATCTATTGACGTAAATTAATGACTTTAAAAAATCATTTTAAATTCATTTAAATTACTAAAAATTCGCAAAAACAAACTTTAAATACGAAATCCTTCCCTCAATCCCTTCTGGCGCCATTTTGGATTATTAATTTTCTGGTCCACGCTGCATACAATCGAAATGGTCTATCTTTGGAATAGGTTTTGAAGAGCTTTGTTCATAATAGATACCAACTTAAAAGTGATATTACACCACGCGTACCAACCAAACCGTCAATTTTTTACCAAACAAAAACTTGCTAAAGTTACATAATAAACTAGTGTACTCTATTATCTGCATGACTCTATCTGTGATTCAATCTAGCAACGGCAAGGCATGACATTATTACTCGATTTGGCTGATCGGGAAACACTCCCGTAGGTGTAATTGTTATTATTTACTACAATTCAGAAATTAAACAAAAAAACGCCTGTCTGGAATGCGGGAGATCCATAGATATCTATGGGGAGATCCGTGGTTCGATTCCCGGTTGGGGCGGACTTTTTTAATTTCTGAATTGTAGTAATTCATCCTAGTAATTAATTAGTAATTAATCCTTGTAACCATGTATTGTATATTTGTAGGCCTATGTTTCTTGATGTTTACTGGCTTACTTTATGGTTACTGGAACGGAAGATTTCTGGACTCAAACAGACTAATGTCTGAAAGATGTAAGACTTTATGCTCATCCTTGTAACCATGTATTGTATGTTTTTCATTATTATTGTATTTTGTTACAAGTCTCAAAAAATCTATAATTTTGTCCTTGATGTATCTTATAAGTGACTGACAAGTATGTTTACATAACATGTAAATTAATGGATGGAGATTATTGCAAGAGTTAGGGCATAATAATGTGATCAATTGTACTAGCCCATATTTTGTGGGCATATGTTTCTTTATGATGGTAAATTTGATTGTTTTATAATTATATACAGAATGTATTATGTATGTGATGATAATGTGTTGTATGACATGTAAAATAGCAAAAATGCTAATAAAGATATACTACTACTACTACTACTACTACTACTACTACTACTAAATAATACGAAATTATTAGTTGGAAAAGAATCCTCATTCATGTTGGCCGCCATCATAGGTGTTCAGATATCTATTGACCGCCACGGCCGCAGATGTCGAGGCGGCGAGTTCCATGCTAAACTAAACAGCCTAAACAGTGTGCTTGCCATAGAGAAAGGTGCTTGCTTTTCGTTTGCTGGCCCAGCGCCTTCAGTTTACTCGAAGTGTTGGAGGTTTTTCGCCCAGTATGGGGGGTAACGCTGAATTTTGAAAATCTCTTGGTCTCTATGGTATCAGCATTTCTAGATGCAAAATACACGATACCCACATATTTTACTACAATGCTGACAAGACAGGTAGGCCTAGCCTAGACGTTTATTACTACGTTTACATGCAGTTTTGAAAAAGTTTTGACTTGAGTCAAGTCAAAAACGATGATGCGTTTACATGATACAGATCTGAAAACGATCTCAAACTATTATTTAGTTCACTTATTTCCCGGTAGACAGCATAATGTATTAAACAAATTCCACTGTTTTCTAAAGAAAGAAAAATATAATTTTATTGCGTATAACATAAGTATAACTTCATTAGATGACCAAAAACATTTGCCGTAACGTTTAGAACATAATTCAGAATACCAAGATCACGTACTTAACTTGCTTTTAGCAAACATAACCTCAAATTGCAACGCAACGAGCGTTTTGGTTTCAGCCAGGTGTATACATGACAGTTTTCAAAACTAGTTTTCAAGTCACCTCTACTAGCAAACAGGATGACTTGAACCGATCCAAACCCAGATTCGAAGCGTTTACATGCAGTTTTGAAACTCAAAACGTTTTGAAATCGTTTTCAAACCTGCATGTAAATCGTAGTAATTGAGTGGTAGGGTGTATTCAATTTAGTGATGCGTTTTTGAGTTTAAATTCAGCGGGTAAAGTAATGCCTTGTTGCGTTTTGAGTTTAGATAATGCCCGTGTGGTAGCAGCACATCGTGGACTTAGTGGAAAATACTGGTTACTTGCTAGTTTTCCTGTTTGACGAAAGGTAACAGCACTTTAAACATGCTAATGGAAGGTTATTTTTAGACGTAGTTCCCTAAATATTGCAGCGATCTGCTACTCTGCTAGTTATTTAATTGTTACTTTGTTTCCGGAAAGAATGTAAGTTATGTTATTTGTTATTTTTCATTAACGTGATAGACCTAAAGCCCTAGGCTAGGCATAAGGCCTATGTTAAAACTAAGGCAAACAAACGCCATTAGGACTAGGGGCCTAGGGCCTAACCTTTTTTCAAGGATGTGCGTGATAGGCCCGCGGCGGGCCTCCCGCCTAGGGCTAGGCCTAGGCCCTACCTAGCTTTTAGCCCTTGCATAGGCCGTGTCTGGGCCATCGAGTCAAGTTTATATGATCGGTAGGCCTAGGCTACCTAGACCTAGCGCCCTAAGGACATTAGTTTCACATAGGCCCCCTAGGCTAGGGGCTAGGCCTAAGCTCACGTCACTGCAGTAGGCCTAGGCTACCTAGTCCTAGGCCCTCTAGCTCTAGGCTAGCCTCGGCTAGTGCCTAGGCTGCCTAAGCCCAGGTAGGCTAGGCTAGGCCTAGGGCCTAGGGCCCTAGGCCTAGTCGAGGTCTGTTTAAGTTTTTTTCTTTTGTGGGCCTTAAACCCCGTTTTGATTAGTACATATTTTAATGCAGGTTAAAAAGATGGCGTTTCAACCAACTTAAGTTTTCACCGACACCCGTGGACCGACGTAATTGCTTAGTTGTCAACCTTAGCACTTGAAGCGCTTCAAAATATACGCTCCATGACAAAAGTTTTGAGGCTTGAATAATACGCCTCCAGGCTACCCGCTACACGACTATTGGGGTCGTTTTAACGTGCGTTGATACTTTATAACCAGCAAGTGTTTTACGTAGGGCCTACTAGGCCTACATTCAGACACGGGTTGAAATTCCAACTAGCGTTAGGCTTACTTACAACTCGGTGCATTCACATTATAAAAATTACTCGCGTTATTGACCAGCCCGCGTAAAACGGAGACGTAAAAAAGGGGGTGTAAGACTAGGCCTATAGCTTAACCATAGCTAAGCTTAACCTAGCCAGGCCTATTAGCCTATTACCTATAGCTTAACCATAGCTAAGCTTAACCTAGCCAGGCCTATTAGCCTATTTACTTTCTAAGTTGTATTTTACCTTCCAGATCTTGCATGGAGTGACATGTCCTATTATTGTGTCCGCACGTTGCCTTGTCTCTCGAGGTTCCAGCGATAAGTTTGGTCGAGATGTATCCGCACTGTCCGCTGCCCGGCCACATCACGGTTCTCTACCTGGTGGCCGTCTCCGGCTGCCTTGCGCTGTTCCCCCCGTTCCCGTTTGCCTCTGCCGACATCTTCGTCTACTCGTTGAAGTACAGTAGCGAGGCTCAGTACTCGATGCACGACATGCCCGCACACTTTGGAGACTCTCTGCCCTTTGAAGGACTCAAGGTTAGTGACCACGTAGGCTTTTCCACTTGTTGAGTGGGCGGATGGCTGGCAAGCAAAAATAATGTTGGCCTACAAAAGCAAGCAATTTACCTACATATTTTAGGGCCTACACGTGTGTAGGCCTAAATCATGTCTGAAACGTACGTCACCGCTGATGCTATGTTCTGTAGGCCTTATTCATTAGGTAGGCCTACCATGTTTTTGTGGTGTGAAGTAGGGGGTCATGGCACACAGATATATAGGCCTAGCCTACCGTACATAGGTTAAGTTTGTTTTTCAGTACCAGTAGGCCTACCAGGCCTAATATGAAAACAACAACTTTGTGTGGCTCGTTGGTCTTGTTGTTAGCGTATCTGCTTCCAATGCAGAAGGTCCAGGGTTCGATTCCCGCGAAAGTCAGAAGTTTTTTAGCTTCCGATTGGACTTAAGTCCATCAGTTCTTGTCTTGGGAGTTTGTAAACGGTGACTTTAGAGCTGCCTAGCAACGAAGCACATAATAAATTCAGAGTTGTTCTGAATCGGCCTTGTTGATTCTGGCGTTGATCCGCGGGTGTTCGCACTGTCCATACCACTGATTGCTATATTTCCTATTAAAAATTATCGGTCTTTGGTTGGTTATCGCTCACTCGTCGATTGCGTCGGAGCCTACAGGGTTGGCTTGGTCGCTTTGTTTTACTGTCCCCCACTGAAAATCAGTTATAACTGAGTGGGTAGACTCTAAATACAATTAATTAATTAATTTATTTATTTATTTATTTGCATTCAGGGCAAAATCCTTAGGTCTACACTACCACCATTAAAAAATATGTCAAAAAAAGCATATTTATTTATTTATCTCATATCTTATTGACTGTAAATATTAGGCCTACTGTTACTTATCTAGATTCTTACCATAAACCCTGCTAAAACAGGTAGGCTACGGCAGGGTACCATGCCTAAGGGTAGGCCTACTAGTATTAAAAAAAACAAAAACATGTAGGGCCTATAGGCCCTATAGGCCTAGGGGCTAGCATACTTTTTTGTTCTTATGAGAAAATAAAGCATTCATTCATTTTTCCTTATTAGGCCTAAATTCCTAATATTAAAAGGATTTTTGTAACGGTTCAAAAATCAATTTGGGTAGGCCTATAGTAACACAAAAATACACAAACTTCCGGGATGTCCCAGATATTTTGTTTGCCTGTAGTGGGCCTAGATTCAATTTAAACATGTGGAAAAATGAAAAATTGCAAAAAATCTTATTTGGATGCAATCAAATTAAGGATTTAAAAAAAATTTGATGTTTATTTGGAATCCAAAATCAGCATTTTATTCATAAAAGATCAAGGAAAAAAAATCTAAGAACATTCTAAGATTCTTTAAAAAAATCATGAATTTTAAATTGTTAAAGTAGCCTAGAAAGCAAAATTTTGGGTCCCAGAATCTTGCCCTAGCTATAATTTATTAAGGGCTATAGGCTTGGCCCTAAAGTTCATTAAAACTGCTTGTTTTTGCAATTTTTTTTGCAACCTAATAGACAATTATTTACAGTTATCAAGTTTGTACAGCACCTAGGCTAGACCTAACTGTATCCTTAAGTGTCTTTTTTTTGTTATTTTGGGCACATGATTAACTGATAAATATCCACTTGGTAGGCTTGGTAACTAATTGCAGAGGAAAAAGACGTAAGTAGGGCTATAGCTACCAAATATCTCCTACTAACTATGCTCAAGGGCCTCAGGCCTGAACTTTGTTTGTTCCGGGTACCTTATCTTACCTTGGTCGTCTGCTCATCAGGGTCTCGTGGTGATTGCCGAGCCCCCCTCAGCCTGCGAGGCAATTGCCCCGCCCCCCGGACCCCCCCAGGAAAGTTTCAAGTGGATCGTCCTGATACGGAGATACGACTGCTCCTTCGAGGAGAAAGTCAGATGGGCTCAGAAGGCAAACTACAGCGCGGCGATCGTACACAACGTCAACTCCAGCGAGCTAGGTGAGTGATGTGAGCCTAGCCCACACGTCTTCGCAGGCGTACCGCCCCGAATATTAAAGATTTTGTTGTTGTTGTTGATGATGATGTTTCACTTCTGCAGTTGACTTTCTAGTTGGTGGCAGACTTAGTCCTCTTCACTACTTTTCTTCTTACTCCATGCTCCCTCTTGCCTCAATGATTTATTTCAATAAGTTAATAGGCCTAGGCCTACTATAAACAAATTAATTAGGTACCGGTACCTACTTTGTTCCTGGCCCCAAGAGTAGAGAGAGGCTCCATAACACAATGGGCCTACAATGAAACGAGTGTTCATTTATTTAAAATTTTGCTGTGAAATATAATTCTACAATTAAAAAAATATCCTTTTTTGATTTTGGAATGGTGTTTCCCCTGCACAGTTTCAGAGTCCACGGTTGTCTCCTCCGAATGAGGTGCTGTACTGTGGAGTTATCCACGATGTCGTTTCTCCCTGGTTTCAGAGCCGATGTCGGCGAAGGGCGCCTCCGACATCTACATTCCGTCTGTGTTCGTGTCGGACGAGTCGGGTTACATCCTCCGACAGAACTATCTCTACGCCGACGACAATCAGTTCTACGTCGTGATAAACGACGACCTTCCGTTCAATATCAACACACACTTGTTGCTGCCGTTTGCCATCGTCGTTGGGATCTGCTTCGTTGTGATGCTTGTGTTCATGGTGAGTTCACGTGCGCTTGAAGTACGTAGGCTCTAGCTTGAGGTATGTGAGCCTAGATCAAAGTGGTCTTATGTTGGCCTATCTTCAAAAATTCACGATTTAAATACATTCACACTCTGATAATCATCTTAGTGCCTGGGTAACTTTGTTGAGGCCTTCTAGTTTCTAGCTCTGGCTGCTGGCACCACAAATCAATCAACAGTTTACAAAACAATATTCATCACTATCGGTCATTGTAATGTCCTCGTCTCTTCTTCTCAAATGACCACATTTGGCGAATGATGCCTCATGCTAGATCTGTAATGTCTATCTGGTCAAAACCCTCACTTTTAACATAGGTCCACCTAGATTTAAACATGCAGGATACCTAACTTATAAGCTAATGACACGGTAGATAATGGTGTAGGTGGACAGAAAGAACAAAAAATTGTCCATGCCGGATGCAGGAAACTCGATGGACGCATGATATTAATGAATGGATAAGCTTATTAGGTCAATAGGCCTAATTTCAACTTGCATAGATGCTCACATTGCACACACACACATACACACAGTCTGCACCTGGCAGTGAAGCAACAGTGTTGTTCTCCGCCCCCAGATCGTCAAGTGCGTCAAGGACCGCCGCCGCCAGCGCCGACACCGCCTTCCGTCTTCCTCCCTGCGCAAGATTCCCACCTCCAAGTTCTCCAAGGGAGATCCGTACGAGACCTGCGCCATCTGCCTGGAAGACTATCAAGAGGGGGAGAAGCTCCGTATACTGCCCTGCGCCCACGGTAAGACTAGTAGCCCGTCGGCAGTATTCGGCACAGTACATACTTCGCCAGTTGCAAATATAGACATTTGTTTCAGTGCTTGTTTGATTTGGCTGTTAAGTTCATTTCTATTTATTTAACATCCAGATGGCGGCGTCACAGGGTCAATGTCTAGTTCGTTTTGTAACAGTTTGGCAGCGCTGAAAGCCGTCCCACCGCCGCTCCATGGTTTACTATACTGACCCTCGCTGGTTTGTACTAATGCTTGTAACATTGACCCGGCTACTAAACTGATATGAATGCTAGCGTATTGTACTTGTTCCAGCGTACCACACCAAGTGCATCGACCCCTGGCTGACGGGAAGCCGCCGCGTGTGCCCCGTGTGCAAGCGCAAGGTGTTTGCGCACGACGAACACGACAGCGACTCAGACTCTGAATCTGATTCGGACGACACGGCTCCGTTGGTCCGATCAAGCGGATCCCACACGACGCAAGGGGGAACATTCGTGCAGCAGTCTGTAAGTCCTCAACGCTCGTAGTCTATCTAACCCCCTTTTTACAAACTTAACCAGAAGAAATTAATAATTATTACTTTAATAAAAAATAATTATGTCTGAAGATAACCAATGTAGGCCTTATCTTTTATTAACTTGCATTAACTTTAGGCCTACTTACTTTGTTAAAGTAGAGTGTTTGAAAGGAAGATTTAACTGTAGTGTTTATTGAGCCATAGGTCCATAGGTAGGGACATACATTTATGGTAAATAAAACCACCAAAAAGCGGTACAAAAATTATTAAAAAGCGGTGCAAAAAGTCGGTGTTAAAATCAAAACTCGACAAAAAGCGGTAAATAAAAGCGGTGAATAAATTTGATAATTTGCATGTCACCGTGTGTCATTCATGCATATTGTTATAATTTATATTTAACAAGAATGTAGTGGAAGACACTAGCCTAATCTAGACTTAGCTAGGCCTAGGCCTAGGAAAGGAACTACTAGGCCTAGGCCTAGGAAAGGAACTACTAGGCCTACATACCAACGAATGTCATACAAAATTGAAGTGTAAGTTAGGCCTAGGCTAGGGGCTTGAGATGTGTAGGCCTAGGCCTTGGTTGGGGCAAAGGTTCTAAAATATTATCTCAGTGTTAAATTTCTTCTGTGCATTTTTTTGCAGACATAAGTCGACTATGCCTAGCTTAGGCCTAGATGCAACCGTGGGATCATAAAAGTCCAATCCTGTGTTGTTTCCTGAAGATGGCCCTAGGCCTAGGCCCTAAACCTGCTCCATCCTTGGCCTTGGTCCAGCCTAGGTCTAGGGTCCAGTCGTATTTGAATTGCTTAGGGCTATGTTTAGGGCACTTGTTCTCAAAATTTAGACAAATCAACGATGTTCTTACAGTTAACTGAATGTTAACAGCTTTAACTCAGTGCCTCAGACATCGCGAATTTGAGGTTAGGTAGTCCCAGGCAGCCTGTCAACTCTTTTGTTGTGCTGAAAACACATCTTATGCAAGAAACAATGTGTAGGTCTATTGAAATCAAACAAATAACATGTATTTATCTTTATTTACACCGCGCGCGAGATAAAACATCGGTTATTTTCGGCATTTTATCTGCAGTCCATCACAGGATGACAACAATAATTTTAGGCCACAAAGCATCACAATCAGCTGGTATGAACGACTATCGAACGAAAAATCGATTAGTCGAACTTTTGGCGAAATAATCGATTGCACAGTCAGCCATCTTGATTATGATCGAAACTCGAAATCTAGCGGGATTTTCAAATAATTTGCACTTTTAGCGATTTTAACACTAAAAATTGGAAAAAACATCGCAAAAAGTTGTAAAATCGCAGAAAAATTAGTGAATAACGAGAATAATCATTAAAAATCGCGGGGAAAACGGTTAAAATGGTAAAAAATCGCGAAAAGTCGCGAACGTTATCTAATAGCCCAAACTGCCATTAAACACACTGTATTGAAAAAAATGCATTATTTCAATATTTGTAGAATTTCGTAAAAACACGCGTCGCGAAAATTTCATGTCCCTATCCATAGGTAATCTGTACGAGATTTAAGTAGGCATTCAAGTTTGCATAGTCTTATAGACTACTTTATTTTCTTCAACTTGTAAACTGTAGCATTTCAAATTTACGTGCCTACTCTGTGTAATTTCCAAGTTATTGTAGTAGGGATGGACAAACATTTGTTTTCGGTTTGTAGTTCAAAACGTTTTTAGAAGTTCAGTTCGGTTGGAGTTTAAAATTAAAAGTTAGAGTTTGTGGTTTATTCAAATTTCATACTTCACCCAAACTTTGACTTGAAATGACTTCTAGGCCTATTGTAAGAGTATCTTGCATTAAGATGCACGTTAATATCAATTCCAACCCCAAATTGATTAGCATATTGTGTTAATAACTTAATATGGTATTTTAACTGACAATTCAGTTCTCCATTCACGCAATTTGTGGGCCAAAGGCCACTTATTTTCATTTTTCAATCGAATTTGCAAGAGTTTGGTTCAAGTTCGAAGTTCAAAACTTTCAAAAGTTTGAGTTTGGTTCGAAACACACAATTCAAAAGTTCGTCCATCAATATATCGTAGGTATTGGTATGTTCCTGTACAGTGCCAGTATTGTGGTGTTTGTAGAAACCTCGATCCGAGTAACCTGATCAAAAGACCCGATCCGAGTTACCCAATCTAGTGACCCGATCCGAGTTACCCAATCTAGTGACCTGATCGAGTGACCCAATGCTTACGGAAACTCGCTGCCAATGCAAGCTTTGCATGATGCAAAGTGTGGCTTGTAAATACCCATAAATATTACAAGCTGCGGTGTCAGCTAAATACAGCAGATGCAGCCTATCTGCTTTTCAAGCTTTCACAGATCCTTCCAAGAAAACATTCGGATTAGCAGACTTCGGCAAGCGAAAATCTAACCCTTTTCTGTTTTGTTGCAGGAGAATCCGTTTGTTGTGGCCAACCGCGGTGCGCTGGGCGGCTCAATGTCCTCGTTGTCCTCAGCCGGCAGCAGTGGTCTAGCGGAGGGAGGAACCTTCGGCCGCGTGGTGAGCACGCGGGGAAGCAGCGTGGCAGCGGGAGCCGAGGCCGAGTATCTGGACCGGGTTATCCAGCTGCCCCCGCGGATCGGACGACATTCCATCAACAGGTGGGTCGTAGCTTCGTTGTTTGATACTGCGTAGCAAGTAGTAGTGGTTTTCTCTGGTTTAGGTTGACAGGCTGGGAGATAACATAAGCACACAAGCTGGTGGCAACAACACTTTTAACCTGCTGCAGCTAATTTAAAGTTGTTTGTTACCTTAAAGACCCATTACACGAGCAATTAATAGACGATTTTCAAAAATATCGTGCACGCAAAGCATTATGGGAGAAAGGGCATTTACATGCTAAATGCCATATGCTCGGGTGTGTGGAGAACTGCGTTTCCAACAATGGCAGTGCAGTCAGCCACAATCCCAATCATGTGGCATTTAGCATGTAAATGCACCTTTCTCCCATAATGCTTTGCAACGGAGCGCGCATGCGTAGTTAATTCTGAAAATGGTCTATTGACTCCATGTTCGATACACACATTTCCTATAGAAATAGGACCAACAAACCCAAATAGCTGTTTGTATGATCCATGGGTTTGTGTTTTTCCAGCCACCCTGAGCCGACGGCCGACAACGAGGGTTTGAGCTCCGCGGACGTAGACTTCCGAGTGGTGGAAGTGGGAGGAGCCGAGGAGGAAGCTGACGATCGCACGCACCAACAAGATCTGGTGGTGTGACTTCCCCGCGGTGGTACCACTGTGACCACGTCTATGAGTGTGCTCGCGTTTGACCACCCTACCATGTAGGGTATATAAATGAATGTTTGAACGATTCATTATTTTTTTGTAGAATTAAACAACTAAAACTTTTATAGTATTTTATTTAAATTTAAATTCATTTTCTGTCTGTGCATTTGCACTGAACCATTCATAAAAGATGTACTATAGGTCCTGGGTTCAAGCCCTGGCGGAGCCACTTTCGTAATATTTGTGTAAAATACAGCATCGTAGTCGTCTACTATAAGAGTAATCTAAAGATCATTGTTTAGTACAGATGTTGTATATTTCATTTCATAGATAAAAATATAAACTTGTTACAACGTGGTAATTAAACGTTTAGGGCCTAGCTGCAATTTAGTGATTGATTATCCACCCTCCACTCTGCGCAGTCTGTTCTAACTTCCGCTGTGTTGTTTTCGAGGGACGGGGTCGAACATGTTTACCCTCTTAGATCCGTGTGCGTACTCGATAATGAACATTTGTTTCGACTATGTGTTGAATTTAGATTTGTGTGTAGATGTTGGTACCTTTCAGGTTGAAATGACAAACTGCAGACTTTTAGAAGTGAGGACGATTTAATTTTGTAAATTTATTAGTGGCTGTGCTTTTCTCCTCATGAAGTAATGAGGTCTTTTACCTGTTTGCATTGGAAGCAGACCTAAAGATGAAGATGAACACAAACTTAAAATTTTAATTTCTTTATTAGTAGTTTTAGGGCGCTTTATTCTTTCGAGACATACACCGCCATCTTGCTTGCGTGTGTGCGCGTTACGGAGCGGGCACCACTGGTCGATGCGAGTGCACTAATGAATAAATGTCTTCTTGACTTCACTCTTGGGATCGCTGCATAAAACTTTTACAATGCAGCTTTGTACATATTGTATACCTAGTCAAATAATTGAGCATTGGCGTTACAAATATTAACGTACAAAAATGGTTATCAAATTGAGATTTTAGTCTACCAAAAAATGTAAATAAAATGTGAGTCGTAGCATTTGAATTTGTTCCGGGCCAATATTGATCAACATGGCTTTTGGTTTGTCTATTTCGTGTTGCCAGCTTGTAAATAATTAATTACTCACTTTGGTGTTTCCGTGCTGGCTTCTCTGGAGTCTTGCGACATAGTAGAGCGAGCGATGTCTCCCGATCCCGTATCGGACTCAACGTTGCCAAACCCCGTACGCGAGCACACTCATATACACTGTTGCCAACATTTACGTTTGAACCATCAAACTTAATATTTCAATGATTACAAAGCAGTGAAGTTTTGTTTCATGTTTCTATCCTTGTAGAGTGTGCAAGATTGAGTGGATTGGGTACATACATACATGTTGAAGGTGTGCTAGCCACAAGGTCACGCTGTTGACATGTTGTTGCCGACCCAAGCTAGAGTCTTACTTGACCTCTGTACAGTTGGCCCCCTTCAAGCACTTGCTAGTTACCAAGAAATGTGCACTAGCCCCCAACAACCTACACTGGAATTTCAAAAAGTAATATTGGAGAAAATGTGTATTAGAGATTCAATAGTTGTACAAAACATGTTTATCTAACGTTTTTTAGTTGAATGCCAAAGAATAAATCTAAATTATAAAAATTACCAGTCACTTTAGTAGGGGTGTGCAAATAGGGATTTCAAGTTTTGAATCAAATATCAAATAGTTGATTATAAAAACTGAGGTGCGAGACACAATTGAATCGCACGCCATATTTTTTTCAATCTGTTTCAATCAATTTTCACTAGATACGGGTGATGATGTTCCTAAACTTGATTTGTCCACCCCGACCTCGCTATAAAATGTCATTGCCGTAGCTAGATTCAACATGCGAGGAAACTGCGCAGCTCAGGAACCGACATCACCTACGTGGTGTTATCCATTGCCGTTCCTGCTTCTGGCAGGATCAGCTTGGGTTTAGCAACTAAATGTTTCTATCCTCCCACAATTGTATCTCTTCCACGTCTTCCCAGCTCTCTCCTCCTGCCTCCAAGTCTCCTGCTATGATGTTCTTCCAGCTCTTCCTTGGTGTATCCCATCTTCTTCTTCTTTCTCAGATTCTCAAATGTAATTTGAATATCAAATATTTGCACACCCTTCCCCTTTCTTTTAGATCGTTGTGAGGTACGGATCAGTGTGGTTGATGGGGTTTATTGTATTTCCTGCGCGTATGTTTTAAACCGCAACTTTCTTCAATAAGGGTGAACACAAACTTGTTAAAACAGTTCTGCGGTGCTGGTGGTCCGATGTGTTAGGCTTGCGAGCTACACCGTTCAGGGTGAACACAAACTTGTAAGAACAGTTCTCAGAAGTATTCTGGCCGGGGTTAGGCCCAGCTACACCGTTCGGGTTTGCCGGGGCGGGCCCATAAATATGTATCACAGCCACTATACTACTGTACACCCCTGTTAGTTTAAACTTGAAAATTCAAATTAGTAATTTAGTCACAAAGCTTTAGGTAAAGTGCTCAATGTAAAAAATTGTCAAACTGTTTTTTTTTGTGTCCCTTTGAATGTGAATTGAACTTCTGTATATGTGTGTCCAACACTGTAATAGAAGTGTGTTGTTGGTTGAGGCGGCTCGACGTGTTGTAGCTTCAGGATGATTTACGATTGATTAGAACGAGAAAACAGGTTGTGATCGCTGATACGACATTGTGATTGTGCACGAGTAGTTGTGAGAACTGCCAGCCACAAGTTTGTTTTCCGTTTCTGTCGTTCATGATTAATCTTTTACCCGTGCCGATTGAAACGAAACGGCCGCTAAATTGAACAGGATCTCGAATTGATGCAGGATCTAGGAATGTGTAAGGGATTTAGAGGCGTAATGAGACCAGCAGGATCTAGGAGTCGTACTTCCTTATAAGCAGGATACGTTGAAGGGATTTTATGGGGGTAGGTTTCGAGATATTAGAATTTAGAAAGGAATAAGAAATATCCTAGATGTTGACACTGCGTGTCCTGGCAGTCGTGTTGAGGAAGAATCTCGTCACTAGGCAAATATACTTCTGTTCTCGCCTGTTCTACTTAACGCTAGTACGTAGCACCGTCTCGATACCCCGCTGCTCAGTCTTGCTGTTTGGTCCCGTGGGGGGCTGTATATACCAGGTACTCTCGCCAAGTCCATGGCTGGCCTAAGAACTGCTTTAGAAGCAGCTTCCACTTCACAAATCTCTAATTGTAAACGTTCATATCAAATTATCAGACTTATTTCATATTATATTATGCTGTATTGTTTGATTTTGTATGCTTATCTGAGGTTATTTTTAATTCAATTCTCTGTAAGTAAACTACCTAAATACATTTTTTTATTTGTGCAGTATTCTGTTTTAAACTGCACCCTAGTAGATCAGTCAAAAGAACTTATCATCTATATTATTATTTGATTGATTGGATTCGATATTGCTTAACGTCTCATATTATACATTATAAACTAAGATATGTCAAGGCTTGTTCAAATAGTGAGGTTTTCAATCGAAGCATAGGTCACTAAGATGAGATCATCCTAGCTAGCAGAGGTCACTAGGACGAGGTCATCCTAGCTAGGGGAGGGGGTTGAAGACTCGCCGTACATTCCTAGAGTCTCCAGCTAAAACCCAAGAATGCCGGCTCTAGGGGAAACTTTTAAATAGTAGCTTCAGCTTCTCACACAGAGAATTCAGATTGAAAAGTGTTTCATGTGTAATAAATACATAGTAATGTTTTGTCCCTTTAGAATTTCTTTGTGGGTTAAGTTTAAGGGTTGGGTTTTGTGTTGTTTAAGTCACATATCATTCGTGTCACTTTGTTTCCGCACGCGTCGAGGTAACGGGGTTGTGTTGGTTGTAGCTAGATCATGTATTTATATTGGCCGACCATAACGAGCAACAACATTCTAGCGCTACACTACAGTGACGTTCAACGCAATATAGTTTATCAATAAGTAGATCAACCAAAGTAATAAGTTCCTTCAAACTTCAGGTTCTGTATATTCCACACATCCCCTTCCATGAGAAAGCATTCAAGCGAGTGCTATCCAGTAAGCAAACAGTATACATAACATTCGGGCAGTAAGGCCGGGCCGCATACCTACGTTATTAAGAACTTGTGATTACTGAACTTGAATAAGTATAAAATAATAAAATAACTTACATTATAAGTACACTTTTGAGTTATTGACTTGTGATTAGTCATCAACTTGCAGAGTTCACTCTCGACTCATATAAGCCGTCCGCGGTGGCTCATGTAGCAGAGCACAGGTACTGAGCATATGACACTAGGAAGACGCGGATTCAAATCCTCCGTAGTCATGTTTTTCTTGTAATTGTCCTTTATCCTCATCTATCACCAATATGGGCAATGACTCAATGAGCAATCACCACTCATCTCAAATAGCAAAATTATTTTTAAAATACATCTGAAAATAATTCTGTTTCATTGTGAAGACTAGTTTGTTGAGTCACGAGGAAGAAGGTCTTGTAAATAATATTGTATTGCACAATATAATCCTATATCAAAGTGAATTGTGCAAAGATCTCCCGTGAAGTGTCTCGTTTCGTCGAAACTATTTAATTCTCGTACTTTGTTTTGCAGACCTAATTGCAAATTCTTAATTTCAAATCCAAAGTTCTTAATAATCTTTGTAGCCCGGCCTTGACACATAACATGATTCTTCTTGAGCAGTTTTCACATTTTAATTATGCGTCGCCAAGTTTTAGCCAACATGCTAGTGCTAGCGCTGTACTGTAGAGTGTAGATTATGGTTTATTTTATATTTCCAAGCATTTAAGTAGACAATATTAATATATTGTATTAAGAGTAGGCCTCTTTATATTTCTGACTGCACAGATCATTTCCATTGTGTGTATTGTATTATTGTTCATTGTTTCCACCACGGTTTCCCTAGTCGTACTGTGTGCATAGCTCTGCTCTTTCAGTGTAACGCACGGGTTGTAGTCAGTCTCAAAGTGAGAGTGATGTATTTAGGTTAGATGAACTAATGGGATCGACCGGACGGTGGTTTGGTTAGTTCAGACCAGCCAGGACTAGGATAATCCTGAATACTTTTCATTCATTTGTTGTCAGGTTTGATTTTCTCTTACTTTTATAAAAGTTGTATCGGTTCTAGAAGTTACAACGAAAAGTTTCCTCGTTAACTTGCATCATCAGGGAAAGTGAATCGCTCGCGACTCGCGTCGTGATCGCCGTGAAAGAATCTTGGAACGGGGTTCTCCTTTTAATACGAGGACTGTCTTGTCTTTTAATTTATGCTCTTAGCTAAAAGGTTTAAGTTAGTTGTTGTTAATTTTATTTAATGCACAAGAATATATCTAGTTGGGTCCAACCAATGATTTCTTTCACTGTAGAAATGCTGATATATGCTAGATTTGTTTCAAATAATCCTAGTTATTTCATGGGTATGTTCATTGTATGTTGTGCTGTCCAAAGTGTGAACGTGTTTATATTATGTGTGAATGTATTTCTTTGTGGCCTTGATAAAAAATAATACCCTCTGAAATCTAGCTGCAGTTCATATGAAAATAAAACCTACTATTAACATTTTAAAATTTTGTGACAAAAACCTGTTTTATCAAAACATACCGAGAACTCAAACAATTTGTTTGCAATCAATTCAGTTGGCCCAGATTATTTTTTGTCATGGTTACTACTACACAGGTACCTATTTGTTAAGTGGGCAACACTGCGTCAAACACTCCACGGTTGGTTGACCTGCGTTGTTCTCATTATACGTAGTAATAATTTCTTCATCTGTGGTGCTTGAGAATATTGTATTAACTTTGCAAATGATGTTTCATAAAAAGATGTTCAAGTAAATTCAGTGTAAAGTTTGTAAAATAACATTTCATAATAAACTGTTGTTTAAATACAAAATGTCATGTTTGCATTCTCAATTTATTCTATGATACCTACTGCTGTACTGAGACTTGGTATGAGTATGACCATCAATATCAGTCCTTGGATAAAAATCACTTCCTATAAAGACCTACAAAAATACAAATACTACCTTGCTAGGACATCTAGCTTTAGTGTGTGTATCGAACTCTTGTCCGGTTGGGTACACTCCTTTGTAAGACCTGCCGTGGTGTAATTCGCAGAAAAATTATATAATTTTATTATGCTAAGCAGCCCTACTTATTGCACAATACCAATTAATGCGTTTTTTTAAAATAAATAACAATTACATTTTAGTTTCATTTATTTATCTAACCGGAAATTTACTATATCAAATTTCTACGTCATTCATGTGGAGCTTTTTCATCCTACGAGCTCAAGATGCCTAAATAAATTATGCATTTCGTTGTTTCTGGAGAGACACAAATTTGGATAACTTACCAATTACCGTGTTCAATATCAAATTAAAAATGATATCAAATTAGTATGTTATTCATTACAATTTACAACAATAAAAAAAAAGAAAATAACCTAAGGATGAGGATAGAACACTTGCTAGAATATCCATCTTTGCATCTATGCAGGTTTGTGGCAATGAGGTTGACCTTGGCTTGGCAGAAATTTCGTTGTAGCGAGTCGGACATTAATTAATCATGTTGAGCTGTCTATCTGTGCATTACCCCTCTCGCGGCTGGCGGCTAGTGCCATATTTGTATATTTTTTTTTTTTATATGTATATACATATATATATATTTTTTTTTATGTAAAAACAGTACTTTTTTAAATATTCTAAGAGCGGCAAAAAACGGCTTTGACGTCGGAACTGTGTTGAGCCAACGCCGTCTGGATACACATACATACATATACATCGAGACAGCGGTGTTTTAAACAAAGCAGCGCCTAGCGTAGCCTACAGTAATGTAAACAGATGGCGGACATTTTACATTTAACGCCTAGCCAGAAAACGAGAAAAGTTGACATTGCCATCAAAAAACAAAACTGAAACAGTTCTAGGTCTAGGCCTAGGCGTAGAAAATTATTTATAATACAATTGGCTTAGCTTGCCAACCCTAACCTGCACTTCCGTGTTCTGACACACATCCCGCACAAAAAACATTAATTTGATCACTAATTAAAGCCTATTGTAGATAAAGAATAGCATGATAGTCCTAGGCTGTGCAAAAATTCAAGACAAAATGCTCGTACATAGGCCTACCCTACTTAGGCTTTGCATTACTAGTACATACATTGTAGAAGGGTTGACAGGTTGGAAAAGCATAGAGAACATAAAACTCAGCCTGAAGAGCTGGGGGTGACAAAACTTTTCACCTGCTGATGACAACTGTAGCTAATTTAAAGTTGTTTGTTACCTTAATCCACAGGTTTGGGTATGTGTTGTGAGTTTTGTTTGCATGTAGTTAGCTGATTTTTAGTGGCCACCATCCGCCTGATGAGTCCCAGAAGGACGAAACGCGTCGTGGATTAAGGTAACAAATAACTTTAAAACTTAAATTTACAGTGGTCAACAGCAGGTGAAAAGTTTTGTCGCACGAAGCCCTTCAGGCTGGGCTTCATCTTCTCTATGCTTTCCCAACCTGTCAACCCTTCACCAATTATACTAAACTAGCCAATTGGCCTTTTCCTTATTGTAATAGTACATACATTGCATAGTCTTGTAACGCCACATTTAGTCGGGCAAATGTTTCATTCAAGCCATTCAGTTCAATGGTTCCATTTAGTCAGTGCTACTTATTGGCCAAGGGTTTGTTGCAACCATTTTAGTTGCAAATATGAAACTAGTAGAACAGCTAAATTGATTATTAAAATGTAATTTTACTAATTTTAATTTATTTATTTAAAAAAAAAATATTTATATTTAAAAATTTTTGTACAAGAACAGTGTATGTCCAATAATTACATTTTAGCAGCCTACCATTTGAATTGTGCATGTACTATGTTTATTTAATAATGGGCCACCGATAAGAGTTACGGGTCAACCGAAGTATCCTTTCGTCCAACTATCCCACACCTAAACATTCCTTATGGTAGTTTCTCTCCACCATCATCCATTCAGGTTTTTGGGAAAAAATTGCAGTGGGAGCTTCCAGAACTCGCGCAATAGTTTGAATGTTATCAACGTCTGCACAACTGTGACCAACCACCGATCGTTCTGCACTCTGGTGGAAAATTAGTTTGACCATTGCCTTATCGAGCTTGACTAAACCATTTAGAAAAAAATCAACATTTAGTTTTTTGTGTTTATTTTCTATATGGTACATACGGTATATCTATAATATACTATGGAAATGTATTTCTTATTTTTATTTATTAGATAGATACGTATTTCAAACAATCATTTGATAAAGGATAATAAAGGTACAAGTTCAAGTGCCATCTCTGAAACTCCAAATAGGATGGAGTAGGAAACATATATTATTCCCTTGGATATAACATTCGGAATGATCAGTAGGAAGGAGTATAATATATTAGTTTAGTATACTGTTTAGTTCTTTAGAATGTTACCAGACTAATCACAACACAAAAGTTTTTATAAAAGAAGTTTCGCTATTGAGAATACTTTGCCAATCATCAGTCGCTTAAGCATCTAGTAGTGCAAGAAGGTCTTGCAAGAAATCTAAAACGTAAAAAAAAAAATAATTCTGTCCAATCAGTGGCGATTTTAAGCCCTAGGCGCACTAGATGACATCGAACATCGAAATCCTATGCGCGCCTAGGATTTCGATGTCCGATTTGACAATGAATTGGTTATTTGTAAAACTATTGATTTCCAGTCGGACCCTAAATTGACAAATTCGTAAAGGGGTTAGTAAGCCTTTGTGAATTTTTTGGGGAAAAATTCAACTTCACGACAGGGCAACTCTATTACTGGCCACTAGAACTCTGTAGATAGTCATGTTGATTGACAGTGACACTTTGCGGTTTGGTTCATAAATGAATAAGAAAACCGCACCCGAAGGTCTGGCACAAAGTCAAATAACCGTTTGTTTGTTGTTGTTCTTTAGTGTTTAGTTAGAGCATCAACAGCAAAACAGACAAAGTCTATTTGGTAACAAACAACTTGAAATTAGCTGCGGTTGTTATCAGCAGGTGAAAAGTTTTGTTGCCCCCAGCCCATCAGGTTGGGCTTTATGTTCTCTTTGCTTTCCCAATCTGTCAACCCCTGTTCAATCTAAACTTAGTATATATAATAGTTAGATAAGACTTATAGCAAAGAAAAAATTATGTATGATTTCTTGGATTGGACTTTAATATGGCACACTAGGTTAGAAAATTTACAAATTAAATATAATATAAAAGATAAAAATACAATTTAACTTACATACAATGAGCACTAGGCCTAGACTAGTTGTCATTAGACACGTGCACGCCGCGAAGCTAGCTGCTCCTTTCATCGTAATAATTGGTTTCGGGAAGTTTTATTTAGCAGACATTATCCCAATCAAAGAAATTGTGATTTTCATAAATGTATTCCGCTGTGTGAAGAGTGTACTCGTGTGTTAAGGTATGTTTGACAAATTCTATTTAATTCTATTTAAATTTAGCAAACGTAATATTCTAGTTTTCTTTAAATAGTTTTGATTTTGTCGATTAGGCCTATAGTTTAACCTTTCCGTCAAACTTGTTTTCTCAAGTTTTTAAAGTATAAAAAGTATTAAAAAATATAAATAGTAATATAAAAAATTAAAAATAGATGCCACTCAATTTTAAAAGTATTAATGATATGGCCATAATGAAATGCAAATGTTACCCGTATTCACTTGTCTGTATTTCTTTGTTCACTTTCTGGCACAGCTCAGCGTGTTGTGTACATTGGATCTCAACAGCGTGGCCGGAAATAACGCGATGCATCTGATGGAGATGGGTACGTTCCAAAAGCTTTAAAGATACTTCGGTTTTACGTTCTCCAGCTCGCTAAAGCATTGTGTGTCTTGGGTTTCGTTTTGGAAAACATGAAGCGAGAATGTGGCCTAAATAAAACAATGCTCAACAATCGTGTAAGGAAACACCAAGTATAACTTTTTCAATAAGTTTGAGAATAGCCGAGCTCACTTCTAGCACTTACAACAGCTTTAGAAACGTACCCAATGATGCTTCATGTCTTGCCTCATAATACATCTCTGATCTGCGTAGTTCAAACATAATACGATGAACATCAGTCTAGGGTAGGTCGTCGGGTATTTCGAAGAAATCATCTTCTCCAACGACGTAAGATCCCGAGTCCAGGGAAGGAAGCGGCGGCGGCCTTTTTGTTTTTTCGCCGATCATCTCGTGACAGGCCTTCCGTACGTACTCGAGCAGCTCTCTCCTCTCTGTGAGCTGCGGAATGTCGATCACGTCGCTCTTCGCTAGGAAGTCCGGCTCGACGCCCTTGGCCAGCGTCGCGAAGAACGTCTCCCTCAGCGCGCGCAACGTTCCAAAGATCTCCGTGCCAGCGACAAGATGCGACCGTCTTCGCTCGACGAGGAACAAGAGGCCCACGGACGAGACGAGTCTCATCGTCTTCATGGGGAACATGTCGAACGGCGGGGTCAACTCATTTCCGTGGAGCATCGACAAGGACCACCGGGTCCGATCGCAGGCACAACTCCAACCCTCTCAGAGGACTTTCGTGCGCGTCGTGAGCTAAACAAAGTTGTCCGTTTGTGACCTTGAACACGGCGCGACCTTCGTTCAAAGCTTGACCGAGATCGATCATGCGGAAGAAGAATAACCACCGACAGACGTTTTGGTGCTTTGCGAGTTCCGCTTCTTGGTCTTCGAGTTTCGTTCTGTCCTGGTTATTCTTCAGTCGGTGGAACCAGAAGACGGCAGCCGTCTCCCAACTGTCCAAGAACTGAAGGCAGGGTTCGAGAGTGACCTTGCTCCCCGGGGTCTTGAACATCGCCAGAAGAACTTTCAACTTGCCGAGCCGTGTGGTCCGCATCGCGTCAGAGTCCCGAGGCAAGAGAGGTTCCAGGAAGCAGCGGATGTTCCGGAAGTAAACCTACGAGGGAAAAATACAAGGGAAGTTTAAGGAAAAACACAAGCCAGAATCCAAACCACGTCAAATTATCATGTGTATAAGTCCCAAGAACTTTATTGTGGTGTAGTTGGAACTACAGATTGCTTAGAAATTATTAAAATATGATATCAGTGGGGTTTTTGATTAGAGAACAAATAAATAGGAAGCATCGAGTCTTGCAAAACGGCACTGAATGTGTATTTGAATTCTTCCATAAAGGCTACACAGTAGTTCTACTTCTAATGAAAGTAAGTTAGGCTTAATTTACAATTTTTATTTAAATCTAATTAAAGTAAACAACGGTAGGCCTAAATAACAATGAGATTAACATTGGCGACTGTTACGAGGGATGTCAATCTGGAGATGAAAACCAGGCATAAATGCAGTGTTTTATTGATATCACAAGAGGACTACACATAATACACAATATTTAAAAAATACTGAAAAACCCGGGATTTTCTTGGAACTTTAAAGTTTAAAGTAGCCTTCATGAAACATTTTTCAAATTAGAAACAGTTAAGTACAGTATAATGAGTATATGAATTATGAAATAATCACTGTTCAGGTAGCCCAATAAAAAACGTACTGAGTAGTGAGTACTGACTACAATAAATTTTGAAAAAACAATAAATTTTGAAAAAAATAAAAAATAAATAAATAATAAATTTGAAATTTTATTCAGAATTTATTATTCAAATCAATATTCACAGAGTACCGTACTTACTCGAATATAGGCCGCTACCGAGAAATAGCTACACTATGCGGACACCTCAAGTTTTAAAGAGTACTATTGCTTCGCCTAATTGGGCTCTGCACGCAAAGCGTTTTGCAAGTTGCACACCATAGTAAATAAATAAAATAAGATAAATAAATTTGTATTTAGAGTCTACCCACTCAGTCATTAACTGATTTTCAGTGGGGGACAGTAAACAAAAGCGACCAAGCCAACCCTGTAGGCCCCGACGCAATCGACGAGTGAGCGATAACCAACCAAAGATCAATATTTTTTAATAGGAAATATAGCAATCAGTGGTATGGACAGTGTGAACACCCGCGTATTAACGCCAGAATCAACAAGGCCGATTCAGAACAACTTCAAATTTATTCGTCGTTGCCCGTTGGTAGGACGGCTCCAAACTCACTGTTTACTAATTCCTAAGACAAGAACTGATGGACTTAAGTCCAAATCATAAGTTTATTAACTTCTTTCTATAGTGGGAATCAACCCTAGACCTTCTGCATTGGGAGCAGAGACGCTAACCACAAGACCAACGAGCCAATCGGGGCCCGATTGCTACGGAGCATCAACATAGTACTGAATGACTCACTCCGCATAGTTATTTGGGCAGACGCCTTACGCTTTGGGATGTACTCTTTAAAGTGTGAGAAAGTGGCAGTGCAAAGCCCCATGCACTGTCTCGCCCCACTGCTTTAACTTGATATTTAAAAATATAGGTACCAGCTGCCTATATTCGCATAAGACAATGCTTATGTTACGCTGCTCGTACATGTGCGTCATCTCAAATGTAATTTAACAGCTGCAATATAATAACTCCGTTAGTTTCCATGACACTCACCAGAACGGCTAGGTACAGTGCCGGGCACGAGTCCAGCAGCGAGTTGAACAGGTCGCGAGCTATGTCCGCACCGCAAGCCGTGCGGATCTCGTTGAAGCCGAGCATAAGGTGGGAAACGAACTCCGGAAACAGCAAACTCTCGACGGACAGAACCTCCAACTGAAACAAGTCAAGTATTATCAACCGTAGAAGAACTTCCGTTAGTTACTCTAAAACCTGAAAATTATAAATGGTGATGTGGTGGAGGTGATGAATGACAAAGAATGGAAACCCAAATGATTGTTTCAAGAAGATGATTACACCATATGATACGACTAGTCCCGGCACGGAAGGAGATGTTGCTGAGAGTTAAACCATCGATTCTAAAAACCGTTTGCATTGAATAATACCCTTAAATTTAAAGGGGTATTCACCCGCTAAACTAAAAAATATTTTACTTAGGCGGCCAACTAGTTATAAATTTAGAAATTAACAGAAAAAATATTGGGTCCACCATAACCCGTTTTTTTTTGTCATACTTGGTATTTTTTGAGCTAGGTTCCATCGGCAAAAATCTCCCATAAGAAATAACATGGGGATGATCGATCTTTATGCCCCTTGACCTTGGCAGATTTTGATCCAAAAAAATATTGACCATTATTGATCTACTCGGCAGCCTTTTCTGTAAATCCCCTTCATTTTGTTTAGTAATTTGGAAAAGTGGTTTGGTCAAAATATGCTGATTACCAAGAAGGGGTGTGATTTTGGAATGCATATTTTTGTGTGTTTGAGTGTATATTTGTACACAATTTCATGACACGATGTTGTAAATGACCATTTTGATTGGTATGATGCTCTAGTATCTATGTGGAACAAAAAAGAATCAAGTTAATGCCAATTTGAGAAATTTCCCAAAATGCACATTTTTGCAAATTTCTGGATAAAAAAATTGAAAAATTTGTGTAAAATCACAGTTACAAGATATAATTTTTTAAACAGTCATTTTAGTGTAGTATTTTGCTGTTGTGTCGCAAATTCACTTACTTGATTTGTAGATCAATAATCAATCAAATCAACCAATTGATTTCTAACACCTTTGGGGAAACTGCGTACCTGATTGTAATGTAGAAGGAGTTGAATGGAATAGATAGTAAACACAGACTCACAACAAACTGTTTTATTACAAATAACTTAATTACTTACAAAGAACAATTCCTATCATTCCCCAGCTCCTGTTATCTCAACTGTTCTTGATGGAGTTCAGATAAAGAGAGGCCACAATGGTTGCGAGCTGAGGGGAAGTAGTGAGGAGGTATTCCCCTACTCACTTCCATGTATGGTCATGTCCTGGCATCGATGGCTGTGATTGGATGTTGGCCAGAACTATTGTCTAATTGTGGTGGCCTGGAGTAGAGGCTAGCAAGCCAGGTGTAATTAAGTTGGCACCTGTAGCCTCGTCTGTTTGTCATCAGACTGCTTAGCTCAGGACCCCGATTCTATAACTCTGACCGAGCTGGACCCGGGCGTTTTCTACCATGATCGACCCGGTTGAGGTCGATATCGTTGCGATATAATCCGTGACAACTGAGTCCGACTCGGTCGTTAGCCAAAATTTGTTTATGTTTGATTAGTAAAAATGGTGGATGATAAGCCTTGGCCTACACATAAACACAACAACATTATTAACTTTCTCAAACAAATAACAATAGTATGCTAAAAAAAAACTACCTTTAGTAAGGGCCTACCCCTAAAAGTCCCGTACGTTCCCTTTTTTCATGAAATGATACCATTTAAATCCAATTTCTCCTCGATTGGAAATAATACACACATCTATGTCATTTCGAATATTTGACAACTGACTGCGGATCATTTGTTCACATTTGACCGTCCACTGCCATGTAAATCATACCCTTCGACCTCGACCAACAACAACCGGAACAATTACTGTTACTCCCGAGTCGGTCCCGTTGCCGAGTTGAACCCGTGAAGTTACTGAATAGGGGCCCAGGGGTTTTCATAGATTACAGTGTGAAGCCACCGTGCTTCTTTGCACACTTTAAGGCTAGGTACAGTTTAACATAGGAAATACTTTTGTCCTTGGACAGATACTGTTTGTACTTTGTAGGCCTATTGACGATCAATATGTATTGATGCTGAATGTATAGAGTAATTCCCATGACTGATGAATGATTAGGCCACTGTATTGAGTGCTAATCAATACTTGAACTGGAATCAATCAATAGATTATTGATTGATTCAGGACCACATCACAATGCTATGGATTATGTGGTAAAAAGTAGTTTTTTGGGGCAATAGCCCCTTTAAGATGCCTTCTTGCTCGCTACGGAATATGAGTAGTTTAACTCTTCATACACTCAAGATGGATACATCTGTCGGGCCTGTATACAATACATATTTTGTTTTCTGAAATAGTCTAAGACAATAATTAAGTTTCTTACCAGGTCGTCATTGATCAGCTCGGCAAGTGTCTGGATGGTCTGCGTCGTCGGTCTTGATGTGAGAGAGTTTGTGAACAACAGCCACTCGGGCAGCGCCTTGGCGATGCTAGAGAGAGATAGAGAGAGAGTTGGAGGTTAAGCTTCATCAATAGTTCAAGACAGCATTATTGTGTTTAAATAATTTTGAATTTTGATGTTGTTTATGATTAAATACTTTCTTAAAATTGACATTGACTACATTAGGGCCTACTTGTCATGAAACAGGAGAGTGAAACCAGTCCTTAATAAATTTGTTCTTAAATAAATAAATAAATATAATAAATACATTTAATGATGACATATTATTGTAGATGCAGGCACAGGAAAACAACATGATGAGCCCGAAAAATGAAGAACCGTATTTTAGTTACTGAGGGCGTGAATCGAGATAATTAAAACTTATTTCTTAGGCCGCACGAAGCATTGCCTCAAAGGTTTTTTAGGGGAAAAAATTGTAACTGTCCTTGGTCTATCTTCTTTTCATATGCCAACAATTGACATTATTCATGTCATCATGTGTTTTCTAGTTAGCCAGTAGAGATAGGACTCCTGTTCGCCCCGATCCATGCGATTTGGCATTTTGTCGCGTTCAAGTTTTATATATGTCCATTGAAACAGATGTTTCCTGTCTTGTTCCCCAGCTCCACAATCCGACAGCCCACTAGATTCAAAAATTTCCCAAATCTATGGGGGTGCTTTCCGAGTAGGTCGTGTCTGTTTTGAAGCCGGAATTGAGCTGTCTCTATTTTTCTACTGTAGCACTTACTTTTACCAGTCGGCCTCATTCTAGTGTAATCTTCCCACAGTTTATTCTGCCCCCTTCTTGCCATTCCTTACGGACTGCTTTGTCTGTCGACGCATGCAGGTGAGATTTGAGAGATTTATGTGACAGTTTTTTACTTTTTTGTTGTTTTTTGCTACCTTGTTTGGTAGGTAGTCGGCCTTCTCATTACCATATATGCCACGTGGGCCGGTATCCATTGTAGCACAATTTTGTTCCCATCTTTCATGAGTCGTAGAATCGTAGTTTACATGTCTAATTTCGGGTTCTGTTTCTCCCTATTTGCAATGGCTGCAATGGCAGTCTTGGAGTCGGATAGGATCACAATTTTCCGGTTTTTCAGTTTTTGATAGTTTCAATAGTGCTTCAACTATTGCTCGGATTTCTCCATCATAATTGCTTCCATTAGCACCAGCTGGGTAGGAAGCCTCAAATTCTCGGGCTGTATATCCCTGCGCCCGAAATTTTTCTTCCCCTGGGGATGTGATCCATCTGTATACAGATGTAGCCATTCATTTTCTGGGTATTTCTGGCGAATGTATGCCATGTCAATTTCTTTAGTTGAACCAATGAGTGGTTGTTTTTCTTACCGTCGATGTCAGGTATTGTCAATGCATGTGGGATTTCTAACAATGCAACATTTATGTTTGGTGGTAGGAGGTCTGTCTATTGTTAATTGCCTCTTTCCCCAATTAAATGCTCATTATTTGTCGTGCCTTCGTTATGAATGTTACATGGGTTTTATGTTTTTCACATGGTTCTTTATCCCAGAGTTCTGATCCAGTTTACCAGTTTTTCATATAGGATCCCTGCAGCTTCATTTTGTCTGGCCTCTAGGGGTGGAATATTGGCCTTTGCTTCCATAGCTACTATAGGTGGGGTTTTTAACACCTCCAGAACTATTCTGAGTGCAGAATTTTGGACCCTATTTAGAGATTGTAGTGCATTTTTAGGGGCTTTTGTTATGATTGCATTACCATATTCAAGCATGGTCTCACATAGGTTTTTATGTGGTAGATAATGTGTTCTCTGTTGCCCCCCAGGTAACCCCTGCAACTCTTTTTAACAGGTTTAATCGCTTCCTTCCTGCTGGCTTGCATTTTTTCAATATGCTTGGTCATTGTCATTTTTTGATCCATAGTTACCCCTAGGTATACTGGGTTACTTCTTTCTGTAACAGGTTGTTTCTGTACTTGAGTAAAAATGTTGGTCCCACTTCGTCCGTAGTGTGGTAGTCGTACACGGTCTTCTTTTCTTTAAAACTATCATTGCATTCTTTTCTGTCCATTCTTCCAGAGCTTTAAGGGCTTTTTTCATTTCAATTCCATCTTATCTTTATCTCTACCACTGTACCACAGCACCACATCATCTGCAAACGCTTTACTTTGACCTCACTTCTCTCTTCAATATAGTCAGCAGGTCATTTATGAAGATCAAGAAAAGGGTTTAGGACTCATGACTGCTCCCGGGGGAACTCCTCCCTTGGTTTTTCTGTATTTTGATCTTTTGTTTCCATATCTCACTCTCATATCCCCTTGGTTTCAGGAAATTTTTAGCCCATCTGATATGTTGCTTGGGATGTTCATATCCGACATTTTGTAGTAAGATCTTTCTTTTCACAAACATCAAATGCAGTTTGGAAATCAACATACACCACAAGTGTTGCTAGTTGTTTATTGAAGCCTTCCTTCACCTCCTGCTGTAGATATGCCACTTGGTCGGAGTGCTTCTATCTTTCCTGAAGCCTGCCGGGTGGTTCTGTTATGAGGTTATTTGTCTCCAGGTAGATTTTAGTCTTTGGTTTACCATACGTTCCATGAGCTTTGACATCATACTTGTGAGAGATATAGGCCTATAGCTCTCTACTTTACTACTGTCTTTTCCTTTCTTCACTATGGGGAAAAACTTCTGCTTTTCGCCATATATCTGGTAGTTTTCCCTCCCATATGGCATTGAAGTGTGTCAGTAATACCAGTTGCCCTTCCTTCCTAGGTTTTTCAAGAATTCAGGGTAGATAAGGTCAACTCCTGGTGACTTCTTGTTTTTCAGTTTACTTAATGCTTGCCCCAATTCAGGGATATTAAATGGTGCATTATAAGGGTCCTCGTTATCATGATGTATTTTGGTTGCTCTACTTTTACATGTTTATTATTTATTGGTCTTGTTTGTTGTGACATATACTGACAGAACGCCTCTGCTTTATCCTTATCTTCGGATGAGTTGGACTTTTTTATATATTATTGGCTCCTGTTGTCTTCCCTCTTTTCTTGGTTACATAGACTAGAGAAGTATCTATGTGCTTTTGACACCATCCTTTCGTAATCTATTTGCTCCACATATTCTTGTAATGCTATTTTCTTGCTTCCAAAATTTGTCTTTTTAACATGGGTTGTACTCTTCTGAGTTGAATCATGTCTTTCATGTCTTGAGTTTGTTCTGCAGTTTTCCTTGCTTGATCTCTTTGTTGTTTCAGAGTTTGTAGTTGTTCATTCCAGAACGGTTTGGGAATTTGTTTTTTCCTCTAGGTACAGTTTTTTCTGCAGCTGTTTGCATGATATCTATAATTTTTTTGGTTGTCTAAATCAATGTTTTCCCTTTATTCAAATTCCAGGAATAGTTTTTTTGGTAATTCTTCTGTACTCCTTTTCCCGTTACCCTTTTAAAATTCCAAGTGCATTTGGTTTCTCTAGCTTCAGGGGTTTACATTTCTTTGTTATAAGTAAAAATTTTTTGTCCAGCACGGAAGGAGACTCTAGGTTGTCCTGTTTCATGTGATTGAATAAGTTTGGGTGGCATAAGGCTAAATCTGGTCTGGAGAGGGCCCCCTCTGTATGAGAGGAAGGTATATGGATCTGCTGCTTCCAGTAGCATCAGCGGGTTCTGTCTATGTATTCTTCAACTATGTGTCCAACTTTTGTTGTTTTATTGTAATGCCAGGCTTTATTGGGTGCATTAAAATCTCCTACAATTACTGACGTACTGTCAATAGTGACTAAAATCTAAAAATTTTTTTTTCGTTTGTTGGTGGTTATAGAGAATGATGTATGTGGGGCTTAGTGTGATTTTCCACAGTTCTAGTTGTACCACCTCTATCTTGTCTTCTTCGTCCATTTTGTGTAAAATTTTAAATTTAGATGCAGACCTACTTTCACACCCCAAATATGATGCCTGAAGAGATTTGTCTCTGTCTAGGAGAGTATATATTTTGTAGCCGTTAGTCATGGCTTTGTCCAGTTTTTTCGTTGTCTGAGATTGATCCTGCTTCCACCACTGTGAATGCGTCTACATTTTTGTCACTAATTATCTTCTTAAGTTCTAAATATTTTTTCTTCGGAGAGACCTCCTGCGTTCCCAATATAACAAGGTGACGTTGCCCTGAGAAGGACACATTTTCTCCACTCTCCTATCTCTTCTGTTAACTTTCTTTGGCATCTTCGAGTTGGTCTATAAGAACACTAATCCTAGACTTCCAAACAACTCGCACCTGAAGAAGTCCTCGTGTGATCGCGTGAAGCTGAGCTTGGCCCACAAGTCCAGCAGGACGGGCGTCTCCTTCCCCCCGAGCTCAGCTGCGCGGACCGGGTACACCAGACCAGCGGCCGCCGCGACGAGGCGAGCGTTGTTGGGCGACTCCAACATCTTGTCGACGAGGGCGGTCAGCGTCTCGCGCAGGTCATCGTGTTGTGCCCGGACATTGTACAGGTACAGCCGGTAGGCCGACGGCTGGAGGAACTCTTCCTTCACGGCCGACTCGTAGTCCAGCCATTCAGCCAGGCTCAGCTAGAGAGATGGGTTAATATTGATTACGAGCGATATTACCCACAATGCACAGCTGCGGTTATCAAATGAATTATTTATCATGATAAAATAATACATCCCAAGTAATAGTGGAGCGATATGTGTTATATCTATCTTTATTCTTTACTAAAGATGGAGTGTATGCAGGGCTAATAAATACCATGCCCGAGATGCCCGGGGCATGTAAAAAAAGTATACGGGCATGTAGATTATTTACCCACATGCCCGGACGGGCACTTAGCTCTCATCTCAAGATAAGCTTGGGAAAAAAGATAAGTCCACTTGTCCAGTAACAGGTCCCATGGGGATCGTGATTGCAGGCCATTAAGATAACACTCACTGTTCCAGTGTTCCTTGCATCTGGTTTATATATTGTCACAGTCTAGTCAAGGTCACTATGCGTTGGCGCTGGGGCGGGGGGAGGCTGGAGCCCCAATGCTGGCAAGTACAAACAAACAAGATAAGGAAAGGCCAGCCTCTGCAGTATCTCTATTCGTATGTGTTAATTTCAGTTATCACCTAGCTTTTAGACTTCTAGCAGATTAAAAACGTTAGAATTGTTAGGGTAATTATTTACGCAGTATAATCTCTGGAAGATCGGGAGTGGTAAGGCGGGAGGGGGAATACTAACTGTAACGGACCGGCCCTACAGCTGCCCACCCCATTAAAAATTTATTGTTTTTATTTGCATAAATGTAATCAATTCAAACACCCCCGGGTGAATAATCAATCAACATCTTCAATGTTAATTGATTATCAATAATATATAAGTCTGTGGTGCTGTGGAGCCCACGTATGTTGTGCCCCTAAGGCAACAAGTGCATACAATTTTGCCGCACTGGCCATCATGTTGGGAACTTGGTCAGCTAGCGAGCAGAGAAAGCCAGTCTTCACAGATGGATTTCTGAGAATCGGCTAAAAATAGATCGCTTGCCAGGTTGTCAAGCGTATTTAGGGAGCAACCCTGTGTAAGATGTGATATTTTTCGAATGAGAGCAACGGACAGTTTTTTATGCCCGCCGGGCTAAGGTTAGTCCAAGAGAGGAGTGACCCCATTGGTGGAGATTTGCTAAAACCTCCCCCGCTGACCAATCAGGGTCGCGGACACTAGGGGAACTCATAGCTACGCAAACAGCGTCACTATGCGAGGTCAGCTCGCACATTCGCGCGTCAACCACCTACAAGTCAACAGTGCAGTTCGTGTGTTGTGTAAAAATTCACTAAAAGCCACCGAAAGCGTGTGAATCCGGCGCGATGTTGAAGTATCAAAGGCATAGGCGGGTAGCCAGTGTTTCCGTGTATATGGAGTGATAGTTTGTTCGATATTACCTAAAAAAACCACAGCGTGTAAGCCGACCAACAAGCGACCCACGCATGGGTCCCTGAGGAGAAGCTACATGGCATCGACGACTATGGCTATGTCAAGGTAACTCGACTACAAGGACTTTTCCTACCCCAGCTCATCCTACTTAGTCTAATATATTCCGTGTTCCATTTTATCATCCTATGTATTATCCTGTGACCACGCTATGGGTCCGGAGCCTACACTTGCAACCATGTGGGGGGCCTAGGTAGCCACGCCGGCCAGACAAGGCCACTGTTCCTACCATTCCCTTGCCGGGCTACAGGCATAACCGAGACGCCGTCAGCCTAGGTCGTTTGAAGAAGTCGACGCCCTCGACGCCTATTCGAGCTTGGACATTAACGGATGTTCCACGTATCGAAACTCGTGAGGTAGGGGCGATCTGCACGGGATTGTACGAGGCCGTCCCTTCGTCAGGACGCCCTCGTTCGCCGCACCAAGCCTGCACCCCCCCCTGTTCTTCAGCATTCCGACCGCATCAAGACGACGCGTCGAAACTGCGATGGTTGTGAGAAACGAAGGATGATTGGACTGAGCTGAGGATGAGTACAAACAAACAAATTTGGCCATGATATGTAACTAACCTATGTAAAATTTCATGTGATTTTCACAATATCTTGCCCTGTCAACATAACCATTTAACTAGCTGGATCCAGTTTTAATTGCCTAAATTCCATAACGTGTCATATGTAACCATTGCACTACATAAAATTGTCTTCCAACGAAAGTTTTGTTTCCTGGCAAAACTAATTTTATCCCTCTAATTCTCACCATTTGCTATCCACAATTTTCAATTATTTCAGGCCTTCAGCCGACCTGTTGCAATCCACTTTAGCCATAAGTAGCCTAGGCATTCCAGAGCGCGCCGATCCAGAGGAGGTAGCGGCCGCCCCGCCGTGCCACTCATCAGAGGACCCGGCGTGGTCCTGGTAAGCCCTGGTACGTCGGTAGTACGGGTGTACTCTGGCGATTGTTGTGTAAGTGGACGCAACGCATTGTCTCATCGACCATTTCCATAAACCGATGTTTTTGTTAGCTAGGTATTTTGAGTCGGAGTTCTATTTTTCTTTATTTCATTGCATGCCCTGTATAGTGGCCAGGCTTGTGATTGAACTATAATTAAGGCGCCCAACCCTATGAAAATCGCACCCGGCGACAAAACCCTTCTCCCATTACGTCACCTGAACATTACGATCTTGGTATGTTGTCGGTTAGAATAGGACCTAATCTTCATTACCACCCTAATCAACACTCAGAGCGCCAGATAGACAGATTGTACGATTATCAAATTTCAAACTTAACGACCCCCGTGGGACTTCACTTAGTCGCCGCGATCAAACGCCACAAAACACACTGCCACAATTCGTCGGCATGAACAAAGGACATTATAATTCGAAAGAAAAATGCTGCTACCTATATGTCCTGATAACTTATTTTAATTGTTTTAAAAAAAATTGGCATGTAAGTTTTCTGTCTGGGCATGTAAAATTATCTCCAACATGCCCAGCCGGGCATTTGCCATTTAATAAATTTTTTGAGCCCTGGTGTATGCATGCAGCATGTATCATTTCAATTATTATTTAATAGCCCTTGCACTTTCAATGTTACTTACCTAGTAACATTTACATACTATTTACGTCAACTTGAAAAACTTGAGCTAGAAGTTTCCTTACATTTTATAAACACAGTCTAGATTGGAGAAGAATGGACGGATTGGGGATGCATGGGAACATAAAGCCCGGCCTGAAGGGCTGGGGGCAACACTTTTTACCTGATGATAATTAGCTTGCCTAGCCTATATCATAAATGTTAAGAAACAATTAAATTGAAATTTGTTTACAAAAGTCTGGCCTACGGGCTATCACACGTGAGCGCGCCACGCAACTCACCTCAGCTCCTGCACACAGTTTCTGATAACCCTGGTCACAATATTGTAGCCGCTCGCAAGCAAACACCGCCTTCTTGACCAGAACCTGCGGTGTCGATAGCTCGGATCTCTGCTCGGCCAGCGACAGATACTTCATGCCGAACCTGCAGGGCAAACCAAGAGACATTGCTGCAGCGTGGATCTGGGTGAACATTGTTTAGGCGTGGTTGCTACTGTATTAGTATGCAAAAATAGTATAGTAAAGGCCTACAGCATAATGGTCCAATACGTAAGTATTAGGGCGACGGTAGTTCGCCCGCAGCCAAGGGCAGGAGACTGCTAGAAGGCGATGACTAACTCGACCCTGTTTACTCCTACTCGAGTCGGGAAGTTTTTCAGCTATCTGCACACGCCGCCCCGAAAGATTTACAGTCTTGAAACTCTGTATATGACCTGATATGATATGAAAAACGATAGGCCTACGTTAGAAGAGAAAAAAAAAAATTGAAATACATTCAAAACTGGAGTCTACAAAGTTTTGTACATTGAAAAAACAGGTCAAGAAGTCCGTCAATTCACCCAACCAAGGTAAAGACTTACAAAATGGCGACTTTCAACCATCAATCTGCGTACTTTTTGACTATCGGCCTTTGATCAATTCTTCCGCGTGCAAGATTCAACAAAGAATCAGCATCGAAATATTATTCAAGACTCGGAATTGACGATTCTACCGATTCTATGAAGATTTCGCCAAGTCTCAAGACTCGGTCAGTTTTAGTTATTATGATTATGGTAATAGATCTGCTACGGCAGGAACCAAGTACGGCACCACTTACTCTCTGGCAAACTCCAGCTCCTTGCGATCTGTGACCGGCAACTTCTCCGCTATAGACGCCACGGCCTTGTCAAGGTCGCCTTGAAGGTCGCACGTCACCCTGAGCTTCTCCGCGGCGCCAGAAAGCAGCGTCTTCGCCGTCTCCAAGGCGTCGTCCTCTTCGTTGACGTCGTCCACTTCTGACGGACGTTTCTTTGACTCCATTTCTGTGCACAGACCAGAAGGTTATTCTATGCTGGATGAGGAACATGGGTCCCTCACAACAGGGAGAGGGCCCGCCACACACACACACTCACACACCCACACGCACACGCATACCCACACGCACATACACACAAACACACACACACATAGCTAGTGTCAACCATAAGAAGGTTGCAGACTGAACTTGATGACCTGATGGTCTCATGTTATTTTATTTATTATCGGTATTTTTTAGTTACTGCTTTGAAGTTGTTAAATTTCTGTTCTATACAGAAAATTAAATTTTTTCAATCATATTTGTATCTTGTTTATTTTTGGTGCTGTCTGCGAATGGAATCATGTCCAGCTTGTGTTTGGCCGTGTTAACTACTTAAAATACTAGTCACTACTCTCTAGTTGGTCATTGTTCGTTCGTCGATGGCCTGCTTTAAATTTAATGTACTCTAAATACCAATTTATTTAAATTACGTATTAACTTGTTCCACTCACCCGTCTGCTTTCTCCTGGTCAACCTCTGGACCTGCTGCTCCGTGAGTCGTCCCATCTTGACGAGCTTGGCCACCACCCCGCTGTGTCCCCCGGTTACCAACCTCGGCACCAGCTCCCGCTCGAACGTTTGCCTCAGGAGGTTGGCAGCGCTGAGCAACGCCGGGTAGATGTTGCCCGTCTTGTTGAAGTGTTGGACGACCTGATCCACGTCCTGGTCGAGCGAGTCGTTGCCGAGCAGACTCGGTGTGGAGTCCTCCCTCGTGGCGGTCAGCCGGCTCCGGGCAGACGTGGTGTACTCCGACGTGACGTGGTGCAGGCCGGAGGGGGTCGCGGGCGGCTGGGAACATGGCACATTAAAATAAATAAAATAAATAAATAAATACGTATTTAGAGTCTACTCACTCAGTCACACAACTGATGTTCAGTAGGGGACAGTAAACCAAAGTGACCAAGCCCCGATGCAATCGACGCATTTATTTATTTATAATTTATTTTATTTTATTAACCTAGACTTGACTCTCGTTGTGCATGGGTATGTGGAGAACTCAAAACTATATCAAACTACTTGACACTGAAGCGAACACATGATTCAGTGTACACACATGCACATTAGTGCAAGCTGAGGAACGAACCTCTGTTGTACTTTACATATTGTGTGAAGTGGCTAGTATTGATACAAATACCAAAAAAATACTACATGAAAGTATAGTGGTCCCAACGAAAGAATGCAGATGGCTCGAAATTGTTTTCCCAACATAACAACTTTGTCAACTCTATTCAGGCTAGCTCAGCGTGGATGGATCACACTGAGGAACTCTGTGATCGAGCACAGATAATTTTTACTTGAGTTGGTAAAAGATATTTCTCTTTCATTCACAAAGGCGACATTCCATTTACCGCGCATTCATAAAACCCCCACCATCTGCATTCTTTCGTTGGAGCAAGTATATAGATTTAAGATACCTTGTTTTAGTAAAAAAAAAATTGAATGTATGCTACAGGAGCGTCATTAGAGTTTGGACATTAGGGGGGGGGGGGGGGCAAATCCAGCAGTAGCAAATTCAAAAATTTACAAAGGGAGGGGGACTTTAATGGCAGTGGCATATTCTGAAATTCATAAAAGGGGCGTTAAACCAATAAATTCATAGTGGTAGGCCTACCGAAGGCTAATAAGTGGGGGGTCTGGGGATTGACGACCTCCTACCTTGCTAATGTGTGCTCGAAGACAATACGCCGGCTCTATGGGAACGAGCTCTTGAAGAAACTGCAGGAGGAACTTGAACTCTGCCGAGGTCATATCCGAACTAAACGCGAGACCGAACCAGATCGCGTAGGACGGGAAGGAGGCTTCGGTCTCCGCGCAACACTGGCGTATGATGAGGAACGCCGAGGCCAGGGTCTCCTTGTTCTTGGACGTGAGAGACTCCTCTATCAGAGCGCAGACAAAGGCTGGAGCACGAGATGAGGTTAGTGTAGACAGGGGCTGGGGCAGGAGACGGAGGTTAGTGCAGACAAGGGCTGGGGTACAAGATGGAGTTAGCAATGACAAAGTCTGAGGCAGGAGTTTGAACGACAAGGGCTGGGGCGTAAAAGAGAGACAAGGGCTGAGGCACGAGATGCACATCATGTACAAAGTTATCAACAACATTGGCTTTATTTAACAATTGTTTATGATGTTACTTTACCTCGAACCTCATTTGAGGCCATCAAGGGTAGTGTACTGTACACCTCAAAACATTTTCTACCTTGCGAGTAGATAACATTAGGAGGTTTTGATGACGGTTGCTCTAAACTTAGACAATGTGCGATGTATCTGGACAGAAGCACGTTATTATCTCGATTATAGACCGCCCTCGTGTAATGGCCGCATCTCTATTGTGACCACTAAACTTTGAACAGTATGTTTAAAACTATTGACAAATAGCTGTGCATAATGCATGGCCATACCCAACTTTTGAACTTGATATTTAAAGATATACCCGAGGTCTAAGACGTACTTTTAACGTGTTTCCTCGCCTCCTTGAAGCAGACAACAAGCGTCGAGACCGCCATCAACAGGTGCTTCCAGTTCACTTCGGCTTCGGCAAGGTCGTCCCGCAGCATCTTCAGAACTCTAGGTTCTCCCAGACACTGCATCACCTGCGCAAGTGGCGTAACCTCCTTAGTAGGTAGGTAACTCAGTTTTAATAACGGAGATGTTATATAAATATTTATAATGTTTCAATAACGGCATCAAAGATTATTTTAAGTACGGTAGGTAGTTTGTTTTCTTAAGTCTTTGTGGTATTGTTAAGTTTAGTTTTTGTTGTGATTTTATATTTATTGAGGTTGTATTTGATCACGTATGGTAACACGAACATGTATGTATGGTAACAATGTCTCAATTATATTTGAATTGTAACTTGTGGGTCACTTTTTTCGGAAAATTTTCGATCTGGAATTTATCCCAGACCCAGATGAACTTTGGTCGCACTGTTCTGCATTAAGCTACCAGTGGAAGCAATTTTTTGATTTCGAAAATTTTTACCTCTAGTATAGTAATTGTTGGATGAGCGTAGCGAGCGAAGCGAAGATTCCATTTCACTGCACTGGAGAAAAAAATCCGGAATGTTTTTTTTTTTTTTTCTTTTTTTTTCTTTTGTATTTTTGTCTGTTTGTCCACACGATTCCGGCTAAACCGATACTCCGATTGCGATGAAATTTTATGGAGGCCTTCGAAATCTCTGAACTTAGAACTGCCACGTTTTTGAGCGCAATCGGAAAATTTTTTCTTATGAAAATCGCGATTTTACGATTTTTTTCGATTTTTAAAAAAATTCTTCGACTTATAACACCTATATGCTTTATCCGATTTTAATGATTTTTGCACAGAACCTTTATTTTATGAATCAAGATATTTTTGTGAAATTTGAGCGCAACTCAAAACAATATTTATCATAAAAATCGAAATTTTACAGGTTTTTTCTTTTTTTTAAACAATTATTTGACTTATAACACCTGCATGCTTTATCCGATTGTAATGATTTTTTCGCAGAACCTTTATTTTATGAATTAATATATCAGTGTAAAATTTGAGCGCAATCGAGAAATTATTTCTATAAAAATCGCAATTTTACGATTTTTTTAACAATTACGATTAATTAAAAAAAAATAAAAAATGAAGTTAATTTTTAATTTAATTTAATTTAATTTTAAAAAAATTCAACTTAGTAATGATTTTTCCACAGAACAACAGAAAATTCGCATAACACATGGCAGCTCAATGCACCAATAGGGAATATTCCACTTAATATTTTATATTTTATTTTAATTCTTATTCATGTCTTAATAGTCACTGCACTTTTTTTTATTAAAAAAAAATGTTTTTTGTGTAATTTAAACAAGAATTAAATGGGTCCCCCAGTTTGCGCGCCAAAAACGAGCGTGCGCCATCTTTGGACGGTACTACGTCATAACTGTGTTGAGTCAAGGCCAATTGGAAACTAAATGTACGTATATTTGTACATATTTACATACAGACGGCGGTGCTCGCCCATCCGCTCAACACAAACAACTCCACAGGGATGTACATTTTCACCGTCTTTTGTTTTTCTTTTTTCGTATGTGACAGGAGATTTCGCGAGATCATTGTGATAAAGAATAACGAGCATTTTGTCTTGAGTTTTTGCATAGCCTAGGACTATCATGGTATTCTTTATCTACAATAGGCTTTAATTAGTCATCAAAGTAAGGTTTTTGTGCGGGATGTGTGTCAGAACATGAACGTGCAGGCCTAGGGTTGGCAAGTTAAGCCTAGGGCTTGTCAAGTGAGTAATTTTAGTATTCACATACCAATGCCTATATCCTACAGGAACGATTGGCCTAGACTGTTGTATTATTAATAATTTTCTACGTCTAGGCCTAGACCTAGGACTGTTTCAGTTTTGTTTTTTGATTGCAATGTCAACTTTTCTCGTTTTCTGGCTAGGCGTTAAATGTAAAATGTCCGCCATCTGTTTACATTACTGTAGGCTACGCTAGGCGCTGCTTTGTTTAAAACACCGCCGTCTTGATGTATATCTCGATCCTACTATAATACTTTTCCAACATCTTTGGTCTGGATGTATGTTTACCCAGACGGCGTTGGATCAACACAGTTCTGACGTCACAGTCGTTTTTGCCGCTTTAAAAAAGTGCTGCTTTTAAAACGGCTATAAATCACTGGATTATTATTTCACGGAAAAACAAAGTACATATTTGTAATCGGGACGAAATACTTCTTCTAAAAAATCTATTCGTACAGTATTTGGCGGAAGTGGAATATTCCCTATTACGCTCATCCAACAACGCGGCGGGACTTAAGCGTTTTCCTAGTATAATTAACAAGACAAATTAAGTAGGCCCACTCACGTCTCGAAGGAAGTCTGTGACATGCCTCGGAGTCTTGTCGAACAGCCACTCGGTCTGCCGGGACACTGCGGCGGTCAGCGTAGTGGTAGCACTGACGGTGAGGAACCTGCGCAGTGTTCACTATGAATTATTACCGGAAATATTGAACAGTTAAACAAGTTGTTATTGTTCCTCGTGGCATGTTCATGCTCGGAGTCTTGTCGAACAGCACGGTCTGCCGCACGTGGGCGGTAGCTAGTGTACACGACGGGAGGACCTGCACATGAACTTGAAATTACGTGAATATTGCAACAGTTAAACAAGTTGTTAATTGTTCCTCAGCTAGTTCACCTTTCGGCCGTAAATTTTTCCTTTTTTAAAAAATTTTTTTCCCGGCATTCACGGATTTTTAAAAACGGGGCCTGGGAATCCCAAGTATTTTTAAAAATGGAAAAAACAGTTTTTTTTTAAAAATTTCCATAAACCCGGAAAAACCTTTCCTTTTTTTACCCCCCGGGCTTTAACACTCTGGGAACCTGCCCCGGCTTTTAAAACCTGTTTGGGCCCCCGGTTTTATTTTTCCAAAAAACCCTATTTTTAAAATTTTTTCCGGGTGACGGGGTTTTTCCCCCCCGGGGGGGGAATTTTCGGGGGATTTTGGGTTTAAAAGGGATTTTTTTTAAAATCCCTGAAAATCCCCGGGCTTTTAATTTTCGGGGAAATTCCCGGGACTTTGAAATTTTTGGGCCCGGGCCTGCCAGTTGGTTTTTGGGGGCCCCCTTTTTTCCAGGGAATTTCCCTAAAGGCAAAAAAAATGTTTTGGGTTTTTTCCAAATTCCAGTTAAGCCTGGATTTCCCCCAAAAGCCTTTGGGGGGGTTTTTTGGGGGGGGGGCAGGGAGGGGTTTAACCCCAAATTTTCCGGAAAAATTTTTAAAAAAAATTGTTTTTCCAGGGCTTTGGATTTTTTGAAAAACCGGGGGGGACCTGGGGGCACGTTTTACAGGGTAGGCCTGGCTGTTAAAATTAAAATTTTTGTGAAAAGCAACGTTTTTTTTTTTCCCGGCCTTTTATCCGGAGCTTGCGAAAGACTCGGTTCCAAGGGGGGGGTATAGGGTAAAATGACTTTTAAACCCGGGATGTTAAACATAGTTTTTCCGGGAAAATTTTAAACAGAAAAGTTGATTGCCCGTGCCTTTTTTCCCCGGGTTTGGAACGCCATTTTGGGGAATCCGGTTTTGGGGGGAAGTTTTGGGGGGAAATCCCATGCCAAAAGTTTTTCCCGGGTTTTAACAAAAATTTTTTTCCTCGGGCCTAGTTTTCCCTGGGTTGGAACGCCATGGCCCCCCGGGGGGCCGGATTGCAAAAAAAGGGGTGCCCCAAAAAGGGAATTTCCAAAAATTTGAACAAAAAAATTTTTTTTTGCCCGGGCCTAGTTACCTGGGGCCCCAAAACCCCATTTCCCCAAAAGGGGGGCCCACGGGGGAGTAGGGGGGCCTGGCATGTTTCCTTGAATTTTCCAAAAATTTGGCCAAAACTTTTTATTTTCTTGGGGAGCATGCCTGGGTTTTGCGCGGGTTTTCCCCTTTTCCGGGGAAAAGGGGCCTACGGGGGAAAACCCCGGCCAAATTGGGTTTTCCAAATATGCTTCCCGGGAATTTTCCCAAAACCAAGTTGCCAATTTTCCCCCCGGTCCCATTGGATTTGAAAAGAAAAATTTCCCAAAATTTTTCCCCCGGGGGTTTTGAAACAACGGGTTGGGGCCTGGGCTGTTCATTGTTTTTAAAAAATTTCCCCCAAAAAGGAAAAAATTTTTTTCCCGGGGGGGATTGAAAATTTTTTCACCTTTTTTGGGGGGAAAAGGGGTTTCCCGGGGGGGGGGAAAGGGGATTTTCCCCTTTTTGGGAAACCCCCCGGTTTCCCTTTTCCGTTTTTTTTCCCGGGAACCCCCCTTTTAAAAAATCCCTTTGGCACTCCCGGGGAAGGGCCGGCAATATTTGGATTTTGGCCCCCCCCGGGGGGGTTTTTCGTTAAATTAAAACGTAAATTGAAATTTTTTCCCAAAAATTTTCTGTTTCCCTTGAAAAACCCCTCTTTGCCATCGGCGGGGGTGGGGGGAAAAACGGGTTTCCGGCCATTTAAATTGAATTTTTCCTAAAAAGAACTAAAAATTTTAATTTTTTCCAATTTGCCACGTAAAATTCTTTGCCGGGCCTCGGGGTCTTTGGGAGCACTCGGGGGCCCCCGGGGCCCCAAATGAAAATCCGAAAAAAATTTCCCTTTTAAAAATTTTAATTTTCGGGGCCCTTTCCCGGGATTTTAAAGCCCCCCCCCCGGGGGGCATGGGTCGGAGGGACCGGCGGGGGCCCCAAAATTTACTTAAATTTACGTTAAAAATGAAATTCCCAAAAAAATTTTTCCTTTTTGAAAAACCCTTTTGGGAACCCGGTTCCCCGGGCCCGGGGGGGGCCCAAAAACTTTTTTTAAAAAAAAATTTAAAAAATTTTTTAGCCCCCCGGTCTGCCGGGACACTGCGGGGTCAGCGTAGTGGTAGCACGAGGGGTGAGGAACCTGCGCAGTTTTCCAAATAAAATTATTACCGTGAAAAATTGAAAACAGTTAAACATTTGTTAATTTTTTTCCTCAGTGGCCATAGTTCATGCCTGGGAGTCTTGTCGAACAGCCACTGGGTTCTTCCGGGACACTGCGGCGGTCAGCGTAGTGGTAGCACTGACGGTGAGGAACCTGCGCAGTGTTCCAACATATGAATTATTACCGTGAAATATTGCAACAGTTAAACAAGTTGTTAATTGTTCCTCAGTGGCCATAGTTCATGCCTCGGAGTCTTGTCGAACAGCCACTCGGTCTGCCGGGACACTGCGGCGGTCAGCGTAGTGGTAGCACTGACGGTGAGGAACCTGCGCAGTGTTCCAACATATGAATTATTACCGTGAAATATTGCAACAGTTAAACAAGTTGTTAATTGTTCCTCAGTGGCCATAGTTCATGCCTCGGAGTCTTGTCGAACAGCCACTCGGTCTCCCGGGGACACTGCGGCGGTCAAATCTGTAGGTGGCACACTTTAAAAAGCACTTCCCTCTCAATGAATTAGTGCCCATCTTCACAGATGGCTCCGAAGATAAAACCACCAATCGCTCTAGCTACGGCGTATACTGCCTCTTATTTGAGGAGGCCACCCCTCTTGGTGCAGGGGCAACACACTTTGATGCTGAAGTTGCAACACTTGCCAGGGCAGCCCAGAAAGTTGCAGAAATGACAACCTTTCCTCACAACAAAAATAAATTTGTCATCTTCTGCAACAGCATCTCAGCCATACAGTTAGTCACAAAAGTAGCTAATTACCACCCTGACAAGCTGCTCTTCAAAAACTCTCTCACTAGCCTCCGTCAACAAGACAAAGCGCTTGAAGTTCAGTGGATCCCCAGCCACTGCCATATTCTGGGGAATGAGAAAAGCTGACTTTTTAACCAAAAGAGTCACCAGAAAAGATCCCCCACCAGCTCTCTCTATGTCATTTCACCACGTAAAAAGGGAGATTGGCTTGATCATGAAAAATGTCTTCAAAAAACAGCACAGAAGAGGCTGCAATAATGAAATCTTGGTGGGATGAGATCAAAAACTGGTCTCGTAAAACTGCCACAGCCCAGTTCCGACTTGCAACTGGCCATGACGTTCTGCAACACCATCTGAACAGATTCAACATCACCACTGAACCGGCCACTTGTAAACTATGTGACTTTGAATCCCAAGACAGAGCAAACCTTTTCAGGTGCGCCACACTTCAGAATGACATTGACTCCCTGCCCAATGACATGAGCAGGACAGAGAAAGAAGCCATTTTATACTGGATAGTGAGAGAGAAGAATAGCTGAAAAAGCCTCTCTCAGCACAGGAAAAACAAATGTAAACGGAGGTTAATTTAACGTAGACTTACTTTTAGAAAGATGTCTAGGTGACATTGAATATGGAACAATAGTCTTCTTAACAGACAGGGGACACTGGGAACAGTCTTCTTGGATATGTTTAAGGGTAAGCATTGCGTGGAGTTATTTGTTATTTCTAATTTTCCATCTACAAAACTGACAAGATCTATATATTTTGGTAGCCTATTTATTTACAATATTATCATTCATCATGAATCATGATGTAGTTAAAAAGCCCTGTGAACAACTGAACTAATACATATCACATTGTATATTTCTAACCTGTGCAGAACGCTGCCACAGAACGCTCCCAGGTCCTCCCGGCTCAGCAGAGGGTCCTGCCGGAGAACGCTCAGGTAGTTGTCAGGCGGGGCAGAGTTCTGCGATAGAAGTCGACTCAGCGCCTGCAAGTCACACTTAAACTTTACATATCGGTGGGGAATATCAAACAATTTGCATCTCCCATAAAGGTATAATAAATAAAATCCTGGCATAACCTTGTATCTCCATGTACTGTATTTATTTATTTATTTAATTAATTTAATGTATGTCCTATTCAGAAATAAAAAATTGGTCTACTTGCACCTGAATATATAACCGATGTTCGATCACAAAGACAATTCGTTAGAAAATAGTTTCACTGTTTTCAAAGTGTGAATGTTACCGTATATTTCCTCCAATAAATTCCCAACTAATTTAAACACTTAACAAAAACAGTTAAAAAAAATTAGACTCTTCACAGCAGTTTTGTACTTTTTGGATATTAGTATTTATTTGAAATTATTTTCAATGCATAGTAGGAAAGACGACGGGTACCTGGGTACACGCCCGACGAAGTCGGGTACAGGTACGTGTTTCAATTACCCGTTTACCCGTAAAACCCGTTTTTTTAAATGAGGTCACATTGTAGGCGGATGGCTTTTGTTAACATGCACTTTCTCATATCTTTTGTTCTTGGCGGCGTTTCCCTTTTGAATTATAATGTCCTTTGTTCATGCCGTCGACTTGTGGCAGTGTGTTAAGTATGCCCCCCTCCTGACTTACCACTTGTGCAATCTTCCAGAGATCATACCACGTAAATAATTACCATAACATCTCTAATGTTTTCAATCTGCTTGAAGTTAAAAGCTATCACCCATGGTGATAACTGAAATTTCGCACATGCGAATAGAGATACTGCAGAGGCTGGCTGGCCGTTCCTTATCTTGTTACAATTATCTGAGCGCCAGACTCCCCGCCCCGCGCCAACGCATCGTGACCTTGACTAGACTGAAAAGATATAAACCAGATGCAAATGCAAGGAACCACGAGTGTTATCTTAATGGCCTGCCGCTACTATTTCATCGGCACGTCATTGTTTATAGAACAGAATTACGTCTGAGATATTACGATAATTGATAAGCGCGTTTCTTCGCAGATCATATACACCCCACACGATTTTTTTTGTGTTACTACCCGGGTAACCCGCGGGTAATGTGGACGGCTAACCGGGTCGTAAAAAGTCGCGTTTCGTCATCCCTAATGCAGGTAAATTGACTGAAGTCCATGAGATGGTCTAGGCCTCTATTGCAGCTGACACAAACAATTTATTCATGAAGTGGACCTTGTAAGTTCTAACAACATTAATTATTTATTATAATAATAATAAATAAATAAATCAATTTATTTAGAGTCTACCCACTCAAGTCATATAACTGATTTTCAGTGGGGGACAGTAAACCAACGCGACCAAGCTAACCATGTAGGCTCCGACGCAATCGACGAGTGAGCGATAACCAACCAAAAATCAATATTTTTTAATAGGAAATATACCAATCAGTGGTATGGACAGTGCAAACACCCGCGAATCAACGCCAGAATCAACAAGGACGATTCAGAACAACCTTGAATTTATTATGTGCCTCGTTGCTAGGACGGCTCCAAATTCACCGTTTACAAATACCTAATACAAGAACTGATGGACTTAAGTCCAAATCAGTAGTTAAAAAACTTCTGACTTTAGCGGGAATCAAACCCTGGACCTTTTGCATTGGAAGCAGGTAAGCTAACCACAAGACCAACGAGCCACACATTAATTAATTAAATAAAAAAATAAAAAATGAATTACAATCTAAAAACAAATCATCACTAGTAAAATAAAGGCCTTCTTGTTTGGCCCCAAAAAAATGTCAACAACATCAACATTTTATTTACTACAATTCAGAAATTAAAAAAGTCCGCCCCAACCGGGAATCGAACCACGGATCTACGGATGGTTCGATTCCAGGTTGGGGCGGACTTTTTTAATTTCTGAATTGTAGTAAATAAAAACAATTACACCCACGGGAGTGTTTCCCGATCAACCAAATCGAGAAACATCAACATAATTTTTCTTTAGTTATGCATTTGTAAAAAACAAACATGTAATGACTAGAGATGTGCAAAAATGGTGACAACAAAATTTGCGAATTTTTTTAAAGTTGCAATAATCCCTTCAAATTCAGTTTGCACATGAATCTCATGAATTGTGATTGAATGGTACCAATTTCCAATTCGCGAAATTTTAGTTGATACCGCGAACTAGTGGCGAAATTAGCAATTATGTCCTTAAATGCGAATAAGGTCACGAAATTTTAAAAAATAAAAAATTTCAAAGTTTTGGTGGAGGTGCCGGGTCGAAGTCGAAATTAAATTAATACTTGCTGGTACATATGGTGGAGGTGCCGGTTCATACAACGCGATCGTGAGATCGTAATAATCGTTTGAACGAGAGTAAGCTCAAAATACTTCATATCCATGTCAAAAGATATTACATAAAAAATGCATAATTTCGTAAATTTGGTGGAGGTGCCGGGTAGACGAAATTAATTCTGGTACAAACTGTCGGAAACTTTGAAACTGAAGGCTGAAATTGAGCTTAAAATTATAACTGGTTCTTAACTTACTCTCATGAGCTTGTTTTTCTTTTCAATCATTAAAATCAATCAAATTATCCTGAAACTTGTATTTTTTTTAAATTTTTTTTTATTAAAAGTTGTGCATGAGAAAATTGTGTTTTTTGGTAAATCGCGACAAATCGCGAATTTTAATTTTTAAGGCGCGAATTTTCAAACCTTAAAAAACCATTTTTGCACACCTCTAAATGACATGAAATGTAGATCATTTTCAAATCAGCTAATTTAACCAATTAAAAAAAAACATAAAACAGTACCTACCGGTACCCATACTAACATAGTACTCGAATAAGAAGCAAGCAGTGTAGTGTAATGTACGTACCTTCTTCATGACGCTATCTAGTAGTATCGCGCAGGCCTTGGAGAATTTCATGTGAGTGCGCTGAGAAAAGACCAGCAGACACCCCAGCAAATCTTTCACCATGCGTTGCCTGATGGAAACCTCGTTGGTCGGGTTGTCCTCCTGGGATTGTTCGACCTCCATCGGAACCTCGATGATTTCGTTGTCATCGTCATCTTCGGATTGTTGAATCTTGGTCGAGTCAAACGAACAGACCAACGAGAGTAGGTCTGTCTTGAGTTCACCGAGTTTGATAGAGTCGCTAAGATTGCTGTAACAAGGACTCATTAATATTAGCGATGTGAGAGAAGAACCAAAATTTTGAGTCAAGTGAGTATTTGGTCTTTGACTTGAACTAGAGTAGTATTTGCAACCGTAGGCCTACTCAATTTTGAGTATCAAAATAAATTAAATACCGGTAATTGAAAGAAAATTAAAATGACCGCACAATGCACAACAAACATTGTTTTGGGCCACAACTTTCGTACACATAAAAATCCTCACGAGGCACAATAATTTATTGAAAATTTACCTGACCCTTAAAGAGTCTTCAAAACCAGTGATTTTTTTCTGGAACTTTTCCTGAAGCCAGTTTTTATCAGATTGTTACCAGCCTTTGCATATAAGTTATGGTCATGTAGGCCTATATTTAAGCCTTCTACAGAACACATCTAAATTATACAGATCTAGGAATTGTACAATTTAAAAGTAAAATTGAAGCAATGATAATGAATCAAAGAGCAAAGAATTGATTTTTACTATTTATTTGTAGGTTATTGTCTGTGTATTTGTGTAATGTTAATTTACCTTCATAAGTTCTTGTTAATGATTTTGCTTTTCTCTTTGTTTGTTCATTATTGCTTTGATTTATGATATAAAGAACGTATTTTCAATTATATTTTTCTGCCTAGATTGTCTGGTTGCCGCCCACTGATGGAGCTTGCAACTTGAGTTAGGTGTCCTGTATCATTGCTGTGATCAGTTTGACATGAACAATTTTAAATAATTATATCTGATATAATTATATATTTATGAGTCAAGATTTTTTGGACTAAAATGTTATCAAGATTTGAACACAAAAATGAAGATTGATCACAAGAATAAAGATTTCGCGTTCGGTGGTTTCTTCCGCGAAAGTTTTTGATTATACTCCCTGATTTGCTGTTCCTGATTTTTGGCAAACCTCATATTCGTTTGAGTGGGATCGTCTAATAAATCAGTTTTTTTCTTTTAGTTTTTTTTTATGTTTTTTTTTTTTCTTTCTTTCTTTCTTTGTCTTTTTCTTTCTTTTTTCCTTTCCTTTTGTTTTGTTTTTTTCCCTTTCTTTTCTTTTCTTTTCATTTTACACCTTTTTTTATATTTGATTCATTCATTAAATGCATATTTTGCATTCAAAGAGTTGAAGATTTACAAATAAAAATGTTAAAAATGGTAATATGTGACTTTAAAACCGATTCTGAACTCTCACGTAAACAAATATTTTCTTTTTGTAATGTGCTGCCAATATCTTCATTGTTTATATAATAGATTTATATTACACTTCTATTTTAAATCAGATTTCAAGATTCCGTTAGACTCATGCAAGGATACAAGGCTAAAAGTGGCGGGGGCATTCAAAATTCCCAATTTTAACAACAAATATGGCCAATGTTCACTTTCTTACTCGGTTCCTTCTACGTTCAACTTGATGCCCTCCTCACTAGAAAACCTTGTCTAACATTTCAAAAATTAAAACTGAACTAAAATCTTATCTTCTTTCTGACACCTTTTGACAATGTTTTCCGATTTATTTATTTATTTTTCTAAGCTCATGTTCTTTTTCTGTAATTTTTTGGATTTCACAAATTAACTGAATATGTCATGCAACCATAGTATTTATACATACATGTTTTTCATGTTTATTTTGGTTATATGTTCCGTTCTCTGTATTGTCACCATCTTAAATAATTTATAATTGTCTTTACCCCACAGTTATGCCTTTTCAGGCTTTGTGGGTTTTTTGATTATATTCTTGTTAGATTTATTTCTGTAGGCCTATGTAACATTAATTATTTATTTGTACAATTTTGCTATGTTGTATGAGTCATGTATGTTCTATGTTTGGATCCCACAGTGGTTCCGAAACGTCGAACTCACACACCAGTAAGTGTAAACACGCGACGCGGCGAAATGACCCGTTTCACACCTTTTTTAATAAATTTGTATCTGTTAAAAAAAAAAAAATAAAATTATAATATTTTTTTTTATTTGTTATAAAAATAAATAAAATAAATTTTATTTAGAGTCTACCCACTCAGTTATATAACTGATTTTCAGTGGGGGACTTTAAATCAAAGCGACCAAGCCAACCCTGTAGGCCCCGACGCAATCGACGAGTGAGCGATAACCAACCAAAGATCGATATTTTTAATTAAACGAGGGAGCGGAGCGACCGAGTGTCTCCATTCAACTCGAACGGCTCTCATTGTGATTCTGTCTGTCTGTCTGTACGTCGAAAATCAGCCGAACCGCTGAACAGATTAAGCTGAAATTTTAAACAGACATCCGGTACGAGTATACTGAGAACTGTTAACAAAATCAGCTTGATCCATTGCGATTTAAGCCTACAATAAAAAAAAATGTGATTTTTTAAATTATCGATAGCATTTGTTTAGTAGCAGCTAGCGGAACGTAATTTGCGTGGCTTACATGGCACAGTGGTAAGCATTAAGCCTACCGCACGGAGGGTTGGGGTTCGATTCCCGTTAGTTCGAACTTTTTTTATATTTTTACATCCACATATTATTTTTGAGGGGTGTTAAATGGGAAATAAAAATTAGGTGATTTTGTTTCATCTTGGAAATTTGTTAATGTTTTACGCTAATACGTTTTGAACACGATTCGCATTTTAAATGTTCAATTTAAATAACTAGGGAAACGCCAAATTCGTTGTTAAACGAGTGAGTGAGCCATGTGTTGAGTACTTGGTATCAATCCCCATGCTGGGCTCGATCCAGCCTTAGGTATAGGGGAGGAAAGGGGATGTTCCCGGGTACTCAACACTTGGCTCACTCACTCGTTTAACAACGACTTTGGCGTTTCCCTAGTAGGAAATATAGCAATCAGTGGTATGGACAGTGCGAACACCCGCGAATCAACGCCAGAATCAACAAGGCCGATTCAGAACAACTCTGAAATTTACTATGTGCTTCGTTGCTAGGACGGCTCCAAAGTCACCGTTTACAAACTCCTAAGACAAGAACTGATGGACTGAAGTCCAAATCAGAAGTTAAAAAACTTCTGACTTTAGCGGGAATCGAACCCTGGACCTTCTGCATTGGAAGCAGATACGCTAACCACAAGACCAACGAGCCACACCAAAATTGTTGTGTTTAAATGCATTGTTGTTGTAATGCTACTATTTCAAATATTTACGAAAATGTAGTTAATTGTTGTTTTTGCATCTATGTAATTAGATTTATTTAGTTGTCCTCCTTCGTAAATCAGTTTTTATAACTGAATAGGATAGACGTTAAATAAATAAATAAAATAAAATAAATAAAATAAATAAAAAGCATGTTTTTTTATACCATCACAAAAAAATCTAAAAAAATTAAATGGATTTTTAGAATTTAGTTTTTTTGTAAAATCATTAAAATTGGTAAATTTAGGAATTTATTTGTGCATAATGCACAATTTGTCAATTATTAATATTTCAGTTTTTATAACTGAATAGGATAGACGTTAAATAATAAATAAAATAAAATAAATAAAATAAATAAAAAGCATGTTTTTTTATACCATCACAAAAAAATCTAAAAAAATCAAATGGATTTTTAGAATTTAGTTTTTTTGTAAAATCATTAAAATTGGTAAATTTAGGAATTTATTTGTGCATAATGCACAATTTGCCAATTAGTAATATTTGACTGTGTCACCATACCAGTGACAGTGACCATAGGCCTATCCTTGCTTGAAAATTAAGCAAAATTGCATATCGATCGGATGACAATTCTGGCAATTCTGGAAGTAAGAAATTTAAAAGAACAGACCAAGCAAATATAAAAGACGTTGATGGTACTGGGTCGACAGCCTACTTAGTTTAGTACTTACTCGTAAATGTAGGTCGTCAGAAGTACGAAGCTACTCTTGTGCAGCCACCACAGAACTTCCAGCGGGATCCGAGCCTGTGAGAGAAGGTGATAAAACTTAGCGGCTTGAGGGTGAGGCCTCTAGACTAACTACATAGGTAAAGCAATCTTGCTGCTTGTTTGTGACAAAGATATTCCCAATAAGTTTTTATTTGTTGTTCTCTGGGGGCCGTGACAAAGTACGTAGTTTGGTCTGAATCCTCGACACCCAACATGGGTTTCCAGCTTCTGCGTAGACGTCTCGTCGGTTATCCCGAGTCGCCTTCCTCGACATTGTCTAGGTTCATCCCACCCATTCCATTTAATATCATCTCGGTTAGCACAACTGTGTGATGAGACAGTAAGCCCCAATATCAATCTTAACGTACTGTGTTGAGGGATGAGCCTAGGTCATGGCGGCCATGTCAAAGAAACTGAGGGGGGGAGGGGGGCGAGTAATTTTCTTCCGCGGCTGCCGGAGGAAAATTCGCAGTGATTTTTTTTTAATGGTCTTTTTTCACATTTGAAGTCAATTTGTTGTTGGTTTGTGAAATGTGGATTTTACAATTTTACAAGGGCCTACTTGGATGTTGGGTTTTAAGGTTATGAAACTACAAAATTTAAATACATTTTTCGCAAACACATAATAATAGCTAGGTATTTGAACAAGTGGGTAGACTAAATTAAAATTTGCATTATAATGCATGCCTCTGTAGGTAGTGGTTCCAACAAAAGAATGCATATAGTAGCTCAAAATTGTTTTCCCAACATAACAACTTTGACAAATCTAGGCCTATTCACGCTAGCTCAGCGTGTATCTAGAATGCGGAAGAACTCTGTGATCTAGCACAGATAATTTTTGCTAGTGTTGATAAAAGAGATTTCTCTTTCATACACAAAGGTAACATTCCTGTACCATTACCGCGCATTCATAATATGCCCACCACTACCCCTTGTAACGAAAGCATCTGTATTCTTTCGTTGGAGCTGGTATAAGTAGGCTAGGTAGGCCTACATAATACTAGGCCTACATGCACGGTAGGATATTCAACTTACAATAGTCTTACGATCGTTGAGACAGGAGATAAACTCCTTGAAATCAAGTGAGTCTTGGGCCTTTAAAGCTGACATTTGTTCAGTAAGTTTTTCCATCCAAGTCCTCTGCTTTTCCTTGAGGAAAATGTCGATGTTGGTCCCATCTGTTTCCGAGTTTGACTTTGAAATCTCGTTGATCAGGTCGACACAACTGTAGGAAATCAATGCTCGCGTGTCGCCATCGAGTGCTTCGGACTCTCCGCTCGCGTGGTACGCCTCCAACTTAGCCAGACCCTGAAACAAGTAGGGTCAGTCTAAGACATTTCGTAGGGTACCGACTAGTGATGACATCGGGTAGTAAATATTGGAGTCGACTCCGGAGCCTTGGGAGTCGACTCCCCAAAAAAAATTTTTTTTTTTTTTGAATTTTTTTATGCAAAAGTTATTTTTAGCCCACTACTCTCGTTAAATAAATAATAAATAAATTGTATGAGTCTACCCACTCAGTTATATAACTGACTTTCAGTGGGGTTGCACAACGTTGTCCGGCCATCCCCCCCCCCCTCCACCCGCTACGTATCACTAGCTTGCTTGTCTCTTGGCCTGGCCAAGACTCTTGCTGATGTGTTATGTTTACGTTTCAGAATAGGAAACACTAACGAGACAACAAGTGCAGATTGTCATAAATATATACATATACCTGAAATTGGAGAATCGACTTCCAAAGAGTCGATTTAGAATCGGGTACCCGAGTATACCGAATGTCATCCTAGTACGACCTACTTGGATAGATTTATGTGTACATTGCCCCAACAACGGTTTCATAGGAGACACGATATTGTACGTATAACGCTGAAAAGTAACTTATCTCCCATTATTTGGCATTTACAAAACTAGGGAAAGATGTCAAAGTCATTCACAAGTAACAATGACTGGTTTATTTCAGAGGCTAAAAGTAAACAACACAGCCAACAACATCTTATTGAAGTTTTATTTACATTTAACAATTTCCAAAGGAGTAGAGTCAGCAAAAACTTTAAATATATTTTAGATAAAATGTTGGGACAATATAAATATGTAGTTAATTTACTAGAAAAGTCTTTCTAAATGTTTTCATTAGCCGATAGAGATGATTTTAAATCTTTTGTAGGTATTGACATAGACCACTTTTTCCTTTGGCAAGGCTTTTGAAATGCATTTGTAGGTGATTGTGTAAGTTTAACATTGTTACTTTTAATTGTTATTACTAGGAAAGCTTTCAATGCGTTTCCCAGCGTTGTTGGATAACTATTGTTTTAATTTAGAAATAGAGCGTAAAATTTGTTGATTTCTTATTAATGATGAGTGAATTTATTCGATTTACGCTCAAATTTACAGTATATAATCTAAAATTAAGGTTTTCTGGGAAAAAATTAACAATCGATAAAAGCAAACACTAGGCCCTAAGGTTGTTTAAGTTGAAGAATTTTTAAATTACGAAAAATCAACAAAATACGATTTCATGAAAATTAAGTTTGTCATTCGCTAAAAAACAGCTAGGCATGTTTAACTCAGAGATTTCGAAGGCCTCAAAAAATTTCAAAAAAATAGACAAATTGGGATTTTCGAGAATCGAATGCGAGCGCTAAAAAATGCAGTAAAGAAAAATAAATGTCAGGATTTTTCTCCATGTATGGAATGAACTTTGCTTGTCGGCACACCAAATAAACCTAAAAAAACTCAATATAAAATTTATTTTGGTTCTGGCTAACTTATCAAACTTTTTTTCTCATCAAAAACCTAGCTAAATACCATTTAAATTTATCTAATATGATAATTATAACTTCTTTTATATATAATAACATATAATACATAATAATATATAATATAATATATAATATATAATAATAAATAATACCTTAATGTCCATGTAAAATATGAACCTTGTAGCCCCACCCATTCGGTCAGAATTGGCCCAAATGTCACGACAATATCGCACTTAAAATTTAAAAAAATCGTAATTACGAGGATACGATAGCCTATTCATGAGAAATATTTCTTCGATTGTACCCCAAAACGTGGCAAGTCTAAGTTCAGAGATTTCGAAGGTCCCCGCCAATTTTCATCAAGATCGCATATGCCGTTTGCCCGGTAGAGAGCGAACAAACAGACAGAAAAAAAAACAAAAAAAACATTGGAGCTAAATATTTTGAGGGGACAGTGAAATTGAAGTCTTTGCTTCGCTCGCTACGCTCATCCAACTAAGGTTCTGTGAAAAAATCATTACAATTGGATAAAGCATGTAGGTGTTATAAGTTGAAGAATTTTTTTTGTAAATCGAAAAAATCGTAAAATTGCGATTTTTATGAGAAATAATTTTTTGATTACGTTTAAATTTCACATGAATATATAAATTAATTAAATTAAGGTTCTGTGAAAAAATCATTACAATCGAATAAAGCATGTAGGTGTTATAAGTCAAAGAAATGTTTTTTAAATCGAAAAAATCGTAGCCTAAAATTGTGATTTTCAAGAAAAATAATTTTTAGATTGCGCTCAAATTTCACAAAAATATATTTATTCATAAAATAAAGGTTCGATGCAAAAATCATTACAATCGGATAAAGTATAGCCTATAGGCCTAGGTGTTATAAGTAGAAGGAATTTTTTTTAAATAAAATAAAATCGTAAAATTGCGAATTTCATGAGAAATAATTGTTCGATTGCGCTAAAAAACGTGTCAGTTTAAGTTCAGAGTTTTCGAAGGTCTCCAGAAAATTTCATCGCAATTGGAATATCGGTTTAGCCGGAATCGTGTGGACAAACACAAAAATACAGAAAGAAAAAAAAGAAAAGAAAAAAAAACATTCCGGATTTTTTCTCCAACTGGTGTAGTGAAATGGAATCTTCGCTACGCTCATCCAATTAATTAATTTAATCTCCTAATCAGTTATAAAACAGATTTTCCAAAGGAGGACAACGTAAATTAAAATTGAGTACAAGTGTAGGCCTACACAAGGGGGGAAGGGGTGAATAGTCAATGGCAATGTTCGTCTGTTGGCTATTGAGAAACTTAATTAGGTAGCCTAACCTACTCTCACACTAGATCCAACAGATCAAATCATCAACAAGGTTGCAATCATTGACTTTAATGACCTTCAATAGGGATTAGGCTTAGGATTACCTCTTTTCTTGCTCTTTAGATACGTTTGTCTACCCCATGCAAAGTGGGAGTTATCACCTTGGATCCAGTTGTCTTACCTTGTTCACGTAGCTGTCACCTCCACGAGGATACGTCGCAGCTTTGTTGAACACGCGTTGAGTATAATCCGACTTGAGGCTCTTCAGTAACAATTCCAGGCTTTCTCCGGCGAACGGATCCGGCACTGACGCTGTAAGAGGGAGGAAAGTATTGTGGTATTTTGCTAATAGGCCTAATTAATCTGATTTTTAAGGACCCAATCAATGATGAGGGACAAGTTTCTTTTGCGTCACTCTTGTGCTACCAAAAGGGATCCCTAGTAATAAACGGAACTGAACTGAACTGAACTCTAGGCCCGATATAAGGGATTTAGGGAAAGACTGGCAAAAATGCTGGACAGAACCAGCTAGGCCTAAATGGCTGCAGGCATGTGGAGTGGAGTGGGGTTTCAGAGCCTCTGGCTTTGGCAAGAATACAAAAGCACTTGGGTAGGGCAGGCTTACTATCAATGTGCAGATTTATAATTACAGGATTGTTTAAAACTTCATACATAGGACTAGGCTAGCCTGGGCCTACCTACTTCGTTTAGAGAGAGGGTAGGTTTCAGAGATGTACGAGACAATAAAGTTGGGTTATAGGTCCATTGTCCAAGCCAAGCTAGGCCTAGAACTCTTTCGTTCATGATCAATTCTAATTTCTATTACATGCTGAACCTAGGTATACGTACCTAAAAGTGCTTTATATCGTGCATCAATCTCGTCTTTACTTTCGCTAGTTTCCATCACTTGGGAACAAAATACACGAACCACTTGTTGTTGTGTTGACAGAAGCGTGGTGTTCTGCAGTGTAGCCAACTGCAAAGTGCAAAGCCACCGCTCAAGGACCACAATGAAAACTAATATTTATATTCACAGTTGCATGATGACTGTTCTTGTTCATCAAATAAGAAAACAACTATCGTTAAAATAATTCGTACACAGCGATTTAAAACGTAAAGAAAAGTAGAACAATGTTGAATTGGGGAAACATGTTTTTGTGTTAAAGTACGCCTACGTTGGTACTACAAGACCCGCCAGATTTTGATTGTTCATTGGACGTCGTCTTCATAAAGTTATAAAATTTGATTTACAGTGGAGGACGACTAAATAAAACTAATCACATATTATTAGGCTATATGGTTATGATAAGTTTGAAAAAGTATATTAAATTAATTTTTAGATTTAATGGGCGCTTCAACGGTTATATCATTAGTGTTTAGGGTGACCAGACGACCTGGTTTTCAGGTACCTGTCCCGGTGTTTCATTCTAGGGCGTTGTCACGTTTTTATTTAATTGCCGTTACTTCAATTTATTTGTCTCCAAAAATAATACACACCACCTCCATTTATTTTATAATATGCGTCACTTCGAGTTTTTCGCAATTTAAGAATTTTTAAAACATGTTTGCTTGAAGACTAGAGTATCTTTTCTGAACAAAGAACACGCAAAAGGCACCTTTGCCTCAATTGAAAGCGAAAACATTGATGAATATTATTAGGGAGGAAAATGCATTCAGACAAGGTTTAATTAACGATTTCTTGCGGAACATAAAAAACGACCTCCCCCCCCCCATTCCCGAAATTCCACGTCCCTGATATAAGTTTTGAAATATGATCATCCTATATAACATTGTTCCTTCTCATCTTGTCGGGGGGGGGGGGGGGGGGCGTATAATATGTTCGCACTTATTTGAAAGTTAATATATTATATATTTTTCACAAGTAACATAACAGCAAAACGAAATACGTAATAAGGCGCCTGAAGAGGGAAAGGCAATTGGCCTCCCTCCCTCCCCCCCTTGGCCCACATACACACTTAACTTACAACCACATGCACATAGTAAGGCCTAGTAGCATTTTCTTCCTGCATCCTATACGAAATTATCTTTTATTAAAATCTTATTAAAACATTTAGAGAAGACTCGAAATCTCATGTGTATTTTCGCTCTCTTGGACAAACAACCACTTCTACACAGATAAAACTTTGCACATCTTCAAAATCAACGATTCCATTTTATAACTTTTCTAGTGGGAAATGAGAACCTTACCATAGCTTATATCGCTGACTCATAAGTCATTCTGAGAGCTCGTGTCCGATTCTATAGTCATCTCTCGGGCCGTGTCACTGTCAGCGTAATCTTCTCGGTGACAGAGCCGATAGAACGTGTATAGGCTACCTAGCCCGTGTAGGCTACCTAGCCTGTATAATGCACCACCACAATCATATTACTAGGAAAACGCTTAAGTCCCGCCGCGTTGTTGGATGAGCGTAATTGGTGCATTGAGTTGCCAAGTGTTATGCGGATTTTCTGTTGTTCTGTGAAAAAATCATTACTTAGTTGATGATTTTTTTTTAATTAATTTAAATTAAATAAAAAATAAACTGTGATTTTTAATTTTTTTAATTAATCGTAATTTTAAAAAAGAAAAAATCGAAACATTTTGATTTTCATAAGAAATAATTATTTGATTGTTCTCAAATTTCACACGAAAATATTAATTCATAAAATTAAGGTTCTGTGAAAAAATCATTACAAACGGATAAAGCATGTAGGTGTTATATAAATCAAAGAATTATTTAAAAAATGAAAACAAAACGTAAAATTTCGATTTTCATGAGAAATAATTTTTCGATTGCGTTGAAATTTCACACGAATACCTAAATTCATAAAGTTAAGGTTCTGTGAAAAAATCATTAAAATCGGACAAAGCATGTAGGTGTTATAAGTAGAAGAAATTTTCAAAAAATCGAAAAAAATCGTAAAATTGCGATTTTCATGAAAAATAATTTTTCGATTGCGCTAAAAAACGTGGCAGTTCTAAGTTCAGAGATTTCGAAGGTCTCCATAAAATTTCATCGCAATCGGAGTTTCGGTTTAGCCGGAATCGTGTTAACAAACAGACAAAAAAAAAAAACATTCCGGATTTTTTCCTCCAGTGTAGTGAAATGGAATCTTCGCTTCGCTCGCTACGCTCGCTACACTCATCCAATAAATGGCACGTAAGCTACCTAGCCTGTAATGCACCACCAGATTTCATACAATAAACATATTAAATGGCACGTAGGCTACCTAGCCTGTTAAGCACCACCAGTTTAATTTGATACAATAATCATATTTAAAGGAATGTAAATGTGGTGTCGCGAATATTTATCAATCAAGAACCAATCTGCAAATTGACTGATCAATAACTATTCGTATTGTACACCTTACGACTACTTAAATTGAAGGATCAGTGATTTGGGAGAGTACCATAAAATCATGAAACTGCGTAAATTATATTATATTTAATTAAACAAGACTTTAACTACACAAAATTATGACAATCGTTATGACCACCACATTTGATACAACAATCATATTAAATGGCACGTAGGCTACCTAGCCTGTTATGCTCACCAGTCACCTTTGAAACAATAATCATATTAAGTGGCACGTAGGCTACCTAGCCTGTTATGCTCACCAGTCACCTTCGAAACAATAATCATATTAAGTGGCACGTAGGCTACCTAGCCTGTTATGCTCACCAGTCACATTGATACAATAATCATATTAAGTGGCACGTAGGCTACCTAGCCTGTTATGCACCACCAGTCACCATTGATACAATAATCATATTAAGTGGCACGTAGGCTACCTAGCCTGTTATGTTCACCAGTCACATTTGATACAATAATCATATTAAATGGCACGTAGGCTACCTAGCCTGTTATGCACCACCAGTCACATTGATACAATAATCATATTAAATGGCACGTAGGCTACCTAGCCTGTTATGCACCACCAGTCACCATTGATACAATAATCATATTAAATGGCACGTAGGCTACCTAGCCTGTAACCTGAAAACCTTTATGGTGACCTAACGGTTGACGCAGGTGCGCACCTTTAAGATGGGTTTTAAATATAAATTCTAGCCTGTGAGACTTGTTATTTGTATGAACATTTTCAATAACTTTTGCCCGTTCTAAGCTAGTAACATGTGATTCCTTTCAATAGTTGCAACATATAATGCAAATGATGAATTGAACTTCGAACAGACAGCGCTTGCAGCGAGTACCCGAGTTATTCTTGGTTTGGGAGACCGTGTATAGCTACTGTCTGATATGGCCAATACCCACCATGCCCTCGGCCTCGGGATAATATCCGTTTGGCAACCGCTGGTTCTAGGATAATAGCGTAAATAGTCTAGGACACTGTATTGTGTATATAGCCTTCTGTTGAGCTTACGCACAGACACGGTTCCACACCGCCGCCAGGTCTTTATAGAGAAGATTATATTATTACAAAACGTAAATACGATACAGGTACAGTCAAGCCTACATTTTACAAACTAGGATTTAACGAAATGTTGAATTTTTTAAAAAGTTATTTCAACCATCTTGCATATTTCTTTTTTCATGTCGAATTATTCCGTTTTTATGAAGTGATTGTTTGAATCTGGGTCTTACCAATTTTATATTTATATTACCGTGTATATTTTGCCAAAGTTAACTAGACAAAGTTGAACAATCTCGCGTCTTGATTAAAAGTGCTCATCCTCTCGGCTCGTTTGCCGCCGGCGCCCGAGACCCGACTAACCCGCCTTACATGATGACCGACTGCCAGCCAAGAGCAGCTACCGGCTGGAGAGTTTCGTACACTCGAGATTGAATATTCCAATAACTTTCAATAGTTGTAACAAATAAATGCCAACGATGAATTGTACTTCGAACAGACAGTGCGCTGCAATTAAGTTGCATATTGTTTAACTGTGCAGCTAGTGTCTGCTTGGCCGAGACCACTGCGTCCTCATCCTGGGGCCAAGTCCATAGATCCATCTCGTCCAGTGACCTTATGAAAGAGGACGCGCCCGTGGCTCGACCTAGGATTCACATTCTTGCTCTGTGATCCCCCCTGCCACTATAGCTCGACCCTCTCAGTATACACTGCGGGCTGCGCGCATGCGCATGAAGCCGGCCCGGTGCACTTTGAGCCTTGGTGTTTAAAGAGAAGGTAGTACTATAGATAGCTTAATACACTCAACTTGGATATATTGTGTTGCAACCCACTTTTACAGAACCTAGAGCATAACACAAGTAGCCTGGAACACTCACCCGTAGGGACAGGGAACGCTGGACCTGCCGACACGATGAATACCTGACCATTAGGACTTTTAAACCAAGTCCCCCCTACCTACTATAGTTTTATACAGGTATGTATAAAAGTATGATATAGAGGACAAAGATACCATTGAAAATGTTCGTAAAATGGTTCAAAACCCACGTTATTCTAATTCATATTTTGACACTAGGAAAGTAGTACTACCAGGAGACTGATTTGGCGGTAGTACATATGTATCTCATTCGTCCGCTTCCCCCCTGGGCTGGAGTATGACTCAACGGTTGATGTTGATGCCCCCTATAACCAAATAAAAATTTTAGATCCCTGGGCTTGGCTAGGGAGGTGTAACCTGAACTGCATCAGTATCATACTTTTGGGCATTTTGATAGCGGTTCTACGTTAACGTTAGTAAAAATGTACAAGTGCAGAAATGTCGACTCACCCAGAAACTGCGACGCTGATTCCTGATTCCGAGTAGATGCTGATGGTGATGGTTGTGGAGCTGGGTCGCTGTCTTGGGATGGAGCACAGGTGACCTGAGTTGTGTAGTCGCTCGTCTAGCTGCAGCACACACACCTGAAGCAAACAAGAGGCAACAATGCCAACATTAAACAAGCTGAGCGTTTGCAACTTCACAAAGAAAATAATTGCCTGTATTTAGAGTATATTCTACTCGGTTACACTGACACAACAAATTAGGTAATAACTAAACTAAGGATTTACATAATAATATGCAAATTATTTCTAGATGCAACCAAGAGAGAGAGAGAGAGAGAGGGAGAAAGAGAGGGAGAGAGAAATAGAGAAAAAGAGAGAGAGAGAGTATGTGAGTGAGTGAGTGAGTGAGTGAGAGAGAGAGAGAGAGAGAGAGAGAGAGAGAGAGAGAGAGATGAATGGAGACAGTCGCTCCGCTCCCTCGTTTAATTACAAATTTATTTGAAGAATCCAAAATCGTAAAATTTTGCATCTCAAAATTATTGTCCGGTCAAAAATGTACTTGCAACTTGAAGTTAATTGAAAATATTGCACAATGGTTTCTAAGAAACGTCATCACTTCATGACTCAAGTCTTTTAGTTCTAGCTTGACGAACACAACAATAACACAATATGATGTGTGCACCAGCTGCACACCTCATTTTAGAGTTACTTTGTTATTTGCAAAATATCAATATAATTTGAATTTAACTTAATTATAATAGGGATTAAGGGTTTAAGGGTTAAAGATGGTTTGGTCATATGAAGAGGATGGATATGGATAGGATCCCAAGACGAGACTTCGAAGCAGGAGAGGAAGGTAAAAGAAAAGTAGGAAGACCGAGAGAAAGATGGGGAAGATCGATCGAAGGAGACGTTGAAGAGCGAGGTGAATCGTGGAGCCAGGTGACGGAATTGAAGCTGTGGGAGGACAGGAAAGAGTGGGGGAAAATTGGTGGAGAAGCAGATGATGCAGGATGAAGATGACGATGAAGATGATGATGAAGAAACGCTGAGCCTGGCAATCTCGGCAAAAAATAGTTTCGTGCCCTAGATATCGGTGTGAAGAACACCACACCACTCAACCTGACATTGTTGGAAATGAGTTTTGATGATTATTATTATAATAGGGAATAAAACCGTTGAGTGACTAATAAAACTTTCCTAAGGAGAAATTTTTTCCCATTAGCCGAAACTAAAAACTATTGATATTACGTGAAAGTGTTGATACCAATGTATCGAAATTTTATTATTTGTACAAAAAAAAATCAAAAAGTACAAAAATTGCGTAATAAAATACTGGCCCTACTATAAAGGCTAAAAAATGTTGGTATGGTATCGCCAAAAATATAAAACAATTGTTGGATGAGCGTAGCGAGCGTAGCGAGCGAAGCGAAGATTCCATTTCACTACACTGGAGAAAAAAATCCGGAATGTTTTTTTTTTTTTTTTTTTTTTCTGTATTTTTGTGTGTCTGTTAACACGATTCCGGCTTAACCGATAATCCGATTGCGATGAAATTTCATGGAGGCCTTCGAAATCTCTGAACTTAGAACTGCCACGTTTTTGAGCGCAATCGGGAAATTATTTCTCATAAAAAACGCAATTTTACGATTTTTTTCGATTTTTAAAAACTTTCTTCGACTCATAACACCTACATGCTTTATTCGATTGTAATGATTTTTTCACAGAACCTTAATTTCATGAATTAAGATATTCGTGCGAAATTTGAGCGTAATCGAAATTTTATTAAGATATTCGTGCGAAATTTGAGCGTAATCGAAATTTTACGTTTTTTTTCTTTTTTAAAACAATTCTTTGACTTATTAAACCTACATGCTTTATCCTATTGTAATTATTTTTTCACAGAACCTTAATTTCATGAATTAATATATTCGTGTTGAATTTGAGCGCAATCTAATTTTTATTTCTTATGAAAATTGCAATTTTACGATTTTTTTCTTTTTTGAAAATTACGATTAATTAAAAAAATTAAGTTATTTTTTTATTTAATTTAATTTAATTTTAAAAAAATCTTCGACCAAGTAATGATTTTTTCACAGAACAACAGAAAATCCGCGTAACACATGGCAGCTCAATGCACCAATTACGCTCATCCAACAACGCGGCGGGACTTAAGCGTTTTCCTAGTTACGTTGTAAAAATCGTATTTTGAGTATACCCACTCAAGTCACAGAACTGATTTTCAGTGGGGGACATTAAATTTAAATCCGACCAAGCCAACCCTGTTGGCACCGACACCAACGACGAGAGAACAATGACCTTTAGGAAACACCGATCAATGAAGCTGGACACGATTTCACCCGCGGACAGCGCCAGAGTCAACAAGGCTCGCGTTTATTGACCCGGCACCTCCACCAAAACTATTTTAGTTTGATACTCTATGATTTGTGTTGCTTAACGTCTTATTATTAATACAGTAAGGCTATAAGAGATGAAGAGTGGTGATGGATGACGACAAGGACGATTACACAAAACCCATGCGTTATGCGGGATTCGAACCCACGTCCTCGTAAAGCCGTATGCTTCGGACCAGCGCTCTAATCACGTAAGTGCCACCGCGGACGGCTTGATACTCGATTTCGAGAAGCAAATAACAACTTGACTCGAGATTTCGGAAACTCGCACACCCATAATATAATGTTGTAACTTACTAATAGAGCCTGAACTTGGTATCGTGGCCAACTATCTGACCACATTCATCCAGGCTACTCGAGAAGGAAAGTTATCAGAACATCCGTTGGTGCGGGCAGGGCAGGCAGGGCAGGCAGGGCAGGCAGGGCAGGCAGGATGAGTCACCCGAAACACTGTGAAGTGAAAGATTAAATTTAAACTTAACACATACAAAATCAAGAGTCCGGTGATTTTATGACGAACACTTATAACGAATTATTTGTTTGAAGAGAACCATTGGGGTCCAATTGGCATGTTCGGCATTTATAGACCGCATTTTAATTATATGATCTCCTTTATAAATTAGTATTTTATCTGACTAGGATGGACGTTAAAAAATATATTTATATAAATAAATAAATAAATAAATAAATAAATAAATAAACATAAATTAATTAAACTTAAAAGCTCTTAAGTAGAAATAGTATTTATTAAAAAATCAATATTTCAAAGTATAATTTCTTTGAACTGGCTCATGTTTTTTATGTCACATCGAAAAAAGTGAACTTTTCCAACTATTGCACATAATAAATAAATACTATAAGAGGCTAAGAGTAATATTGAAGTTCAATTAAACAAACATTTACCCGTTCTAGAGAAGTGAAAGCAGTTTCTTGCAACATCATGTAGGTTGTCCGGTCAGGTTTACGCTAACCATTTTCATCATACGGTTTTCAGAATCGCCCTACTTATGGAGAATGGCTCGTGTGTGTTGACTGCATGACGTGTGGGAGGCGCAGTCGCACACACCGATAATGCGTGAATTTGTGTTTAAACCTTTCTACCATGATGCTCTTTACTCTGTCAGACGAACTGGCTATTCTTAAAAACATTTTATTCCCAAGCAGTGAAACATTTCATCAAACGAACAGAGTTGCAGTAATGTATTTGCATATCAGTCTATGACGCCTCGCCTGATGACGGAGTGTGACGTCACACGGTGGTCTTTTTATCCTGTCTGTTGTAACACCGCACTCTGTTAACACTGCATAAACTGCGTACCGAGATAATAAAGCGTTGACAACTTGTGTGTTTGGGGCTCCTGCGTTCTGTTCCATTTGTCAAGTACATACTCTCCTTCGTCGATGTACTGTTTCTAATAAGTCGACTTTTATTTTGAATGTCAATAATGTATTTTCAATTTCATATGGGATGATAAGTATGCGTAGATCGTGGTGTAATAAACTAACCTAGTTGAAAATACATTGTAGTGTAGAAGTTCAATGTATTGTACCTGTCCCATGACAGGACAGGCCGGCCATAAACTTACACTGGCCGGCCTGTCCCGACATGTGGCAGGTAAAATACATTGAAGTGTAGTAGTTCAATGTATTTAACCTGTCCAGTGATAGGGTTGTGGACATGTTACATAAAATAAACAGAATAACTTTAAGATGTTGGCGTGGATACTTCCTAATATTAATCAGGGCTATTCCGTAGATATTAGCCGACATAAAACCTACCAGATAAATGCATAAACAAACGTAAAACAACAGGCACGCAAAATCCTACCCGTATTGTACACACTGTAATCTTATTTACTGGTCACTTTCTTTAGGTGCTATTGTAAGGAGATGGAGCGGCTAAACTCTTGGCGATTAGTATAATGTAACATAGCATAGACAATTGCCATGGTTACATATTATTTGGCAAATACATTATCACCATGGATTATATTAAGTAATTATGCAATAAAAAATGGAAATGAAATGAAAAATCGCTCATACCTTCTTTAGCCTCTCACATGGTTAAACAGTGGTATATTCCTAGTTAGACGACATTAAGGTATTTTTGAACCGGATGCAACCAGACACTGACGTCATCGATCGAACATTCGCACGTGTTCGTGGGGGAAACATCTTAGTGGATGCCATCTTGATCACGTGTTTTGAATAAGGTTGGCCAATCAATAAAATACTAAATTATACGAATGCTAAAACACACAACCTAGTAGACATTAGAATTTGTGGGGGAAATACGGTACACAGATGATAGTGCTAACCCAAACCAACTGTTTTATGGTTGTTGTAAATATATCTACGAGTCAGCATCTCATGAAGCATAACTTCAAAAGAAGGAATGCATAGTGTTGTGGCCAAGTATGGACAGATGAAAAAATAGTAAATTGTAATGTTTTAGGGTTTTTACTGAGAGTATAGCAATGACACTTACCTACTTGTATATTTAGCTGCCCAGATGATGAGATGACAGCGTGATGGGTGACGGGTAGTATGTCGGCACGTCAGATGGACACAGAAGTGAAATAAACAGTCATGGCTAGGAAGGCGAAGAATATAACAAGTAGATAGAACGAGAAGAAAACCAATAAACACTACTGCCGGGATTCGAACACTGTAACTGTTGTTATCACACTTGACAAGGCGAAAGGACGCACTGTACAGGGGGCACGTCACACCAACCGAACTATGTCGTAGTAGCAGACAGACTGATAAGTGCGCGCGTACTGAGAGAGACAGGGTGAGCGCGGGGCGGGGCGGGAAGCTGATAAGATAGTTATGTGTTGCAGAAGATCCGAGGGAAGCAAATCACGAATCAATACCCACAAGAAAATTAACAAATTAGCGCGAGTACATACTGTTACATCCTTTAATATAATTACAAATAAATCACTCAATGGCAGGAGCGAGGGAACACTTTTTCTCGTGGGGGGACTAAAGAAATGGATGTGCTGATGCATGGGCGCCGGGGAGGGGGGGCCACTTGCCCCCTCTGGATTTCAGCGAAAATTATAAATTTTGCATTAGGATAAAAATGTTCCATTTTAGTTTATTCATAACCTATTTTAACAACAAAAAATCTGATCTGGTGAGAAACTAGGGCGCTTCAACCGTTAGGTTATAATGCACCACTCTAGACTAGGGGATGTGGAAAGTCAAGACCCATGAATGTCAGATGACGAGGACGGGCAATAAGATTGGAGGACAATTTCTAGTTCCTTTCCTTTTTAAAACCCAAAATATTTACAAAATACGTATTTTGATTGAAAGTCTGATTTTGCAGATTTCAATAAGATTTTTAATTTCCTCTTTCAGTCGCGGTGGCTGCCGATCTGATTGTACGTAGTGTAATGCAGAGGTTAGCCACAATAACCACCTGTCAACGGAAAATACAGACTTCCCATAACACTACAGTCCTCCCCACCCCCCCCACTTACGCAGTGCCTGACAGAGATTTTAAGGACAATACAAATTACAAATTAGAAAAGTGTAGAAAATTATAAATTCGGTCAGTTTTTTAAATGTCCCAGAATTTTGGTTAATTAATAACTCCAGATACAAAATTGAAAAACAAAATATAACCAAGAAAAAAAATTATTCATCAAAACATTTACTAAAAATATTTGTCACTGCTTATTTCGAATTTACAACACGGAAAAATTAACTTATTTAAAAAAAGAGGAATATCAAATTATTAATTTTGGGGACAAATTAACAACAAAAAATCGTGCAACAAAGATTAAAATATAATCAATAGAAAGTAAGTAGGCTTACGGTGTCTTTCAAAACATGGCGTAATGTAATGTGCAATCGATTGCGGGCGGTAGAGGGGGGGGGGCATTGACAAACATAAGACATGGCATTGCTAAAGGGGACCCAAAATAATTTGTCAGACATTTATATTCTGCCATGAATATTACCATGACTGTAAACTGACTATGTCGAGTTGAGCTGTAAACGAAACGAGTGCAAGAAGCTTCAAGATGTAAACATACTTATTATTTACAAGGTGTAGGTAGACAAAAGTGTAAAAGACGACCCTAAGAAGCTTTTGGGATATATTCATAGAAAAATGGGTTCTTAACGAGTTCAAATTGATGTAACTTATGGGAATAGAAAATCTCGCGATGTTCAATGTAATTTGTTTGGGTTGTTCTTCGGGTCATCTTGCGGTCGCCTCCGAGCTTCAGTGTCAATGAACTTCTGGTGGTGTCGGCTATTACGTCGATGGCACCTGTCTCGGTTCTCATCAACACAAAACTTGAATTCAATTGTTGCAATAAATAGCTACATTACAAATTTTACTAGGTTCGTGATTATTCCAGTTTTTTTTAAACTAGGTCCTCGGAGTGAAGGGGCCCGGTAGCACTGCTACCCCGGTACTTACGCCACTGAGTGGTATGGACAGTGCGAACACCCGCGGATCAACGAAAGAACCAACAAGGCCGATTCAGAACAACTTTGAATTGATTATGTGCCTCGTTGCTAGGACGGATCCAAAGTCGCCGTTTACTTATTTTTAAGACAAGAACTGATGGACTTTTAAGTCCAAATCAGAAGTTAAAAAACTTCTGACTTAAGCGGGAATCGACCCTGGATATTCTGCGTTGGAAGCAGAGACGCCAAAAAATTTGATATTTGACATTGCAAATGGTGACATTTTACTAGATTTTAGCATTCTTTCGCTCGTCGATAATTTTAAATTGTTAGTTGTTGTTTGTTATGATCGCGAGTTAGACGCCTCGCCCACGGAGCCAAGGGGGGGGGGGAGCTTTGCTTCGGCGCCCCCAAAATGTCGGCGTCCCAGGCTCCATCTAGTTGCTGTGAGTGACGTCATCACAGCGTCTCGTGACAAGAGACGATCAACAACGGACGACCTCGGGCATCGTCGCCGACCAATTGCGACCAAAATATTAATTTGATTTAATTTTGATTTGGTTTCCCGTAACAGTTACGAGGGAAGCCACACGGACATCCCTCCCCCCCCGCTCTGGGCTACGGCCCTGCACGGCCCACAAGACTAATGTCGGAGAACATTCACTTATAATGACAATTTATAGGCTATGCTATAGGACCTTGTTCAGGTACAGCTTAAGTCTAATTATATTCCATAAATTGAAGGTAGGCATTTTAATAGGCAATGATTGTCTATTTATATGACGTCTATACTAATCCAGTTATAAAAACTGATCTTTAAAATCTTTTTTCGATTAGGAAGGGAAGGGACGTTTTGAGTTTACTTACACAATTAATTGTAGTTTAGATCAAATTAATCTTTGATTAGAGATAGACCTGGACATTCCAACTTGAATTGTGATTGATTTAATTGCTGTAGCTAAAATATTTATGTTATTTGTATTTCGTCTTAAGTGTGTTCAGAGTGTAGATAGACAGGGGAAGCCAAAGTTTCCCCCCCCCCCCCCCCTCCCCCGCTAGAAAACGATCTTGTTTTATTTTTTCTGTCAACCTACGTTCTTTTTTTGGTTTATTTGGATTAAGGGCGCGTCAACCGTTAGGCCATAATGCACCACTCTAGCCTAGGGGATGTGGGGAGGAGGGGCCCATGCTGGTCAGAAGAAAGGATGGGGTTTCTCACGTCGTAGTCGTCGTCGTCGGGGACCACCAGAGCTCGCCTCTAGTTCGGCTATTAATATTGTTTGCGAGATGGTCTTTGGTTAAATCCTACCCCGGGCCCAGACGTGGGAGAATATTGTTCACTGTCTCACAACAGGCGCGTCTTCAGTCAGTGTCTAGAGACATGATCACTCTCTTAGATGACTATCTTTGTTTGAATTTATTTTCAGTAAGGGCGCGTCAACCGTTAGGTCATAATTCGCCACTCTTAGCCTAGGGATGGTGGGTAGGAAAGTGAATCCGCCACGGGTAGAGGGAGGAAAGAGGTCCTCACGTTGTGGCCGTCGTCGTATTTGTCATCGTTCGTCTTTTCATGGTCGTCGTCCTTTCGAGAGGTCGTCAAGGGAAGGAGCTGCCAGAGCTCGCCTCTAGTATCAGGAGCAATATAGAGCTGAACTTACCACTGATGTTTGCGAGAGATTGTATCTCTCTCCTCGCCTTGCACGACTAGCAGAGCCAAGCTCTGGGCCAGACTCTACCCCTGGCCGGACGGGGGGGACTGAGAGGGAGGACGCGCGGCAACCATTATTTTATTTATTTATGTCTCTATTTGCAACAGGCAATGTAGCCCACTAGTGCAAATTTAATAGAGAAGGGAGGGGGGAAACCCGGTACCGGCACATAGCCTACTCCTACCGAAAGTACCAAGGGGACCAACGGCTTTACGTCCCATCCGAAAGGACGGTGTAACTTTTAGACAGTCATATAGGTTCCTCCACTAACCCGGACTTTCCGAGCAGACGACGCCAAGGAGAACGAAGCTGTCACACAAGCTTACGAACCCTAGTCTGCTCTAGCCAGCGATATACGTGTGTTTCAGGGCAGAGCGGCGACCCACTCAACCCCTGACCGACTGTCGGCTAGGGATGGGACGTTTAAACGTTTAGTGGACGGTTTGAGATTATTAAATTCGCAAAACGTTTAGTAAAAAAAAAATAAATAATAATAATAATAATTATGAAATGTTATTTTGTTATCACTTTTGGAGCCTACACAAACACGAGCTAACAGATAAGCCGATAATTTTTTTAAATGCCCAATTTTGGTGGAGGTGCCGGGTCCCAGGCTGTATTAAGACATCTTGTCTGTTACACATGGTGGAGGTGCCGGGTCACTAAATGCAAGAGTGAGAATAAAACCGTTGTTAATTATTCGTCGGCCGGTCAGAAGTACAAAATTACGATTTTTGTTATTAAACCTAGGCCTCTGCCTACCTAAATTTGTAAAAAAAAAACTTTTTTAATATTTTTTTTTTTATAGAAAATAGAGGTTAGAACGTTTAAACGTTTAAACGCGATTAGTTCAAGGGGTTAAACGTTTACGAAATTAAACGCTTTTTCCCATCCCTAGTGTCGGCACAGCTGAACAAGCCGTCACTCTGACAGTCGTCATTGTGCGCTGATCGCCAGCACAATAGCATTGTGTTGTAGCCAGGTATCTCATAGGAAGACTGCTGTAGGCCTAACAATACACCTGTCTCGCCAGCACAATAGTCGGCCTCTCTTTGAGCCAGGGGAACACTGTGTCAAGGCCGGGGGATCGATTGTCACACGTCATCATCGAGTTAGTGACGTCACGGTATGACGTCGTTAGGCACAGGGGGGCAACAAATACGTAGCACAACCACAACGCGTAGCCCATCTGCTGCTAGACACGATTGGCCAGTGGCGCTGGGGGGGGGGGCTTTTGGGGCTAAAGCCCCCCCCCCCCCAGAACCTCACAAGCACCAATATTTAATTTATATTTAAAGCTCTTCACTTTTAATATATCTTATGAATGATACATTTTGATGAAAATAATATTGAAACAAATAAAAGAAAGAAAGAAAGAAAGAAAACACCTTGTTGCGTCTTGAGTTTAGCGCTGTGATCAGTTTGCGGTATTTATTTTTATTTTAGAGCTGCACGTGCACTTTGTTTTTATGACCGCCACATGCTCTAGAAACAACTTTTTAGACCCAACCTAAGTTTTACCCGGCACCCCTAATCAGCAGCACTACCAATTTCAAATAGTGCATCGTTACCTCAGTAGACAACGGACAACTATCCAATTAAAGCATTCGATTTCCTGTTTCAGCATGTGACAAGCTGGCACTAGGATTATTCAGCCCCCCATGGATGAAATACTGGGTGCGCCACTACGATTGGCATTGGATAGTTGGAAATATAGTGTATTTATTTAATATATATTTGGATTAAGGGGACGTCCACCGTTAGGCCATAATGCGTCACTTTAGCCTAGGGGATATGGAGAGGAGAGCCCTATGCTGGTCAGAACCAGCCACGGGTAAGGGAAGGAAAGGGGGTTCTCACGTCGTGGTCGTCATTGTCTTTATCATCGTTCGTGGCGTCTTCGTCGTTAGGGGAGGTCGTCGGGGGACGACAACTGCCAGAGCTCACCTCTAGGCTCGCGGAGTAATCTATACTATACCTTACCGTATTTCTGTATGATTCCCAGAGGGGTTAATTTCAAGGGCACGAGTCTCACGCACGAGTCTCACGCGCACGAGTCTCACGCGCCACGCACGAGTCTCACGCACGAGTCTCACGCACGAGTCTCACGCGCCACGCACGAGTCTCACGCGCGAGTCACCGCTGTCGGTACGGTACCTTACATCACCGGCCCCAACAACGACAACGTCACAGCTACATTCAGCCTAATAACTGTTGCACGCGACTACAAGTGATGCCAACAAAATACTCTGAACATCTTCAAAATCTTTATGGCTTGTAATGAAAACATTGTGTTATTCAGTGTAGAGTTATAATAATGTTAATCTCAGAATATGGCGACATCTCAACGAATGTCTTGACTTACGCACTTGTAAGCGAGTATATTATCTTGACTTACGCACTTGTAAGCGAGTATATTAGGTAAGTTCGGTGAGTTTATGTATTGCGCCCTGCAATAAGGCAGTGATTTAGTTGCTTAATTTGAATTAATATTGTATCGGAGGAAACCTGCGCTGGGTATACAGTGCATGCCCTTATTCAGTGGCGGATCATGGGGGGATCGCCCCCCCACCCCTGTATCCGCCACTGCTCCTCGTCAGGTGTCTATAACCAGAGCAGTTGAAGGGAATGAACTCAAACTCTAGAAAACTATGGAACAAATCTTCAGTGAGGATTGCTGCGATGGTAATCAAATCCGCTTGTCACACGCTTTAGTAAACTATACATCGGTCGGAAGAGATTGGCTTCTTATGATGTGAAAGCCAAACAATGATCCTCTCTTCAGCACGGTTTACTGGCAATTCATTATAAAGACGTTAAAATTAATTTTAAAAGCTTAATTTGGTTCATGTTTTAGTGATGTTATAAATATCTTTCTTTTGAGAAAATAGAGGAAAATGTCTTGAGAAACCTTGACACCCATGAAGGGGTAAACCTTCATTACGGATATAGATATAGTGTTCACGGTGAAGTTTTAATGTAACGAGGCTCAATATTATAATTGCTGCAGTAGTGAATATTACTAAATGTCAGACTTTACGTTATTATTATTAAAACTGCACGAAGAGCATGTTACAGACATCACGCAATGATAACTGGAGTGCATGCAGATAATGTATGCACTCTTTAGTCGGTGTATCTGCATAGACCCACGCAATCAGGGACAGGAACCAGATCGCTCGTAAGTTAGTTGTTACCAGTCTAGAAGAGAACTAGAGAAAATAAACCAAGTAATAGATTGAAAGTTTAAGTTAATCTGCTCAAAAGTTCCCTTTAAAAAGTTAATTGAGTTGATAGGATTCGGGAGGTCCCGGGTTGAAATCCCGTCGAGACCGGCAATCCTTACTGAATGTTTTTATGCAAGGGATTGAGTCCTCTTATAAAGCCCTCGGACATCCCTTCACAATTGTCGTATCCACAACATACCTAGACAGTCCCGAAGAGGGGCAAATTGCACCCTAAAACAGGTTTAATTCCTACGGTAAAATTAAAAAACTCACATTCTGTCCGTCCGTTTGTACGTGTCACGTCTCGCGACTCACTCACGATAAAACCGAACACTACTTCCGATCTACATGCATTGCATTCAAGAACGCTTTTGGTGATTTGACAGTTGACGGTCACGAGGACGAGGCTAGCGTCCCCCAAACTAGATGTTATTAAATACCCGGCACCTCCACCAACAACTATAATATTATTTTGATTGTCTTAGCAGTAATTATTTGATTTATGTAGGTATCGCTTTACAAGGAAGCCTCCACATTCTCAACAATAGGCCTCATCTTGGAACCATATCTGAGAATTGTGCTAAGCATATTTTATTTTAAACAACTATGAAATTGACCACGCTATTATTTTTTAAGAAAGCCGAAGGACATGTAGGCATATACATATTATTACAACTAGTGCAATACAATACATTAAAAAAATATGTACACCCTCGACCAGGAGTAAATCAAGGACTCCAAATTCCAAATTGACATCAAAGTAAAAAAAAAACTTTTTTGTTGCAATTTTTATTTTTTCCTCACATTTTTAAATTGAATGTATACTATACGAGACTAACAAAATATCCGGGACATCCCAAAAATGTGTGTATTTTTGTGATTATATACACAATTTGATTTTTGAACCATCACACAAATCCTACTGATCATTAGAGTTTAATAAGAAAAAATTCTACCAAATCCGAACAAAACAAAGCAGCTTTTTACCCAGGTTAAAAGTATGAAAAACTGGCAGATTTAATTGTGTAGATTTTGAAAAGTGGTGGTAAATATGTATCCCACTGAACTAACCTATAATGTTAACCAGTGGATGGAGAGAACTCAAGCTAACATTATTTATATTTCCAATGTTCCCCTTGCTAAACGAGAACCGGTCGCATAGGAAACCCAAGTACTTCATTTCCGGATGACATAGAAACTCGGATAAAGTTGTGAAAGTAATGCTCGTCAGGGTGCGCATGTTATCATTGCATGTGGAGACTGCTTGCTTCACTGCAGACACAGCTATTCCAAGAATGATCAGGACATGACGTGACCGCACCAAGTTCGTCTCCTGCATGTGACGTCATCTTATAGGCCACGTGTTGACTTGTCAGACGTCAAAGTCGTTGGGGGATGAGCGTATTTAGGTTAGTTTATTTGGATTAAGGGCGCGTCAACCGTTAGGTCATAATGCGCCACTCTAGCCTAGGGGATATGGGGAGGAGGGGCCCATGTTGGTCAGAACCAGCCACGGGTAAGGGGAGGAAGGGGGGTTTCTCACGTCGCGGTCGTCATCGTCTTTGTCATCGTCATCGTTCTTGTGTCAATTGTCATCGTCGTCGAAGAGGTCGTCAAAGGAAAGGGGAAGTATCCCCGACGGCGATTGCCAGAGCTCGCCTCTAGTTTCGGGGAGTAATATACTCCGCTCTCACTGTAGCTGATGTTCGCGAGATGAACTTTTTCTCTTGAATCGCCTTGAACGATTAGCAGAGCCATGCTCTGGGCCAGTTCTACCCCGGGCCCAGACGGGGTAAATGACAACAGACATTTAGGTTAGTGTTAGTGATGATGATTTTTGTTGTTAACCTTATCATATTAATGCATGCACCAATGCTATTCGAGACGATGAGTGGTGATAGATGGCGATGAAGGACAATTACAAAAAACACATCCTCGTAGAGCCATACGCTTTGGACCAGCGCCTTAATCGTATGTGCCATCCACGGACCGTCTTTAGATTAGTTTTATGTACAATGTCCAAAATAAAATAAAATAAACATAGCATTAACAATACAGATAGTTAAAAATAGTGTTTTAAATAGATCAGACCCTGGATTGAGGATATAATTCCCTGTATGACCTTGTTTCAGCCATCATTATAATGTTACTGTCAGGTAAGTTGGAAACTTGTTAGAGCCCCCTACAACAAGACGGGACCCCCCCCCTCCCTGTATGACCGCCACCCCTAATCAAACACATCATGAGCCCCAGTCACGACAAAACACCATCATTTACATTCCTAACTTAAAAATACTCCGCCACAGATTTGCAGATAACAAATTGTGAGCCGCTCTCAATGACTGTAATTTCAAATTACCCCCCCCCCCCCCAACTCAATCAAGGTTTAATCATGCACATTACTACCCAGATGCCCGCCTGACACGGACAATACGAGGGAAGCTAAAAGACTAACCCTAAAACTAATTATTTCTTTTAATATACCTAACTGCGCGAGCACAGTTGAGAAAGAAAACAAATGTTATTAATAATTTAACTTCATTAATGATGAAATAGACCCGTGTTCGTGAGGATTGAAAATATTAAAAGAGTTTTGCATTTTCCCAGCATTAATTAGAACTTTGTTGAATAACTTTAGGCCACACGAACAGTGTAGTCCTCGAGGACGAGATGAGTTGTCACGTTCACTGAAATTAAAATGTTTCTTGTGGAATTAGGGCGCGTCAACCGTTAGGTCGTAACGCGCTAATCTATCCCAGGGGATGTGGGAAGAAAAGTCCCATTCTGGTCAGAAATAACCACGGGTAAAGGGAGGAAAGGGAAGGTTCTTACGTCGTGGTCGTCGTCGGGGTAAGACGATGAGTGGACACTCGGAAGTTGTGACTTTGTGATCACCTAATAAATCAGCAACCACAGAAAACTTAAACCCGGCACCTCCACCAAACATAATAGTTTTTAACGAAACTAGGGAATTATTTATTTAACGTCTACTCAATCGAGGTAAATATTACGCGTTCATTGATCGATTGATTAGATTGATGGATTGATCAATGTTGATTAAACGCGCATGCGTCATGGTTTTATATAAAGGAGGTTGCAATACTTTGTCGAGCTGGATCGAGTAGGTTCTGCCCAGTGATTTCCTCTTCACATCTCTGAAGATGAGCTGTGCAATCAGCTCGAAACGTCAGAATTTTAATAATGACAGTCGACACGGCGTATCCCGACAGCCAAGTTTTATCAAGTTGTAAAACATGTTGAAAAGATGTTAATAAAATCACACGTCATGATGTTTGTTTGTGTTTGTTTCTGTTTATTAGGTTTGAGGGCGTGTCAACCGTTAGGTCATATTCCGCCTCCTGTGATAATGTAGTTTATTAGTCAGTTTATAACTATATATTTTCCAAGGGGGGGAACGTATAAGGGGTGACGCGGGGAGACGCGGGCTGGGCAGGCCTTTGCTGGGCCACCCCGCTGGCTACTAGCTACTTACTAATTCTTCAGTTTCAATCGGCCAGCGATTCTGACCAAACGCGGGTGGGGCTACAATGTTTATATTTTTCATGGACATTATGGTAATGGTGAAGTAGTGCCTTTTGAAAGAAAAAGTTGAATAATTTAGCTGGAAGGCATCGAAATAAAAGTTTACATATTAGCCTTTTGGATGAGCGTAGCGAGCGAAGCGAAGAGTTCATTTCACTACATACGGAATGTTTTTTTTTGTTTTTGTATTTTTTTCTGTTTGTTAACACGATTCCGGCTAAATCGATACTCCAATTGCGATGAAATTTTCTGGAGGCCTTTAAAATATCTGAACTTAGAACTGCCAAATTTTTTTGCGTAATCTAAAAATTGTTTCTAATGAAAATCGTAATTTTACGATTTTTTCGATTTTTTCAAAAGTTCTTCGACTTATAACACCTACATGCTTTATCTGACTGTAATGATTTTTTCACAGAACCTTTATTTTATGAATTAATATATACTTGTGAAATTTGAGCGCAATCAAAAAATTATTTCTCATGAAAATCGCAATTTTGTCGCTTTTTGTTTTAAAAAAATCTCGCTCATCCAACAACGCGCCTGAAAAAGTGATTGTGAAGCTTCCTAGTTATAAATAATACTTTATTAATATAATTCCATCTTAATAAGCGAAATAATTTAGCAAAAGGTTTGGGTGTATTTTTAAGTTTTTTGTATGCGTGGGTTGATAATACTCTTAAGTTGTGAGCTCACAAAACAACAGTTAAACAATAACCAATCAAAATAAGTGTTAAAATAACCTTGGCTAGGCTTATGATTGATAATACTCTAAGATGGCGAGCTAATAAAACAACGATTAAAAACTTGATAATTAATCAAAATGTAGGCTAAGTTACCCGGCGCCTCCACCAAAACTCTGACTTTATTTTAAGTTATTTATTAAAGACGTTTAAAGACGTCGTGATTAAACGAGGGAGCGGAGCGACTGAGTGTCTCCATTCAACTCAAACGGCCCTCATTCTGTGATTCTGTGTGTCTGTACGTCGAAAATCAGCCAAATCGCTGAACAGATTGCGCTGAAATTTTAATCAGACATCCGGTACGAGTTTACTGAGAACTGTAAACAAAATTAGCTAGATCCATTGCGATTGAAACCTACAACAAATAAAAATGTGATTTTTGAAAATATCTATAGCATTTGTTTAGTAGCAGCTAGTGGGACGAGATCTACCTAGCTACATGGCCAAGTGGTAAGCATTTAGCCTATCGCACGCAGGGTTGGGATGCGATGCCCGTTAGTTTGAACTTTTTTATATTTTTACACCCACATATATTTTGAGGGGTGTTAAATGGGAAATAAAAATTAGGTGATTTTGTTTTACCTACCTTGGAAATTTGTTAATGTTTCACGCTAATACGTTTTTAACACGATTCGCATTTTGTATGTTCAATTTAAATAATTATTGTTGCAGAGTGAGTTCCAGTTTAAATAAGGTGACCAGATTGCCCGGTTTTAGAAGTCAGAACACTTGTACCGGTGTCCCGAGTGACTCATTAAAATAGTGTTTTTGTACTGGTTTGCAATTTGAGGGGAAATGTGTGCCGGTATTCTGTCAACTGTACTGTGAATGGAAATTGGAAGTTAACGTTTTATTTGAAAAAATCCCCTCCTCGGATAAATAGGCCTAGGCTACGAATAGTAATAACATTGAAAAAGTTCTTCCATCTCCAAGAAGATAATTCATTAACTCAAGTCATTATTTGTATTGATTTTGTTCGAAGATAAAAAATTCAAAATGTACTAATCATGCAACTGAACTACATACGTTTTATTCACTAGGGAAACGCCAAAGTCGTTGTTAAACGAGTGAGTGAGCCAAGTGTTTAGTACCCGGGAACACCCCTTTCCTCCCCTATACCAAAGGCTGGATCTAGCCCAGTATGGGGAATGATACCGAAAACTCAACACATGGCTCACTCACTCGTTTAACAACGACTTTGGCGTTTCCCTAGTCATAATAGTAAACGATCAATGTAGGTAGAAAATGTAGTGTGAGGGGTGAAACAATCGAACACATCATATCCGGGTGCCAGTTACTATGTCAAACAGATTACCTCTACAGACATAACCAAGTAGCTTACATTATTCATCAAAAACTAGCAATAAAGTACAACCTCATTGCCACACACACATCTTACTACAAATACAAACCGGAGAAAGTACCAGATAGTAAAGATTTCAAATTATATTACGACCGCACAGTTATAACAGACCAAACGATACATCACAACAGACCGGATATAATAATAATTGACAAGAAGAAACAAGAAACTACCCTTATCGACGTTGCTGTCCCAATGTGCCATAACGTCGAGACCACGTGGAAGAAAAAAATTGACAAGTATAGTGAACTTGCAATTGAGATCAAGAAGATGTGGAAACAGAAAAAGGTAAATACAATCCCATTCATTATATCAGCCAACGGCATCATACCGAAGAAGCTACATGAAAGCATTAAACAACTAGATCTTCAACCCAATGTATACATCGAGACTCAAAAGGCAGTAATACTCAACACGTGTAGAATAGTTCGTAAATTTCTAAACTAAGAATGATACTTCGAGATTCCGAGACAGCTTCCATCCTGACATGGTTTTCGTGGTTTCCCATAGTCCGAAGAGCAAATGCTAGGATGGCGACGAGAAATCGGCCACGACCGTACACAGCAGAAAGAAAACATCATCTACAAACTATATTATAAATGACGTATTTTAGTTAGATTTAAGACAAAGTAAAAATGTATGTAATATGTACACATGGAAGTACTTGACGTAAGTCCGTACAACATGTTAGCTCCGGTTTTAACCGAGTTTGTATGAAATACATCCAATAAAATTAATAATAATAATAATAATAATAATAATAATAATAATATAATAATAATAATAATAGTAATAATAATAATAATAATAATAATAGTAAAAAATAATAATAAATAATTAAAAAATAATCTTGCAGTAGAAGAAAAAGTAATGAAATCCCACGCATACAAAATTTTTTTTAAACATTGCCAAACCTTACACACTCAAAAGTAATGAGATCTAAAAAAAGGGCCAAAGCCAAAGCTTGGCAAAATAGAATTTGCGAGACTATACCGTTTAAATTAATTGGAAAAGAAGAATTTGGATAAACTATTACGTTTAAATTAATAGTTGCCAATTCTATTTTGCCAAGTTTTTCAACGATGTTGTTACGGGGCACTGTAAGTTTATGAATTAAAAGGGTAGATGCGCGTGGCCCTTTGTTTTAGATCTCATTACTTTTGGCTGTATTTTTACAAGTTTTTGTATGCGTGAGACACTGATTCACGAGGTCTCAGGTTCGACTCCCGCTTTCACTATGACAGGGCTATTTGCAGATCTGGGGAGTGACATAACGGAAGCAAGTCTAACGAAAGTACTCTTTTCAGTTATTTCACATTATTTTGTTTATTTAGATTTGTTTGTCTGTCATGAAGCAGGAAGTAGCCACTAGACGAGCCACACCTATCTACACCATCAAGTGAGGGGCACACTATCTCTCTTAGGTGATATAATAAATACATGTCTATAAAGTACTACCATGCATAGTTTTTAAAACAATGCTCATAATGTTCGAGATGCCACGTTAATAAAAACATTTCATCATTGTTGTTGTGAACCTCTGGAACAGTTCATATTCGAGTTTGTCGCAACACTCGAGGCTCCCAATCAGCCTTATCACTGACACATTGACCTCTAAGCTGATCTCCTCACGCCACCAAGAACTTTCATCTTGAGATTAATTTTGCAGCTGAGTCGACTCGGCGAGCGTGGATTGGCCTAGATACAACACGCCATGGCTGGACCGTGTGTTGGGTGTTTGCTATTGGACGACGGACATCATGTGATGAACTTAGCAGCTGAGTCTACTCGGCGAGCGTGGATTGGCCTAGATACAACACGCCATGGCTGGACCGTGTGTTGGGTGTTTGCTAGTGGACGACGGACATCTTGTGATGAACTTAGCAGCTGAGTCTACTCGGCGAGCGTGGATTGGCCTAGTACAACACGCCATGGCTGGACCGTGTGTTGGGTGTTTGCTATTGGACGACGGACATCTGTGATGAACTTAGCAGCTTAGTCTACTCGGCGAGCGTGGATTGGCCTAGATACAACACGCCATGGCTGGACCGTGTGTTGGGTGTTTGCTATTGGACGACGGACATCATGTGATGAACTTAGCAGCTGAGTCTACTCGGCGAGCGTGGATTGGCTAGATACAACACGCCATAGCTGGACCGTGTGTTGGGTGTTGCTATTGGACGACGGACATCATGTGATGAACTTAGCAGCTTAGTCTACTCGGCGAGCGTGGATTGGCCTAGATACAACATGCCATGGCTGGACCGTGTGTTGGGTGTTTGCTATTGGACGACGGACATCATGTGATGAACTTAGCAGCTTAGTCTACTCGGCGAGCGTGGATTGGCCTAGTACAACAAGCCATGGCTGGATCGTGTGTTGGGTGTTTGCTATTGTACGACGGACATCATGTGATGAACTTATCAGCTTAGTCTACTCGGCGAGCGTGGATTGGCCTAGATACAACACGCCATGGCTGGACCGTGTGTTGGGTGTTTGCTATTGGACGACGGACATCTGTGATGAGCTTAGCAGCTGAGTCTACTCGGCGAGCGTGGTGGCCTAGATACAACACGCCATGGCTGGACCGTGTGTTGGGTGTTTGCTATTGGACGACGACATCTGTTTCTCTTGCTTCCAAGTCTGCTGACGTGGTGTTGCTCACGGCTGGTTGTATAAAGCCGACGACTGTTATCTCTCCCATCATTCTCAGCCAGAGCTTCGTCGTCTCATATTATAAATTATCTTATCTCTCTATCAACAATGTCCACGATGGTGTTCGCCCTGCTCGTGGTGGCAGGACTCCAGTCACCCGTGAGTAACTCTTACTGCATTATTTATAAGGTTCTTTAATGGTATAAGATTATTAACACTTTACCTAGTGTTTCTCGAGTCATTCCAGGGTTGATTGATTGTTTGTTCTGAAATCGTTGTGTCACAAACAAAATGTAATTTATCAATTTTACGTTTCCATAAATTTGTAGCATAAACATAATATTGTGTGATTTCTATTATGACATCAATGTATGTGTTGTATTGAAGTTTTATTATTTCCAGGTACCCATCAATTATATGTCAATATATATTAACATATTAGTTTGAAACATTATCTGGAAAAAAATATAATGTTTGAGAATGACAGGTTATCATGACAGGTCCACTGCAAGAACATGTTGTCCTGTAGTGTTGTTGCACAAAGCTGACATGTTAAGACGTCCGTCTGGGAAACCCGACACCCGGGTTCAAACGCCGCTCGAGTTGTATATTATTGTAGCTCTAGAATTGTGAAAATTGTGAGTCTATAAAAAAGCCCTTGCTGTATCTGCACAGGGTAATTTAAATTAAAATCAATGTATTGGTGGTCTGTGCAAAGGCAACAGATTCCTTGCAGTGCTGTACCATTTATTCAGAACTGTGTTTATATGTCCGCCCGGCCAGTGGGGTACCCAGGTTCAATAAAGTGAAGTAAGTGTGGACAAACATCTGTCTCACAACCTCTGATGTCTTGTCTCCAGGTGTCGCGTCCTTCAACCTCAACATCAGTCCAGACCATGTGCGTGTGAACGAGGACGCCCAGACTGTCTCATTCACCTGCTCAGCTGACGTGTCCCTCGCCGGGTGTCAGGTCAGGTGGAGGGGCGATTTTGAAAAGGCAGGTCCGCTGCTGGAGCTGAGCCAGGGGTCTCAGTCCCAGGCCGACCCAGCCCACCTGCACAGTGACATCCTCGGAAATCTAACCGGCTACAGCTACAGCGGCCGGGGTCTGGGTGCCGGGGACTGCGGGGTCGCGCTGGAGGTGGCGGGCAGTAAGGAATGGATGGTCTCCTGTCGCGTCCGAACCGAGAGCGGAGGCTGGAAGTACGCCTGGGCCGATATGTACGCTGAAGGTGAGTTGAACACAGTCTTCACACGTAGAGTATCTTTAACAACACGGGATGTGAGACACGTCCACCCACCCTCACAACCTAGGACGGAACAATATATAAACCTCGACCACGTCACAGTAGAGACAGAGTGTCTGTCAGTCAAGTGGAACACGTGGTAATTGAGGTTTCTCAAACTGGTTAGTTTACGTTGTGGGTCAAGGGTCTTGTGTGGCAGAGCCAGGGCACCATGTGCAGCATGTCCCAAGTCCAGAGTTAGTGCGGGAGTTGAGATATTATTCGGAAAACATACATTGCATTGACTGAGTCTCAACAGACAAGTTGGAACGTGAACAGTTATTTTTCCGAAACTGTTAAAAACTTTATTAAATTGGTACTGGTTTTAACTTATTTTCAACTGTTCGTGCGACACACCCCGTCCGAGGTGTTGAAAGATACGGGATCGACCGTTTAAACACGTTCGTGTTAACCATTTTGAACTTAGACAAGAACCCTAGATTTAACATGTTAAAACCGGTTTTTTGACCGTCTTAACCATTAATGGTCCAAATGAAAAAAAATTCCACATCATCGGTCGTGATGAGAGAAGATTATTTGGAAAGAAACAGTTGAAAAAAATTGCTTTGGTTCTCTTCTAGGCTCAAATTAGGCTATAAACCAGGTTTTACTAATTTACCATGGCAAATCTAGGGTTTTTGTCCTCGCGCAAAACAATTTACTCCATCGTGTTCAGACAGTCGATTCCGTATCTTAAAACACGTCGGACTGGGGGTTGCCTACATATCAGCAGTTTGACAGTTGGACAACAGCCATTGGTCAGATGAAGACTTCCCTGGGCAACAATACTTTTACTGACACTCTTCTGTCAAGCAGTGATCCATCAAGATGTTTTTTCACAACAAGCTCGTACAATAACCTTTGTCTTATTATTATGCTTGTGTATTATAAATATTCTAACAATTTCCTGGTCCCACATGGTTGGCTGGAGTTCTTGACCCGGTCTAGTCTGAGTGACAACAACACGGAATGTGTTTCTCCCTTGTTACAGACATCTTGTCACCCCTCCCTCACAACCTTACTAGACCGACAGAGATGATCGTCCTCCCGGGCGGGGAGGCGAGGATACTGATGAAGGCAGGGGAGCCGCTGGGTAGCTGCTGGTTCTGGCTGCCGAGCCTATCTGGTGCGCTCGACTTCTCCCACGGAGCCGGGTCTGATGACAGCACGGGCCGGCACCTCTACCTCGGGGCCGGACTGCAGAGCGGAGAGTGTGGCCTCGCGCTTACCAACATCAGCGTGGAAAACATCGGACCGGTCAGGGGTTATATCCAGTCTCCCACGAGGAAGACTGACTACAGATTATTTGCGCTCGTCGTTGCACGTGAGTCAAGTTGTATTACTTATTAGGCTCAACCAGATTTACTTGGTCCCACGTTATCATTGTTTTATTTAATTTCTTGTATAATATATGAAAGGAAAGTTAATTCATTTTAAATGTTACGTTATTCCGTGTCTTTAGGCAACATCAGGGGGAGCAGAATCCTATTAGAGGTTAGTTATTATAAAAACCTGTTCGATATTTTGTGGGTCGAAACCATTAAAACTCAATTAAACAGGTATTGCAGGATGATCAGGCCGAGCCAAGTTAGTGCGGGAAAAGCGATATTTGACTGAACGTTTATTGCACCGACCGAGTCTAGAACGGACAAGTTGAATCGTGAAAAATTAAATTTTAGAAACTTATGAAAACTGGTTCAAACTAGCGCCAGTTTTACCTTTTTTTACCCGTTCGTGTCGTGATACATACCCTGTCTGAGTTGTTTTTGGATACGGGTTTGACTGCTTGAACACGCTGGTGTCAACCAATGAGCGCTACGACATTTGGCATGTAGAAACCCGTTTTTAGTCAATTTACCAGAATTATCCCGATTAAAATTCATTTTACTCTACATCACCAGACGCGACAAGTGTTGATGGATTTGTAACAAAAAACAAAAAACAAACGGTTCTGCTCGCTTTTAGCCACAAAAATACGTTTTTCCTCCAAAGTTTGTACAGTTGTTGTTAAGTTTCCTTCCTGTGAATTCCTTTGAATTCCTCATCATTCCTGTGAACACATGCAAACATAGCCTTCAAGGCGAGTATTTGAAAATGTTGTTGACATCAGAGAGTAGTGAAATCTTGAGATTTGAAATCAATGACGTGGTGTAAACCTATGTCGTTAAGGGATAGAGTTTTTAACTTATTTTTAGTTTGATGTATTTCATCACACTATTTCGATGGCTGTTTGAACACAGGTTATTATCCAGGATATTAAACTAAGAAGCTTCGCAAACGCTTTTTCAGGCGCGTTGTTGGATGAGTGTAATTTGTGCATTGAGCTGCCATGTGCTATGCAGATTTTCAGTTGTTCTGTGAAAAAATCATTTCCATTCACGGATAAAGCATGTAGGTGTTAGAAGTCGAAGAAAAAAAAAAAAAAACAATTCGTAAAATTACGATTTTCATGTAGAAATATTTTTTCGATTGCGCTCAAATTTCACACGAATATAAGAATTGATAAAATTAAGGTTCTGTGAAAACATAATTACAATCGGTTTAAGTATGTAGGTGTGATAAGTCAAAGACATTTTTTTAAATGGAAAAAATCGTAAAATTGCGATTTTCACGAGAAATAATTTTTCGACGCGCTCAAAATCGTGGTAGTTCTAAATTCAGAGATATCGAAGGCCTCCAGACAATTTAATCGCAATTGGAGTATCGGTTTAGCCGAAATCGTGTTAACAAATACACAAAAATACAAACATATAAAAAAAAGAAAGAAAAACATTCCGGATTTTTTTCTTTAGTGTAGTGGAATGGAATCGTCGCTGCGCTCGTACCCTTATTAAAAGCAATATCTCAATAGACACGATAATGTAAATTTTAACTGTGGTAAACTCCTACAACGACAAATCTCACTCATTCTGCCATATTGCTACGAACAAGCAAACGTAAAAAAAACGCCGAGAAAAAGTTTTGATATTTGTGTGTTTTGCATTTTCGAGGAACTCCCCCCGAGTTCCACAAAAATCTATTTTTTAAGTTCTAACGAGTGTTCTCTGTGCTCCAGGTCCCCCCAGCCAACCCGTCTTGCAGGTCGTCTATGAGGAAGGTCGTCTGATCGCGACCTGTGCCGTGAACGACAGCCGTCCAGCCGCCAAAATCACCTGGTGGCTGGGGGACGAGATCATCCGGCGAGACACGGCTAACGACGCACAGGTCGACACTAAAGCTCCCTGGCAGTGGCCGTGGAAGAAACATGTCATCATTCAGACAGTCACACATGAGATCAAGACCAGTGACCACAGCAAGTTTCTTACCTGTGATGTCATCCACGAGACTTGGGACGAACCAAAGAGAGCTACCTACAAAATAATACATCCTGCAAGGTAACCTTATCCACTTACTGATATGAGCTCTAGCCAGATCATTCTGTATCAAACAGTTTTCATTTGATTTATTTTCGATTTAGCTTTCAAAACATTATTTTTTTAAACGAAATATTTGATTTGATTTCTCCAGGAGCATTATGAACCGAAGGATTATGACTGTCGCTAGACCCCTTCATCAAAACTTTATGTTTTGGCAATGTATCACGAGAATTGATTTTCCTTTAAAAACTGGATTAACATTATCTTAGCTGACCAGTGATAAGTTTGTTGCTAGAACAGTGATGATACGATGACCTTGACGTCTAACTTACCTCGTACGATGAATAGAGCTAACTAAGAACTACCCCTAGAAGGAGACAGTCACCTGTTACAACATCAGTTTAGCTCTTCTGTCATCACTTGTGTATTTGCATGTGTTGTTATTTCCTACTTTCTGTGTGTACTATGTACGTAAGTAATATAATATAAAATACATTCTATGGATTGGGAGCCATTCTTACGCAGTTTGTTGCTAGTGGACCAAGACAGGTTTAGTTTTTCGCCAATCTCACCTAATACACCAATCTGATCATGTTAAAAATATGTCCGCATTAATATGGTGAATGTCTATCTTTATTATAGTTTCTTTGTTCCTATATTTTTGCGTTTCTTTTAAAATGATTTCCTCCATCTTTTTGTAATTATGAATGATAAGTTCAAATAATTTAGTAATATTATTAATTTGTCTGTTTCTCTTTTCAGGTTGACCGATTTAAAGAAGGGAACTTGAAAAAAGACTTCATTCAACACGAAATGATATTCTTATCGGGCCAACATACGTTTTAATAATATTAAATCTAGACATAAGATTAGATTCTTGGTTTATTTAAAGGGTTTTAAGATGATATTTATGTGAAAGTCACACACATTAGGATAATTATTTGAGATACGTGCATATACCATTATCAAGTGTAATTTTTAGCATTATGTAGTATCTATTTTTTTTTGTTTACCTTCAAAACCTTGTGTATGAACTTTTTTCATACTTTATTTTGAAATTATGTCATCAAAGTTGAATCAATATCAACTGACTAAAATTATGCATTGCAAATAATAGATACTTTGTAATATTAAAAGAAGTATGACTGGAAAACCTTAGTTTTAAGTGAAAAATAGCGCTTTGTACATCTATTCACAAAACGCAATTTTTACGTATAACTCTAATAACGATATAGTTTATAATGTGTCACAGTAAAAAAATTAAATCTAATGCATAATGTAACAAAGGTATTAAATGAATATTATATATAAAGTACAATTACATCGTCTTCACTCTATTTTCTCTTGCCTCAACCCTCCACATCTTCCTACCAACTCAAATATCAGCCTCCATTTATCCCTCTCGTGCCAAGTGGAATCCTCCATTACCGTTACTATTTACTATTTAGTATACTATTACTATTATTACCGTGTCCTACATTACTACACCTCCAATGTACTCCCTGTATAAACACCTCTCTGCCCAGATATGAAAACCACGGCCTCTCATTAGAGAACCCATTTATAAAATATACTTACGAGAATCAAGAATATTAATATCTACATCCCCCATTATCAAACAGTTTTCCCTTTCCTGTTGCTAAGCCACCCCCACGTTTATCAATTCTAGAGTTGTATTCAGAATAATTCAAGCGTGTGTTTCTGACAAAAATATTGAAGACATATTTCGGGAAATACGGCAATAGACGGCAATATGACTTTATGTTCATCCCAATGTTTTGATATTGACCTAATATTGATGGGACTCCAGTAAACCCTAGTTAACAAGCGTCATGGCTGCTAAGCTGTTTACAATCTACTAGAGCAAGGTCAGCGTCAGATAAGTCCATGTGAACGACACCTGATCAAAACAAAGCACTCAGATAATTTATCTAGCGACCTCTCTGTAAGGATCTTCCCGTGACTCCACCCCCCAAACAAAGCAGCTTGAACTTCCGCCTCAAACAATGTTCTGAAGTACGAAGAAAGATTTTCAACAATTCAATAAGTATTTCGTCACCTCAGAACTTATTTGTGCCATATCCACTTTTCACTTTTTTGGAGTGAGATGTTCTAGAGTATTTGTTATTGCTCATTGTTGCTAATAAAAAAATAATATAGTCAAATATTTAAGCTTAAGCAGTGTTTTAGCAATGTCAGTTTGTTCCATCGCCATCAGATGATACCATATCTTAGTGCTTATTTGTGCCATATCCAATTTTCATATACTAACAAGTAGATATGGCACAAATAAGTACTGACCAATTATCTAGTTTGATAAAAATTTTGTTCTATATCAATAGGAAGTGCTTATTTACGCATGCCCTACAGTTAAAAATATGAAATACCTTTAACCTAATCATTTGAAGATAATTGCAGCAAAAATTACTTAAATTCAAGCATAAACAATAAAATATTTTATTTTGTCTACTTGAGTCTTCAATCGTAATAATTATTTATTTAAACCCCACAATAATTCAATCATAATAGTTGAGAACATTAATGGTTGGTGTTATTCTCTATTCCACAAACTTATCTCCACTTAAAATGAAAATCAGTGGATATGGCACACAAATTTTAATCAAGTTATCCATTAAGTTGAAAATCTTTGTGCCATATCCAACAGGAAGTGCTTATATTACGTATACCCTGCGGGTAAAAATAATTTTAAACATTTTAAATCAATAATATTAATTATTGTAAGAATATTGCAACAAAAATTTCTCAAATTCAACTATAAATCACGGTTTGGCGGCGAATCAAACATTCAACCTCATTTTCTCCATTTTGGTAAAAGCCAATTTGGTAAAAGCATGATTTTTTAAATATTCTTCTCATTAAAAATTATTTTAAGACGCTTAAATTCAAGACACTAGTCTAAATTCGCCAGAAAACGGAAAACCCAAGCATTGATCATCGGTCCTCTTGCCAAGAAATCGCGGCTGTATCCATGCTGACTTCATTGACTTCTGTGCTCCATGCGCCCGCCGCTCCACTCGCTCGCCGGCGGTACAGTACGAGTAGAGGTTCCCTGAATGTCCGCTAGGAGCTTGAGTGGACCTTGGCATCTCAACAACAGCTATCAAGATAAAGGTGGCAGTGCATATTCTGGCATTCAAAAACTTTCAAATGTTTGTTTATTTTGTGTTGTGTTCCTTTTGTTTTGATAAATGCACTCATAGGTTTAAAAAAAAATGTTAACACAAAAAAACATACTTTATAAATTGAACAAATCTGATTCTAATTACCAAGGTAAGCATCTAGCGGTGAATCCCTCCCCTATTCCTTCCGAGGGTAGTATTGTTCTATGTAGAGAGCGCCGAGGCGTAGCTGTCAACCACTCATTAGGTTAGAGGTCAGACATGAATTAACAAATATTAGGACTTGAATTAAGAGTGTTTGTACAGGATCGCGTGTTATACCCACACTAATCTTGTGGGACTAAGAAGGAGCTGACAGCTCAGTGGGGGTCCCGGGAGAGTGATTCATTGCAGGGGTTCAAGTGACAGGCTACGAGGGCTATCTAGACGACGCGGTCCGTCTGGGTCAGAGGCAGACAGGCGCGTGGGAAGCAGGGGGGATCCCCCCACACTTTCCCCCCCCCACAGAATGTTCAACATCAGCTACAACTGGAATAGGTACTAGTAGCTGTCAGTATTCCTAGGGCTCTGTGTTCCTAGTTATTGCTGACTGGTGGCTAGTTGGAAGGGTGCACAAGCAAGCAAATAAAAAGCTTATTCCTCCGCCCCCCATTCGAAAGAGTTCTACGGGTATGGGGGTAGGAAGGTCGGTGGGAGAGAGGTGTCTTTCGCCCCATTCTGAGCCCTTATCATCTTGATTGCAAAGCCAGTTTTATCTCCATCAGCCCTGGCATAACGACTTACCACATAACCACATAACCACATAACGACATAACGACATATCGACATAACGATATAACGACTTAACCACATAACGACATAACCACATAACGACATAACGACATAACCACATAACGACATAACGACATAACTACATAACTACATAACCACATAACGACATAACGACATAACCACATAACGACATAACGATATAACCACATAACGACATAAGCCGTTGGTCCCCTGGTACTATTCGAAAGAAGTATAGGGTACGTGCCGGTACCGGGTTTCACCTCCTCCCTTCTGTTCAAACTTCATCCTCATCTATCACCACTCATCATCTCGAATAGCCACAGTTCATAAATATGAGACGTTAAGCAACATCCAACCAATCAATCAATCAAGTTCCCAATTGTTGGTGGAGGTGCCGGATCTCGCCGGCCAAACACGATCAATGTAAGACGGTTGGCGTGGATTGTTTTACGTCTACTGTTTAATCATCTCTCAACTAGGCTCGTTTTAAAATCTTAAATCACATCTCTGTGGCTGTGTGACCTCTACTTAGGAGTAGACCGGGAAGTGGGGATAGAGGTGGCTTCCACACCACATGACCTCTGCTTATAGGAATAGACCGGGATTCCTTGGTCCAAAACGGCCCAGTATCTTGGTGCAACCTTAGATGCTAAACTGACTTGGAGCCACCACATAAAATCGACGTACCAGAAAGCTGTTCGTAAAATAGCCGCTCTGTCCCCCCTTCTCCGATCACCCAACATAACCCGTAAACACCGCCTGCTAATTTATAAACAAATAATAAGACCATCGATAACCCACGCTGCCCCCATTAGGGGCGGCGCATCTCAATATCACATCGACAAACCCCAATACATCTCCTTCACCTTGACAACAACTTCCCCATGCTTGGAACATGCATCACTCAGCTTTCCCACAACTTTTGTACAGCCGTGGCCATTCACCCCCACCCTGAAGTAAAACGTCAAAAACTATTTTTCAAACCTCGTCCATCAGACAGGCATCGCCGCCCCATAGCCAGTATCGGTGTTGACCAGGCTTTCCCCCGAAATACCAGGAACAGAACTCTGGACAAAACATAACCCCTCGCAAAGAAGAGGCGATAGTATAAGGCCCCGGGGCACCTAAGTAAGCTTCGGCTGAATGGTTCGCCTAGTTGTCCCCGGGTGTCCGAACTCACACTCTTCTTGGTGTTCTGTCACCACAGTAAGATCACACCCAACTTTAAATCTAGATATTAGTTTTTAATTTTCTTTACTGATACAAAAAAGAGTTCTCTCCACAAAGACACATATATACATTCTTCCAGTGAGCGTTCAAAGGAACACGGTATGGACCTCCAGCATAGGCCAAATTGAGCTTAATGCCCCACATCAAGTTTCAAGTATCAAGACCGGGGAGTGAGGATAGAGGTGGCTGCCACACCACGTGACACGCGAGGTCGTCGGTTCGACCCCGGACACCGGCAATGCTGACTGAAAGATTATAAGGGATTGAGACTTCTAAAACATTCCTAGGACAATCCTAACTCCAAGATACCTAGTTAGAAGGGCATGCATTGCATCCTGGGCAGGTCCGCACGAGAAGTTTAACTGGCGTTCAATGCACAGCTCTAAGCAGTGAGGACTACGTCGGTCGGTGTAATAATGTAGAAAGTACGCGTGCATTACAAGTTTAAAATAGCGCTGCGGGGTGGTGGGGGGAGAGGGGAGGGGAGGGTAATAGCAAACCCACCCCCACCCACTTTAAAACATATCTTAAAGATGACATGGTTAACTAGTCACGCAATACTCAAGTTAGCCTGGAGTGAGTTATGAAGGTATTGTTTTACTTATAATAATACATGTCCTGGTGGATTAGGTTGTGTCACCCACCGTTAGTTGCCAGAGCCGGGAGACAGCGTCACTAGTATAGGCATGTAGTGGGTTACCAGAAGCAAAGTACCAAAAAGTACTTGATTCACGGTAGAGAATACCGTTCATTACATAATATGATGGACATATCCAGCTACAGGGGAGGAAGGGGTGGTCGAGGGATGGGAAGGGGTCCCCGATGAGGTCTACCAGAGCTCGCCTCGAGTTTCGGGAAGTAAAATAAAGCTTAAGTTTGCAAGATGGACTTTGCCTCTTGTCTCGCCTTGCAAGATCAACTGAGGAATACCAGGGGCTAACATAGTTCCCGGGATGTTCTATTAGTGTAGGCCTACCTTTACATGCTCGGCCACCAACACTTAATGCTGTGTCGGACGGGACTGGAACTCACGACCCTTGTAGCGGTTCTGTCGGTGACTTGTGTGTGTGTCCGTGTGTGCGTGTGTGCGTGCGTGAGTGTTTTTATTTATTTATAATTGAACCGATAGGGGAGAGAAAACAGCTTCAGAAAAGAAAGAAAAGAAAAGAAAGATCAGTCTTTGTTTTTGTTTTTTTCTTTTTCTTTTCTTTTCTTTTCATTCCTCACCCTTTCTTTTTATTTGACTTTTTCATTAAATGCATTTAATATTATTTTTATTTGTTATCAAAATTGTTGTTTTATGCATTGTTGTTGTAATGCTTCTATTTCAAATATTTACTTAACTGTAGTTCTGCATTGTTGTTTCTGCATTTATGTAATTAGATTAATTTAACTATCCTCCTTTCCTTTGTAAATCAGTTTTTTAACTGAATAGGATAGACGTAAAATAAAAATATAAATAATAAATAAATAAATTAAAAAGGGTAGGTTTTCTCTAAAAACGTGATACAAGAACATGCGTGTGTGTGTATGTGTGTGTGTGTATGTGTGTGTGTGTGTATGTGTGTATGTGTGTGTGAGCGTGTATTCTGGCGGTAACTCGTGCGAGCTGCTGGTATACACTAAACAAAGCTGAAAGTTACTCAAACCCGTGTTTACTTCCGAGAACAAAGTTACACATTCAACACATGCGAGGCTAACTGCTTCGTGGGGCCTATTTTAAAACTTTTCACATAACCCAGCGATCGATGAATCTTATTATAAGTTGTAAACATTTCCTTCTCGATAGCTGCTGCTGGGCTAGCCTATACTCGAGTGTGTGAGGGTATGTTTCTTATTCACCCCGTACACTTACATAACCCTCCTCAAATAACTGGTCACCTAAACCAAGGGCGTAGCCTGGACTTTGATGCACTGGGGCGCATACACCAGATTTTATTTTTATTTTTAACATTGCAAATGGTGGCATTTTACTAGTTTTTAGTGTGCTTTTGTCAATAATTTATATTATTGAGAATAACCACATTTGGTCACTTAACAAAATCTTACCAGAAAATGTAAAGGGCTGAAGTCGTCTCCTTCTTCTTCTTCTTCTTCTTCTTCTTCTTCTTCTTCTTCTTCTTCTTCTTCTTCTTCTTCTTCTTCTTCTTCTTCTTCTTCTTCTTCTTCTTCTTCTTCTTCTTCACAAGATTCAACTCCAGTATTCTGCCTACAGTGGCGTATCCAGAAAGTGTGAAAGGGGGGAGGTTCAACCAATTAATTCTCAGATGTACCGAAGCCGAAGGCTTAAGTGGAGGGACGGGGGGCTCGCCTTGGAAAATTTGTCTCATTCAAGGTCATTTTGGTGAAAATCTGTGCGTTTTAAAGCGTCACAATGACACACTTTTTATCTATTAAAATTCTCTTTTGGTCAGATGGTAATTTGCCTTTAGTATTGCGATAAAACAGTTATTCTAAATTCTCAATTGAAACGTTAAAGTGCACTTTTACTCTTATTTTGGCAAAGGGGGGGGGGGGGGTTGTTCCCCCCTATGTCTAGCCTACACCTTGTAGGTAGGGCCTACTATATGTCTAGCCTACAACTTGTAGGTAGGGCCTACAGCCTACTATGTCTAGGTAGGGCGTACAGCCTACTATGTCTAGCCAGTAGCCTACACTACACCGATACCGTGGTCCGTGGCGGCGACTGCACGACTCCAATCAATGAGAATCAGACTGTGCAGGTACAAATCAATACACATGTGATTTATTTACTATATAGATTTGACAAAGTAATGTAAACGCGAGAATTTAAACCGAGTCAACCTCGACCTGGAAGTCCTGGGTTCGCTTCCCATCCCGTGCAGCCAGGCGTCATAAATCTACCTAGTGCATGTTACTTTAACATCTATATCGACACAACTGTGAAGTGTTAACCTGTTAAGCCTATTTTACGGCTGGTATTGTAGCTTAACTTGAAGCTGACTCGAAGTTCTTTTTCATTCAGTCAACTTTAATTTCAAGATCACGTCGACGTCGAACTCAACGCGGTGATTGTAAACTAATTAGGCTTCACACTCAAGAACCTAATTAGGTCGTAGGTTTAATGCTCGGCACGGGCAATCCTGACTGAAGGTTCCCACATGGTTTAAGTCATCAACTTCGTCGTCAGATTGAGACCTTTGTAACAATTAATAACTCTTGGACATGTCCTCCAAGATACCGTAACCTACTACCTCCCAGTCTGGGAAGAAGTGTATGACTCTGATGATCGTACAAGGCGAGGAAAGACGCAAAGTCCATCTAGCAAACATCAGCTAGTAAGTAGGGGCACCCCGAAACTAGAGGCGAGCTCTGGCAGTCGTTGTCGGGGACTCTCCCTGACGACGATGCGAACGATGACAAAGACAACAGCGACGTGAGAAACCTCCGTCGCCTGTGGCTGGATCTGTCCAGCAATCCCTGTCCTCTCTACATCTCCTTGGCTTATAGAGTGGCGCATTATGACCTAATGGTTGCCGCGCGTCCCCTCCCAGTCTCCCCCGTCCGGGCCAGGGGTAGAGTCTGGCCCAGAGCTTGGCTCTGCTAGTCGTACAAGGCGAGGAGAGAGATACAATCTCTCGCAAACATCAGCTGGTAAGTCAGCCCTATATTGCTCCCTGATACTAGAGGCGAGCTCTGGCAGTCGTTGGGAACCTCTCCTCCTTCCCTTGACGACCTCCCCGAAGACGACGACCATGAAAAGACGAACGATGACAAATATGACGACGGCCACAACGTGAGGACCTCTTTCCTCCCTCTACCCGTGGCGGATTCACTTTCCTACCCACATCCCCTAGGCTAAGAGTGGCGCATTATGACCTAACGGTTGACGCGCTCTTACTGAAAATAAATTCAAACAAAGATAGTCATCTAAGAGAGTGATCATGTCTCTAGAGGGTTTCTACAAATTTGTTTATATTGTATAAACAATATAAATAAATAAATAAATAAGTAAATAAATAAATAAATAAATAAATAAATAAATAAATAAATAAATAAATAAATTAAATTAACTAATTAATAAATAAATCCGTATTTAAGAGTCTACCCACTCAGTCACATAACTGATAGTCAGTGGGGGACAGTAAATCAAAGCTACCAAACCAACCCTGTAGGCCCCGACGCAATCGACGAGTGTGCAATAACCAACCAATAGATCGATACGTTTAATAGGAAATATATAGCAATCAGTAGTATGGACAGTGCGAACACCCGCGGATCAACGCCAGAATCAACAAGGCCGATTCAGAACAACTTTAAATTTATTGTCCAAAGAGACACGGGACGGGGCAAGTTATTACCCTGCCACTAACTAGGACCAGTCTCTAGCCTAGTTACTAATGTGACTGTAACCTGCATTATGTAAAAACTTAGGCCGTGATGCATCGCCCAACTTTTAATTAGCATGTAGTGAGGGGGTGGGGTGGGTGGTGTGGGGGTCTTCCTCGCGTGTGTGTCGTGAGCCGCGCGGTCGGGGGGGGGGGGGATATCGATAAGACAATATCATTTAAACGGTGTAGTATCTGCCGGGACTCCAGTAGTCGGCGAGCAGTTGCCGGGACCGCACGGGACGATGTGAGTAGCAGCATAGAACTAGGGAACACGTATAGATTAGTCGTGTTCGATAGTGTTTAGTATTATTAGCAAGCTCTGTATTGAAATTTCTCTATTGTAAGCGAAACCGATGAATAATTTGTTAACAATATTATGTAATTTAATGACATTTTTTGTGTTCTAGTAATTTGTATTAGAGGAGTTTGTGTTGCGGCTTTATTTATAATATTTTCGTAACTTGTTTGTGTTATTCCTCAATTTTGTGTACACGCTAATACTATTGATACACACATAGGAATTAAATATTTATTTTAATTTTGTCTTTGTTTTAAAAATATATAGCCTAATATAATTGTATATATATATTTTTACGGAAATGAGTTAGCATCAAATTCTTGCTTATTTTTAGTTAGACGCACATTATGTGTGAAAATGGAACAAGTCGGATGAACCATGGACTCGTTAGAGGGGGTCCCCTCCCATATGCGAATTTGTTTGAAAAGGGGATAATTTATTTTATTTTATTTATTTAACGTCTATCCTATTCAGTTAAAAAAACTGATTTACGAAGGAGGACAACTAAATAAATATACTTATAGCTGATGCAGATACAGCAATGAACTAACAGTTAAGTAAATATTTGGAATACTAATATTACAACAATGTATTAAAACACAATGATTTTGGTAAGTCAATTGCATGACTTGTCCCCTTTTCAAAAAAACTCGCGCTGTCTGTAACGTACTTGGCGCTGCTAACGAACTAGATAAAAATTTTAAAACTATAAAGTACTAAGTATAAAATAACATACTGCCATGCATGTTTTAACAAATATATTGAATCACAATCCCATTCACATGAAAGTAAAACCATATATTTTGGAAGGGGGATAAGTCAGAGACACAAACTATTATTTTTTGGTCAAACTATAGATAGTAAACTTAACGTTATTGCATTTTTTAATACATATTTATACGTGCTTAAAATAAATACAGTTTGAAGCATGTACTACGATTATTTAATACTGAGAAAAGTATTTCTCGTTTATCTCCTAAGTATGTTTTAGTGACTTACCCCCTTTTCAAAATAACTGATTCAATTAAGTTTTGTTATCACGCATTGGTGGTTGTGAAAACCTGTAGGCCTACCGTATATATGGTAAAATATATTCTGCACTTTTACTACACCACACCTATTACCTACTAACTCTTTCAAGTTTAAGTAGAGTGTGGAAATTGCAATTTTGAACATGATTACATACAAGAGATATTATTAATGTTGTTAAATATAAAATGTTATGTTATCACAATTATGTTGTGTCGTAAGTCGTAACCTATCCAGGAACAATATTTATGAGCCTCTTTAGGCGACTAACTAGGTAACGGGTGCCAGGGGATTTGTGAAGATTTGTTCTTGTCTGTAGAAAACCTCTGACAAAACTTCAAGTCAGAATTACCGGGGACGGGATTCGATCCCGGAAACCCTTTTACGTTAGAGCCAGCACTAAGCAAATTAAAGAAGCAAATTACATTGCGTAGACAGATTTGGATTCTTCAGGAACTAACGTAGGTGACAAACGAGGAAGAGCAACACATAAATTGAAGTAAATGAGGAAACTTAAATTCAAATAAAGTCTCGAGTGGAACGATTTCCCACATAGAATTAGAGCACAGATCTTTACTGTTGTTATTCGACCTGGGAACGAAACCTGTTCTCCCAATGAGTCCCCCTCCAACCCCCTGGATGGGAGAGGAAGTTTCGCATATTATACTAAATACAGACCTCAATCAACCACCCCTTTTCTCTAAAAAACTTTACTACAGTCAAACCCCTTATTTTAATTACTTCCGCTCGGGCTTCATGCGGTCAATTGAATAATCCCTAGAAAATATCCGTAGCCTGAGTAAAATATTGATGTGTTCAATAAAATCTCACTTTTTATTAACTGTATTTTTATAAAATTCTTACTTGGCATTGTGTTTAGTTGACAGATAGCGCATTGACGAATGACGAATCTACCATTATTGTTTTTCTTGTAGCTCAATTTTGAGCCATTTTGAGCTATAACATTGATTGAATTAAAGCCGCTTAAAATTGAGCTACAAGAAAAAACAAAAAGTGATAGATTCGTGAATGCACTATCTGTCAGCTTAACACAATTTCAAGTCAGAATTTGATAAAAATTTAGTTTATGAAAAGTATGATTTTATTGAAGACACCAATAATGTAATTACAGATATTTTCCAGGGATAATCCATTGACCGCAAGCCGGAGCGGAAGTAATTACAGGTTCTGGGACAAGTAGCCCACGGTTTGACTATAGGTACATCTTCTAGCAGAGGTTGCGACACCAAACACACTAGTCTTCCAGAAAATGGCGGCGAGTTGACGCCATCCTGTTCAGTCTCTCTCTCTCTCTCTCTCTCTCTCTCCCTCTCTCTCTCTCTCTCTCTCTCTCTCTCTCTCTCTCTCTCTCTCTCTCTCTCTCTCCCTCTCCCTCTCTCTCTCTAATAAAACTTTACTCCATCTTCTAGCAGAGGTTGCGACACCAGACACACACGTCTTCCACAAAATGGCGGCGAGTTGACGCCATCTTGTACAGTCGCTCTCTCAACAGCTGATGGAGTTCGACAACGGCCCCTTCGTCTTCCGTATCAACGACAACAACTGCGGCCCCAGCCTCCTGACTCAGGTAGGCCAACCACCACCTTCCTACAACCTTCGTCTTCCGTATCAACGACAACAACTGCGGCCCCAGCCTCCTGATTTAGGTGGGCCCAAACCCACCACCTTCCTACAACCTCGTCTTCCGTATCAACGACAACAACTGCGGCCCAGCCTCCTGACTCAGGTAGGCCAACCACCACCTTCCTACAACGGCCCCTTCGTCTTCCGTATCAACGACAACAACTGCGGCCCCAGCCTCCTGACTCAGGTAGGCCAACCACCCCCTTTCCTACAACGGCCCCTTCGTCTTCCGTATCAACGACAAACAAC
>JAMZAV010001639.1:0-315911 GCA_024449915.1 Sweltsa coloradensis | reverse complement strand
ACTGACGTGTCAATTTGTTTTTTATTTTCTTACAGTACAAGTTTCTATTGTTACTTGCAATTGGTATTTCTTACCGTACAATACCTATATTAAACTTTATTTCTATGGATATGGATTCTGGCTAACTTTTTCAAATTTTTCTTTCAAAAGGTACTACATCACCAAAGCTTTGATGTCCATGTATAATATGAACGTTGTAGCCACACCCGCTTGGTCAGAATTGGCCCAAATGGCACGAAAATATTGCACAAAAAGTAAAAAAACTTATATTAAAAGCTTTATTTCTATAGATTCTGGCTAACTTTTTCAACTTTTTCTTTCAGAAAGCAATACATCACCATTACCTTAATGTCCATGTGAAATATGAACGTTGTAGCCCCACCCGTTTGGTCAGAATCGGCCCAAATTTCACGAAAATATCGCACTAAAAATCGAAAAAAATCGTAAAAGTACGATATTCATGAGAAATTTATTCGATTGTACCCAAAACGTAGCAAGTCTAAGTTCAGAGATTTCGAAGGTCCCCTCCAATTTTCATCAAGATCGGATATGCTGTTTGCCCGGTAGAGAGTGAACAAACAGACACAAAAAAAAACTGAGGTAAATTTTTTTGGGGGTCGGTTAAATTGAAGTCATCCAATAATTTACGATTAGTTTCTTGAATTTGGTCTCAATAGGTAAACCAAATAGAATGTAAACATTGACCTACAACATTTGTTATGCACTCAGGCAGGTGATGTTTACTATAATATATGATTAGTTTCTTGAATTTGGTCCCAATAGGTAAACCAAATAGAATGTAAACATTGACCTACAACATTTGTTATGCACTCAGACAGGTGATGTTAACTATAATATATGATTAGTTTCTCGAATTTGGTCCCAATAGGTAAACCAAATAGAATGTAAACATTGACCTACAACATTTGTTATGCACTCAGACAGGTTGTGTTCACTAAAATATATGATTAGTTTCTCGAATTTGGTCCCAATAGGTAAACCAAATAGAATGTAAACATTGATATACAACATTTGTTATGCACTCAGACAGGTATATATATATTAATATATGATTTGTTTCTTGAATTTGGTCCCAATAGGTAAACCAAAAAATTAATTTGATTAAAACAAATCATGATGTTTACTACTAGGAAATCGCTAAAGTACCGCCGCGTTGATGGATGAGCTTTTTAAAGATTTTAGTTTGCGTGGGATATCTTTACTTTTGCAAGTGCTTTGTTTCTCTGCCTAAGCATTGTAGGTGATTGTTGTCAAGTTTCTATTGTTACTTGTCAATTGGTATTTCTTACCGTACAATACCTATATTAAAAACTTTATTTCTATGGATATGGATTCTGGCTAACTTTTTCAAATTTTTCTTTCAAAAGGTACTACATCACCAAAGCTTTGATGTCCATGTATAATATGAACGTTGTAGCCACACCCGCTTGGTCAGAATTGGCCCAAATGGCACGAAAATATTGCACAAAAAGTAAAAAAACTTATATTAAAAGCTTTATTTCTATAGATTCTGGCTAACTTTTTCAACTTTTTCTTTCAGAAAGCAATACATCACCATTACCTTAATGTCCATGTGAAATATGAACGTTGTAGCCCCACCCGTTTGGTCAGAATCGGCCCAAATTTCACGAAAATATCGCACTAAAAATCGAAAAAAATCGTAAAAGTACGATATTCATGAGAAATTTATTCGATTGTACCCAAAACGTAGCAAGTCTAAGTTCAGAGATTTCGAAGGTCCCCTCCAATTTTCATCAAGATCGGATATGCTGTTTGCCCGGTAGAGAGTGAACAAACAGACACAAAAAAAAACTGAGGTAAATTTTTTTGGGGGTCGGTTAAATTGAAGTCTTCCAATAATATATGATTAGTTTCTCGAATTTGGTCCCAATAGGTAAACCAAATAGAATGTAAACAGTGACCTACAACATTTGTTATGCACTCAGACAGGTGATGTTTTGTAAACGTTCCAAAGTTGCTTGGCAGTCTTTGTCGTTTATTTAAGGATAGGAAATCGGTATAGGTTACAAGTACCAAAGGTTATTTTTGAGGGGTTCCTGGATTAGCAGTTCATAACTGATAGGACTAATAAGTACTGTGGATACACATTTATTTATATTCACACAGAATTAAAAATAAAACAAATTAATATATAGATAGACCTTAAACCAAAAAAATGATTAATTAACCCTTTGATAAAAATTACTGATTTAGATAATCAATTACTCAGTTTTTAATAAATCTTACTCTAATACTTTAATATGAATCTAAGTAGTTGTTAGGGCTACTAGTAGTACCTTTCCATCGAATTCTAACTTAACACTTATCATATAACTTATAATCTATAATTATTTATTACGTTATTCAATGTTTTTTTGCTTTAATCAAATCAATTCGTAGACTTGTACTGTCTTACTATCTAATTGTCCACACTATTCATGTTTTACTTCAAATTTAGTTGTTTTCTCCTTTTTATATATTGTCCGATATTTACGTTGGGGAGCTGCTGATAATTAAAATTGGAAACGTTCTGACCTGTGCGGTTGGAGTGTTGCCAAAAACTCTTGGCGTGAACTGTACTGGCGTCCGATGTCGCGCCAGACGACTACTGCGACGGGCGAGGCGTGGTGTTGTTGTTGAGTCCGCACGGCTAGCTCACACGTGGGATTATATTGTTGATGTTGTAGCTGATTGAGTTGATGTAAGATGATTTATATGTAGATTCTATTTATACGCTCGCACTTATTATTTAGCTAACAACCATATAACACTGATTTTAAATGCTTTCCACTTGCACTACCGCTCACTCACTCTGGGGTGGTTCACACTGCTGGCCGGCCGCCAGTCGACACTCAAGTGTCGTGCGTTTCACCCCCGCGCATCGAGCTCCCCAGGCCAGTGGCTGACCTACTTTCACTGGTCCAGCTGGCTTACAACTTACAGTCTGATTTTCCTACAGTCTCTATCAAAAACATGTGGACAACATACTAAACTTAAACCTAAACTGTAGCCCTACTAATAATAACGGTTACAACTGCCCCCCATTCCGAAAAAACCGCAACCCGGGAGATGGTGAGGGAGTTTCGGAATTCACCTGTTAAGGTGGGGAAGTATACGGTTTTAGGTTGGAAATGTTGAACACACCTCTGAGACGTCCAGTCGAGGGATCCTTAAGGGTATAGGCATTCGGATACTTTTCGTTTTCCACTACTAAAGGTCCTTCGTACAGCAAGAAAAACTTGTGAATGACTTTCGCTGCTGCATCTGATGGCTTATTGGTCCGCAACAGTACCATAGAGCCTGGTACCAATTTCCGATTCTTCCCTTGGTTGTCATGCCTCTCCTTGCGCTTTTGTGCTTTGGTCAACATATTGTCATTTGCAATGACAATTTTAGACGCCAAACTGATCTCGCCATTCTGATGCTGTGGGTATGGTATGTTAGTCGGTACCACCGTCGGAGTCGTTTTTCCCATTTGAAGCTCTTCTGGTTTGTATCCCGTGCTGCTGTGTACCGTCATGTTCATCCATTTTGCTAGTTGTTGCACGTGTTTAGCCCAGGTCGTGTGTTTTACACTACAGTATGCTCGGAACATCCGACCCAGCTCTCTCATGACCCGTTCACTTGGATTACTCTGCGGATGTCTTATGGACGAATGTCGCACTTGGATCCCATTGGCGTGGAGCGTCTGATACCATCTTGCTGCAGTGAACTGCGAACCATGATCACACAAAATGGTGGTCGGTTTTTGTATTTGTGGAACGTATTCCTGCAATATCCTATGCAGGATGCTCTGTGTAGTTGCAGGTTTCAGGGGGTAGAGTGTCACGTATTTTGTGAATACATCAAGTATCACCAACAGGCATGTCACCCCTCCTGTGGACCTTGGCAGAGGCCCATACAAATCTAATGCCACCAACTGTCCTGGGATAGTGGCCATAACATTAACCATCAGTCCTTTGCAAGATTGGTTTGGCCATTTGCTTTTTTGGCAAAGGTCGCAGGCTGCCACTACTTTTCTGACTGTGTGCCCCATTCCTTTCCAAGTAAAATATTTCTGAATGGCTGCTAGAATCTTGTCTGTCCCAAAATGTCCTAATTTCACATGAAAAAGCTGCACCAACCGTATGGTGAGTTCTTGTGGTACACATAGTTTCCACGGTGATCCCTCAGTTTCTCTCCTAAACAGAACCCCTCCATGAAGGATGTGTTGGTGTGCTAGGCGCTGTTGACGAGGCGTCACCGAGTTTCCTGATTCAAGGCCAGTTCTGATCTCTTGTAATCTTGCGTCCTTCTGCTGTAACCCTTGAATATTTTTCATGTCTTTTTGCATCGATTTGTCTTCATGTAAGACTACTTTAGCGATTTGCAATTGTTGTTGGTTGTCTTCTGATCCGTCCCTTCTGATTCCTGCTCCTCCCAGTGGGTTTCTAGACAAAACATCTGCTGCAATGTTGTCCGACCCTCGACAATACTCGACCTTGAAATTGTATTCTTGGATTGCTAGGATCCACCTTGTAAGTCTATTATTCCTGAGTCGGCATTTTAGTAGAAATGACAGCGACTCATGGTCAGTTATCACCGTTATTTCGTTGCCGAGGATGTATGTACGGAACTTTTGTAAAGACCATACAACCGCAAGAGCTTCTTTTTCTGTTGTGGAGTAGTTTTTTTCCGCACCGCGTAGTGTGCGACTGGCAAATGCAATCACTCTTTTTTCTCCCATATCATCGAATTGGAATAGGAATGAGCCAAGACCCACGTCCGAACTATCCGTTTGTAGGAAGTATGGTCTATTTGCATGAGGGTGGTGAAGTAATACTGCATTAAGAAATGTGCTCTTTACTTCCTGAAAGGCTACTTGCTCAGTGTCTCCCCACTTCCAGGGTACTCTTTTTTTCAAAAGTCTTAGCAGTGGTACAGTGGCTTCTGCGTATCGATCACAGTACCGCCTGTAGAAATTACAAAGGCCCAACAGTCCTCGTAGGTTCTTGACATTTTTGGGTGTTGGAAAGTTTGTGATCGCCTCTATTTTTTCCGGATCTGGTAGGATGCCCTCTGTTGTGAGTATGTGTCCCAGGAATTTAACCTCTTTCCGAAGAAATTTAGATTTCTTGATGTTAACCGTCATCCCTCCATCCTTCAGCTGCTGTAGTACCATCCGGAGATGTAACATGTGGCTATCAAAATCAGGCGATGCGATAACCAAGTCATCGACGTAACATGCCGTGAATTCTTGTACATCTGGCCCCAGAACCTTATCAAGACAACGGGTAAAACTTGCTACCGAAGTCGACAGTCCAAATGGTAAAACGGTGAACTGGTAGCTTCGTGAGTTGTATAAGAAAGATGTATATTTCCGATCGTTATACCGTAAAGGTATTTGCTAATATGAAGTAGTGAGGTCAATCGTGGAAATGAATTTGGCGATCGCAAATTTGTGTAGAAGTTCCTCTTGATTGGACGGGCTCTCACAGTCCCTTTCCATATGTTCATTTAACCGCCTTGCATCCAAACATAGCCGCACTGTGCCATCCTGTTTTGACACCACCACCAATGGGTTGACGTAGGGTGATGGAGCCCTCTCTATCACACCCCATTCCACCATCTTCTGCAGCTGTAATTCTACCGCCTCCTGTTTAGAAAAGGGTACCGGATATGTTTGTTGCATGAAGGACTTGTCCGTACACAGCTTGATTTCGTGTTCATAAAGGTGCGTTCTTCCAGGCTTGTCAGAAAAAACCTCTTCAAAATCTTTGAGCAGCACGTTTACTTTCTCCTTCTCATCTTGTGACAGATTCTCTGCTTCCACCAGCTGTTCAAATTTGTGTGTTAAAGGATCCTGTTGTTTGCCTGACACCGGTGAGTTGGATTGTACATATGGAAATTGTAGGTTGAAAGGTGCATCACACGTTTGTTTTTCCCCACACTCCATGACATTAAGTGAAAAACTCGTATCTTCTGCTTTTTTTCAATTGTGGCTGGTACCTCCTCCTCTTTGACAAATTGCACAAATTCTAGCTCCTGGCCATGAGGTACCTCTAGTATACTTTTGTCGAAATTTATTTTTACTTTATTTTCACAAAGCCAGTCCGATCCTAAGATGAAAGGACATATGAAGTTTTTTATTACCAAGCAAATCACGTCTTGAGTATGTTTCCCTATGGTAACTGGAAGCATAGCTTGTCGTGTCACATGAGTGCTCTTGGCTCCTACTGCTCCCAGAATGGTTACTCCTGTAACTGGTAAGGTAGGAATTCGTTTCGTGGCCTTGTCTAGTTCTGCAAACCACTCTTCGGAGATGGCCGACACTTCACTGCCCGAATCAATAAGCGCGAGTGTCTGTAACCCGGTGATATTGACCCAAACTTTGGGAGTATCTGCCTTGACCGGACCAGTACCCCCGTTCTCTTGTTGTTCTTCCATCAAATCGTGCTGTATGTCATTAAAGATGGTTTGAACCCTTATATTCAAATCCTTTCCTTGTACGGCCGCTTCTGAGGGTTCTGGGTGGGCGACCGTCAATAGTTTTCCGAAGCTGTTTCGCTTTCTTCTTGCATCACGTGCTCCTCTTCATCAATTTGAATGGTATTGAGGCGCCAACTATCCGTCTGGCGGTTGTCCTGCCGGCCCAATGGTGCAGTTTGTCTGGTTCCTTGGCTAAGATTGGATCTTTGTTCCGAGCTTCTCCAATTTCCTTGTGTGGCCTGTGTATCCTGAGTTTCGCGCCAACTGCTATTCCTTGCTGGTTGGAACTGAGGCTGGTAATTAAGTGCTTTTCGCTCTTCGTTTGCATCCAATTTTCGCAAAAATTTCACCATTTCTTCATTTGTTTGTAGCCGCGCGGCTGATATTATATTAGAAATGCCTGGTGCGTAATGGTCAGAGACTACCTCGATTAGTTCTTGATCGGTGAATCGATTGTCTAAATGTTTAGCTTTGACAATCATCTCAGCAAAGTGGTCCGCCATTCGTTTTCCCGGACCTTTTTAAAAACTTCCTTGATTAATTTCACTGCGTATTGCCCGTTGTTGTGCTGTCCCCCAATATGTTTCAAGAAACTCCCGTTTGAAACACGAAAATTCCACTGTTCGATCAGAAAACGCTTCTGCCCATGTCAGTGCGTTTCCTGACATATGGCTCATTGCAATGGCAGTGTGTGCCTCTTTTGGTGCGGCATGTGCCCGAAAGTATTGTTCCAACTGTTGTATAAACGAGACAGGATGGATTTGATTTTTTCCTGTGAAACACATCACCTTAACTAACGGCTTTGCTCTCACCATTATCGGTGCAACCAACCCAGCCATGTTTTGGTACTGATTTTGTCCTCCATCGAGTCTCTGCCTCTCCTCCTGTACTATAGTTACATCTTCCCCCTTTCTTCCTGCATCTTCTCTGGGCAATTCCAGTGCTGTTATTCTTTCCTCCAGGGAAGACTTTAAGTTCTCGATCTGGGTCCCCTGTACTGCTATTTTATTTGACAACTGTTCTCCGAGCTCTTTAATCAGCTGCTCTATATCAGTTTTAGGCGGCATTGCTACTAATTCAAATTTTGTCGTTGGGCGCCACTGTAAACGTTCCAAAGTTGCTTGGCAGTCTTTGTCGTTTATTTAAGGAAAGGAAATCGGTATAGGTTACAAGTACCAAAGGTTATTTTTGATGGGTTCCTGGATTAGCAGTTCATAACTGACAGGACTAATAAGTACTGTGGATACACATTTATTTATATTCCCACAGAATTAAAAATAAATCATATTAATATATAGATAGACCTTAAACCAAAAAAATGATTAATTAACCCTTTGATAAAATTACTGATTTAGATAATCAATTACTCGTTTTTAATAAATCTTACTCTAATACTTTAATATGAATCTAAGTAGTTGTTAGGGCTACTAGTAGTATCTTTCCATCGAATTCTAACTTAACACTTATCATATAACTTATAATCTATAATTATTTATTACGTTATTCAATGTTTTTTTGCTTTAATCAAATCAATTCGTAGACTTGTACTGTCTTACTATCTAATTGTCCACACTATTCATGTTTTACTTCAAATTTAGTTGTTTTCTCCTTTTTATATATTGTCCGATATTTACGTTGGGGAGCTGCTGATAATTAAAATTGAAACGTTCTGACCTGTGCGGTTGGAGTGTTGCCAAAACTCTTGGCGTGAACTGTACTGGCGTCCGATGTCGCGCCAGACGACTACTGCGACGGGCGAGGCGTGGTGTTGTTGTTGAGTCCGCACGGCTAGCTCACACGTGGGATTAATATTGTTGATGTTGTAGCTGATTGAAGTTGATGTAAGATGATTTATATGTAGATTCTATTTATACGCTCGCACTTTATTTAGCTAACAACCATATAACACTGATTTTAAATGCGTTCCACTTGCACTGCCGCTCACTCACTATGGGGTGGTTCACACTGCTGGCCGGCCGCCAGTCGACACTCAAGTGTCGTGCGTTTCATCCCCGCGCATCGAGCTCCCCAGGCCAGTGGCTGACCTACTTTCACTCGTCCAGCTGGCTTACAACTTACAGTCTGATTTTCCTACAGTCTCTATCAAAAACATGTGGACAACATACTAAACTTAAACCTAAACTGTAGCCCTACTAATAATAACGGTTACAGTTTACTATAATACAAGATTTGCTTCTTGAATTTGGTCCCATTAGGTTTACCAAATAGAATGTAAATTTTTATGCACTCAGACAGGGAAAATTAACCCGCCGCGTTGATGGATGAGCTTTTTAAAGATTTTAGTTTGCGTGGGATATCTTTACTTTTGCAAGTGCTTTGTTTCTCTGCCTACGCATTGTATGTGATTGTTGTCAAGTTTCTTTTGTTTCTTGTTAATTGGTATTATTTACCGTAAAAAACTTATATTAAAAGCTTTATTTCCATTAATTCTGGCTAGCTTTTTCAACTTTTTCTTTCAAAAGGTACTACATCACCATAACCTTTATGTCCATGTATAATATGAACGTTGTAGCCCCACCCGTTTGGTCAGAATTGGCCCAAATATACCCCTTATATTCCTGCGCTACCTTGCCGCGGTGTCACCCATCATATTCCTGCGCTACCTTGCCGCGGTGTCTCCCATCATATTCCTCCGCTACCTTGCCGCGGAGACACCCGTCATATTTCTGCGCTCCCTTGCCGCGGTGTCACCCGTCATATTCCTGCGCTACCTTGCCGCGGAGACACCCGTCATATTCCTGCGCTACCTTGACGCGGTGTCACCTGTCATATTTTGCGCTACCTTGCCGCGGTGTCTCCCATCATATTCCTGCGCTCCCTTGCAGCGGTCTCATCTCACGCTCCCACCTAACTTTACTAACGGGTAAAAAACGCACTTAAAACGTCCAAAAGAAAATGCTACTCAATTGAAGTTTCGTCGGCAAAGATTAGACAAACTGGTGAACGGTAGCTCTTCACTTCTTGTCGACAAAAAACACGTTAGCATACCAAGGTCGGGTCAAGATTGAAGATGACGCAAAGCTATTTATTGTTTTAGTTAATTTCCTCATGAGCATTTGTGCATCATGCTTTCAAGTTTCTTGTATTTTGTTGGACTATTCCAGTGGCGCTATTATTTTAGGCTACTATAGGCCTTGGTGGTCCTTAGTAGTCCAATAATTTGCTGCAAGTTGCAATTATTCTGGCATGGAGGTTGATTCGGTACTAAAACTAATTGACTACATAATAACTATGTTGTGTTTCAACGATCATCGGCAAATAGGTAGGGAAACAGTGTTTTTAAATATCACTTTTGTTTGAGACTAGTGATGTAAATGTTGAAATATTTCAATGAAATATTTCAATGCCTCCTGAAATATTTCAATTTTTTTGAAAGATTTGAAATAAAACTTGTCCTGTATTTTATAATGACGTAACAACCCGACATTATAGGTATTTTTATACGCTTTATCCCTATAGTTAGTTGTAGTGCGATCAAGGTGTCTTCTCAAACACAACGATAGTGCAAAATGTGATAGCAGCATAAAAAATTGCAATTATGTAGATTTTGTATTGATATATTTGAAAATAACTGGCTCCACGATGGGGTCTTATTATTTAACTATTAATTAATTAATAAAAATTAATTGGTTAATTATGTGACACGAATTTCAAAGAGTCAATAAATTAGTCATGGTATTAATAAAGAGCAATTTTCACCTATATAAAAAATACATTGAAAAAATTTATTGAAATATACATAATATTATGTTTATAGTTAAAAATGTTGATTTTGCTGATTTTTTTAGTTTTTGAACCAATAGATGAACGTTATAGTAAAATTTCTTTTAACTAATGATATCACAGTGTTCACAAAAGAGCTGGTTACTATAAATACTTCATTTTTTAATTTTCAATAATAGAGCTGGTTACTATATATTAACACAATTTACAATATAGCGTAAATATGTCTAACTATGGTACAAAATATGATACCAACTTAAAAATTTAGCTTTTGTAATGAGAAATTTTAAAATTATTGGCTCCAAGCTGAGTGTTTAGTATTTAACTATTAATTGATTAATTAACACTAATTAGTTAATTTAGTCCTAAAATTTCCAAGTGTAGTTCAATTTGTAGTGTTTGGTATCAATTGAAAGCATTTTTCACCAAAAGTAAGAAAAAAAAATACATTGAAAAAATATATTGAAATATGCATATGATATGTTAAATATGTTGATTTTGTGATTTTTTTGTTTTTGAACCAAAAGATCAACAGCACTTAAAAGTAAAATTTATTCTCACCAATGATAACCCAGTGTTCACAAAAGAACTGGTAACTATTAATGTATCATTTTTCAATTTTCAATAAAAGTAATTACAATATACTAGAAAAACGCTAAAGTCCCGTCGCGTTGTTGAGCGAGCACCGGTACGTGCAACACGACCCGAGTACAACATTCCCATAATGTTACATACCAATAAGTCTTTAAGATCTTGACCAATTTAGCTGAAAATTTGTAAAATAGGAGAGAATGGATAAAATCCACCGCCATCTAGAGGACATTGACATCATTTCTTTGGGAAAACTATTTTAACTCTTTGATATAACAAATAATACACTGCTCCTCTAATCCTCGATAGTATTTTGATTACTTCTAGGTGGCAGTGCATAGTGATTCTCGTGCGACTTTTCGTTGCCATGGTAACGTTACTTTTGTTAAAATGTAATTTCTATCTACACTACTTAAGGTATTGACCGATTTAGCTGAAAATTTGTAAAATAGGAGAGAATGGTGTACTTATTGACCCTGCAAAATTTCATAACGATCGGAACATTTTTTTTATTTATTTATTTTTTATAACCAACGATCGGATTTTGTTCAAAAACTATACAGCAACCCGCATAGGTGGTATGTACATGTGTGCAAAATTTCAGGTCGATCAGAGAAACGGTGCGACCTGTACCGAAGCAGTAACAGGAAAAAACAGACATTCGAGCCATAAGAGTCAAGTGGAGACGCTCGCTCAATTAAACACAAATTAACAAATTTTCTTAAATTGAAAAGTTACAGAAACATGTTGTGTGACGTAGAACAATGCATCATTTGACTTGTTTAAATCGATCTTAAAGATTTTGTAATAAGAATTAGGAAATCACTTGCTCCAGGCTGAGTTTTGAGTATTAAACTATGAATTGACTAATTAAATTAATTACTTAATTGTGTCCAAAAATTTCAAAGTGTAGATAAATTTGTCATGTGTGGTATCAAATGAAAGCATTTGTCACAATAAGCACTTACAACCAACAAGCACCAGTGCTATTTTTCACTGGGTGAAGCGCAATTAAAGTCTTCGTTTGGCACATGCAACTATCCCCCGCGTGATGATAGTGCTTGAAACCACTATATAATAGCGAATGTTGACGCTTAATACTCAAAACTCAGCCTGGAGCCAGTGATTTTCGAAATTCTTATTACAAAATCTTTAATTGAGCGAGAATGTCTGTTTTTTCTTCTTTTTGTTACTGCTTCGGTACAGGTCGCACCGTTTCTCTGATCGACCTGCAATTTTGCACACATGTACATACCACCTATGCGGGTTGCTGTATAGTTTTTGAACAAAATCCAATCGTTGGTTATAAACTAGGAAAACGCTTAAGTCCTGCCACGTTGATGGATGAGCTTTTTTGTAAGTTTTTTCTTTGCGTAGGACCACTTTTCTTTTGCAAGTGCTTTTTGAATGCTTTGTAGATTATTGTCAAGTTTCTATTGTTACTTGTTAATTGTTTTTATAAACATAAAAAAACTCATATTAAAACCTTTATTCTTTGGACTCTGGCTAACTTTTTCAACTTTTTCTTTTGAAAAGCAATACATCACCATAACCTTAATGTCCATGTGAAATATGAACGTTGTAGCCCCACCCGTTTGGTCAGAATCGGCCCAAATGTCACGAAAATATCGCGCAAAAATCGAAATAAAATCGTAAAAGTACGATATTCATGAAAAATATTTCTTCGATTGTACCCAAAAACAAAACAGCTCTAAGTTCAGAGATTTCGAAGGTCCCCTCAAGTTTTCATCAAGATCGCATATGCCGTTTGCCCGGTAGAGAGCGAACAGACAGACAAAAAAAAACACCCGAGCTAAATTGTTTGAGGGTCAATGAAATTGAAGTCTTCGCTTCGCTCATCCAAAAAAAAAAAATGTTCTGATCGTTATGAAATTTTGCAGGGTCAATAAGTACAACATTCTCTCCTATTTTACAAATTTTCAGCAAAATCGGTCAAGACCTTAAAGACTTATTGGTATGTAACATTATGGGAATGTCGTACTCGGGTCGTGTTGCACGTACCGGTGCTCGCTCAACAACGCGACGGGAATTTTGCGTTTTTCTAGTATTGATATAAACAAGACAAATGATGCATTTGACTACGTCACACAACATGTTTCTGTAACTTTTCAATTTAAGAAAATATGTTAATTAAATATATTGTAATAACTATTATTGAAAATTGAAAAATGATACATCAATTATAGTTATAAGTTCTTTTGTGAACACTGTGTTATCATTGGTTAGAAGAAATTTTACTTTATGGTTTGTCTTTGGTTCAAAAACAAAAAATCACAAAATCAACATATTTAACTGTAACATATCGATGGTGAAGAACCAATACCTTCTATCTGCCATTTTCTACTAAAATGAGATGTTGGTGTCTATGGATACAGAAAATTATTTCGAATTTTTTGGTGCTAATAGCTCCTATCTAACAATGTTATATAGTACTACCTTACATCAATATCTCCAATGATATCTCCCATTGATATCTCCTATCTGCCACCACCAAATAGTTACTTTTTTTAAATCCGTTTTAATGCTCTCCTGAACAATTTGCTTTTTGGCAGATAAAGAGGTATTGGTTCTTCACCATCGATATGTATGTTTCAATATATTTTTTCAGTGTTTTTCTTTCTTTATATAGGTGAAAAATCGCGAAGCGAGCGAAGCGCAGATTCCATTTCACTACACTGGAGAAAAAAATCCGGAATGTTTTTCTTTTTTTTGTATTATTGTGTGTTTGTTAACACGATTCCGGCTAAACCGTTACTCCAATTACGACGAAATTTTATGGAGGCCTTCGAAATATCTGAACTTAGAACTGCCACGTTTTTGAGCGCAATCGAAAAATTATTTCTCAATAAAATTGCAATTTTACGATTTTTTTCGATTTTTAAAAACATTCTTCAGCTTATAACACCTACAATGTTTATCCGATTTTAATTATTTTTTCACAGAACCTTAATTTTATGAATTTAGGTATTCTTGTGAAATTTGAGCGCAATCGAAAAACTATTTCTTATGAAAATCGAAATTTTACGTTTTTCTTTTCTTTTTTAAAACACTTCATTGACTTATAACACCTACATGCTTTATCCTATTGTAATGATTTTTTCACAGAACCTTAATTTTATGAATTAATATATTCGTGTAAAATTTGTGCGCAATCAAATAATTATTCCTTATGAAAAATTCAATGTTACGATTTTTTCCTTTTTTAAATTAAGATTAATTTAAAAAAAATAAAAATTAAAGTTAATTTTTTATTTAATTTAATTTAATTTTAAAAAAAATCTTCAACTTAGTAATGATTTTTTCACAGAACAACAGAAAATCCGCATAACACATGGCAGCTCAATGCACCAATTACGCTCATCCAACAACGCGGTGGAACTTAAGCGTTTTCCTAGTTTTAATTAATAGTTAAATAATAAGACCCCATCGTGGAGCTAGTTATTTTCGAATTTCTCATTACAAAATCTATATTATTGCAAATGTTTACGCTGGTATCACATTTTGCACTATAGTTAGACATCTTCACTATTAACAAACAGCAAGCTACAGCAGAGATACAGTCATATAACTCATATTAATTAATTGCCTAATGTATACTACTGGACTGCTAAAGAACAACAACAACAACAACAACAACAACAAGTTAATTACCACATTGGCATTTTTTTAAGTAGGCTGTGGTTTTTTACCAGAACTGAACTACCAGCTTGCAGGTGAGGTTAGAATTGAACCTAAGCCTGTTGCTGTATACTGCATACACAATTTTGACATTAGCTATGGTTGGAAAGAAGAAGGCAAGTGTGCATAAATACTTTGAAAAGGTATTGGATGGAAATGACAAATACCGCTGCAAATTTTGTCACAAATGGCAGACATCTCTAAATGCTGGAACAAATATCCTAGTAGCATACAAAGTTAGTTACAAACAGCAAGTAGGTCTAGGAGAACCACTTACAGAACAGGTAGTAGTTGGATGAGCGTAGCGAGCGAAGCGAAGATTCCATTTCACTACACTGGAGAAAAAAATCCGGAATGATTTTTTTTCTTTCTTTCTTTCTTTCTTTTTTTTGTATTTTCGGCTAAACAGATACTCCGATTGCGATGACATTTTATAGAGACCTTCGAAATCTCTGAACTTAGAACTGCCACGTTTTTGAGCGCAAACGGGAAATTTTTTCTCATAAAAAACGCAATTTTACGATTTTTTTCGATTTTTTAAAAATTTCTTCGACTTATAAAACCTACATGCTTCATCCGATTGTAATGATTTTTTCACAGAACCTTAATTTTATGAATTTATATATTCGTGTGAAATTTGAGCGCAATAGAAAAATTATTTCTCATGAAAATCAAAATTTTACAGTTTTTTTCTTTTTTTAAACAATTCTCTGACTAATGACACCTACATGCTTTATTCTATTGTAATGATTTTTTCACAGATCCTTAATTTCATGAATTATTATATTCGTGTAAAATTTGAGCGCAATCGAATAATTATTTCTTATGAAAATCGCAATTTTACGATTTTTTTCTTTTCTTAAAATTACGACTAAAAGAAAATAAAAAAATAAAGTTAATTTTTTATTTAATTTAATTTAATTAAAAAAAATTCTTCGACTTAGTAATAATTTTTCACCGAACAACAGAAAATCCGCATAACACATGGCAGCTCAATGCACCAATTACGCTCATCCAACAACGCGGCGGGACTTAAGCATTTTCCTAGTAATGGAAAATCTACCAAAATTTACCGAAGATGGCCTACAACTTTATGTAGGTACAGAGCGACGAAGATTGTGCCAGCAGTGCCAGTAGTGCTACTAACGGACTAGATGACATTAATGAAGAGGAGGAAATGTACCTTAGTGATGTTAATGAGGTAGAGGAGGATATGGATGTCGAGTTTGGTGGTGCTTGTGAATAATAGGCCTACAAGTTTTCATAACATTCCTGAAACATGCTTATAAAGCTTGCTGCTTGATTGAGCGAGCGTGGCGAGTGTCTCCACTTGACTTATTACTCGAATGTCTGTTTTTTTTTGTTTTTTTCTGTTACTGCTTCGGTACAGGTCGCACCGTTTCTCTGATCGACCTGAAATTTTGCACACATGTACATACCACCTATGGGGGTTGCTGTATAGTTTTTGAACAAAATCCGATAGTTGGTTATAAAAAATTAAAAAATACGAATAAATTTAAAAAATCAAAACGTTCCGATCGTTATTAAATTTTGCAGTCAATAAGTTCAACATTCTCTCCTATTTTACTTTTTTTCAGCTAAATCGGACAAGACCTGAAGTAGTGTAGATAGAAATTACATTTTAACAAAAGTAACGTTACCATGGCAACGAAAAGTCGCACAAGAATCGTTATGCACTGCCACCTAGAAGTAATCAAAATACTATCGAGGATTAGAGGAGCACTCTTTGATAACAAATAATACACTGCTTCCTCGATAGTTGAGCTAGCGTAGCGAGCGTCTCCACTTGACTCTTATGGCTCGAATGTCATTTTTTTCTGTTACTGCTTCGGTACAGGTCGCACCGTTCCTCTGATCGACCTGAAATTTTGCACACATGTACATACCACATATGCGGGTTGCTGTATAGTTTTTGAACCAAATCCGATCTTTGGTTATAAAAAATAAAAAATAAAAAAACAAAAATGTTACGATCGTTATGAAATTTTGCAGGGTCAAAAAGTACAACATTCTCTCCTATTTTACAAATTTTCAGCTACATCGGTCAAGACCTTAAGTAGTGTAGATAGAAATTACATTTTAACAAAAGTAACGTTACAATGGCAACGAAAAGTCGCACGAGAATTCTGGTCACTATACACTGCCACCTAGAAGTAATCAAAATACTATCGAGGAAGCAGACTATTATTTGTTATCAAAGAGTTGAAATAGTTTTCCCAAAGAAATGATGTCAAGGTACTCTAGATGGCGGTGGATTTTATCCATTCTCTCATATTTTACAAATTTTCAGCTAAATCGGTGAAGACCTTAAAGACTTATTGGTATGTAACATTATGGGAATGTCGTACTCGGGTCGTGTTGCACGTACCGGTGCTCGCTCAAGAACGCGACGGGACTTAAGCATTTTCCTAGTTACCTACAATGATTGAAATTGATTTCCCACTTTCTTCGACTGTATCCTATTTCACCAATCTGAGGCATAAAAACTGGTGCCATACTTAAATTATTGAGCGAGCGAAGCGAGCGTCTCCACTTGACTCTTATGGCTCGAATGTCTGGGATTTTTTCTGTTACTGCTTCGATACAGGTCGCACCGTTTCTCTGATCGACCTGAAATTTTTCACACATGTAAATACCACCTAAATGCGGGTTGCTGTATAGTTTTTGAACAAAATCCGATCGTTGGTTATAAATAATAAAAAATAAAATAAAATATAAAAAATAAAAATGTTCCGATCGTTATGAAATTTTGCAGGGTCAATAAGTACAACATTCTATCCTATTTTACAAATTTTCAGCTAAATCGGTCAAGACCTTAAGTAGTGTAGATAGAAATTACATTTTAACAAAAGTAACGTTACCATGGCAACGAAAAGTCGCACGAGAATTCTGGTCACTATACACTGCCACCTAGAAGTAATCAAAATACTATCGAGGAAGCAGACTATTATTTGTTATCAAAGAGTTAAAATAGTTTTCCCAAAGAATTTTTTTTTTTTTTTTTTTTTTTAATACAAATTTATTTTATTGTCATAGAACATAGAACATACATGACTCATACACCATAGCAAAATTGTACAAATAAATAATTAATGTTACATAGGCCTACAGAAATAAATCTAACAAGAATATAATCAAAAAACCCACAAAGCCTGAAAAGGTTTAAAACTGTGGGTAAAGACAATTAATAAATTATTTAAGATGGTGACAATACAGAGAACGGAACATATAACCAAAAAAACTGAAAAACATGTATGTATAAATACTTTGGTTGCATGACTTTCAGTAATTAGTGAAACCCAAAAAAATTACAGAAAAAGAACAAAGAGCTTAGAAAAATAAATAAATAAATCGGAAAACATTGTCAAAAGGTGTCGAAAGAAGATAAGATTTTAGTTCAGTTTTAATTTTTGAAAGTTAGTCAAGGTTTTCAGTGAGGAGGGCATCAAGTTGAACGTAGAAGGAAACCCGAGTAAGAAATGAACTTTGGGCCCCATATTTGTTGTTAAAATTGGGAAATTTTGAATGCCCCGCCACTTTTAGCCTTGTATCCTTGCACGAGTCTAACAGAGTCTTGAAATCTGATTTAAAATAGAAGTGTAATATAAATCTATATATGAACAATGAAGATATTGGCAGCACATTACAAAAAGAAATATTTGTTTACGGGAGAGTTCAGAATCGGTTTTAAAGTCACACATTCCCATTTTTAACATTTTATTTGTAACTTCAACCCTTTGATGTGACACCGCGAAGCATTGCCCCAAGCAAAAATCCCAAAACAAAATCAAAGATTCGGCTAAGGATTGATACACGGTTCTAAATAAGGAAAAAGGAAATACATATTTAGAATATAAAGCCGAGAGGAGCAGAGCGTAGTCTGTTACATAATTTATCAATATGAAAATTTCCACGAAAAGTCCCTATCTACAGTTAATCCCAGGTACTCATAAGTATTTTACACATTCAATTTTTCCCACTACATTCACAATCGGTCAATTCAGCCATAGTATGAATGCAGTTGAAATCGTGATAAATAATATTAATTGGAAAATCTTTTTCGTGGTTGGGGGGTGTGCATAATGTACAATTTTGGTTTTAGAAGAGTTAATTACTAGTTCTTTATCGTGATTCCAACGTAAAAGACTGTTAAAGTCAGACTGTAGCATAGCATGCGCAACACGAATATTAAAATGCACCGCGAGTAAAACAGTATCGTCAGCATAAGAAAATATAAAGCAATATATAAGACTTTTTGACAAAAATTTAACATATATCAAAAATAACGTAGGTCCCAATATAGACCCCTGGGGGACTCCAGAATCACAATTTTTTTCTCACTAACGTGGCCATTTACATGCACTTCCATAAATCTATCAGTAAGATAGTTTCTAAACCAATCCAACGCAATACCACGAATGCCAATGGACTCTAAAGCTTGTAGAAGTTTCTGGTGGTTTATCGTGTCAAATGCTTTACTAAAATCCCACAAAAAAGCAAGAATGTGCATGTTGTCGTTTAATTTAGAATTTACAAAATTAGAGAACTCTAAAAAACAGGGTAGAGGTACTTTTTCCTTTTTGAAACCAAACTGTTTTACTATTAAAGAACCCCATGTTTATTTAAGTACTCCACCAAGTTATTAGCAACATGCCTTTCTAAGAGTTTCTCAATACTTGGTAATATAGCTATAGGCCTGTAATTTGAGTAAACTTTATGGGCACCCTTCTTATGTATAGGTTTAATAATTGCTTTTTTGAGTCGCCTTAGGAATGATACCGGTCTCAATAGATTTGTTTATCAATACAGCCAAAACAGGAGCAATAGAAGCATTGACAAATTGAAGGTCTTGAACCGTATACTATCAACACCCGGCTGTTTATTTACATTCAGAGAATCGATCATTGCTCTCATATTAGTAAGAGTACTGGTTTCATGAAGAACGAATGATTCACTTGAATATTTCATTGCGTGCACGCTGAAATGTTACAATGTTGCAATCATGTTTCAATGTACTTATCTCGTCAACAAAAGAGTTTAACAAAATGATTGACGACTAAGTTGTATTCACGTCTTTACATAAATATTTAGATAAACACGTCATCAACTGAAATACGTTTCTTTTTCCAGTAATTTGATTAATAATTTGCCACGTTCCTTTTACATCTCCTCTCGCATTGATATTAAATTACGGTAAAACTTTATCTTTGCTTTATTGATTTCTTTTTTTACTCTATTTCTGTAAGTATTGTACTCTTTTTCTTAGACGGGATTTTTTTCGCCAAAGTCTCTACAATTTTTCCAATCTTTTAAAAAATTTATCTCGTCTTTTTGTCATAATAACAAGGTCGTCGGTGACCCCTATTTTGCGAGGCCTTTCTCTTGGTCTGGAAACATTCTACTCCTAAAAGTAGATTTGTCGTAAGCTTTTGAAAACTCTCCGCATATTTTTGTGTAAATTTTCCCCAGGATTATCATTGTCGCAAACATAGTTCCAATTGATACGAGACAAATAATTTTTTAATGTTCTTTCGTTCAACTTAATTGGAGAGGAACTTGATCCCCTTATCAAGTTTTTATTCTGCGAAAAATACGTTAAGAGACCTTCCTATAAAATTTAACGCATGTGAGCACCATATAGTGGTCAGATACTTTTGTAGTAAGGATAGCGGAAGTTGATAATGAGTATCTCCCCCGGCAGGTAAATATGATCAATACAAGATGATACAAAACCCACCTGACTTATACTCTTCGCGTGTACTTTTTTTTTATACATTTAATGAAGCCACATGCTGCCAAACACGTTTCATAAATTGCAGTGTTCCTGTCCAAAAATATCAAGCAAGTTAATATTTATATCTCCTATTATGATCCCCTTAGCACCAATGTTTTTTTCTAAAAACACATCTAATTCTTCAAAAAATCTTAAGCGACTACAATTAGAAGGACGATACAGAGCTAACAAATAAACACACACATCATTAAGGTAAATCGTACCGCATAGCGCTTCTGCATGCACAAAATCAAAGTTTTTTAATCAACAAATTTCACTGTTTTCCCCGACAAAAACAAGTAAACCACCACCAAGTTTGCTTAACCTTTGCTTTGATATTTTGCTATACCCTTGCAAATTATATAAATTTACGTCCAATTAGAAATTTCACTTATAACTATAACATCGATTAACCCTATGACATCTTGCAAAATCAACACAAATCGTCCCAATGTTTATTTATAGATCGAATGTTTATGTGAATAATTTTCAGATGATTTACAAACCCACGGTCCCGCCCGCATACCAACCACTAATGTCATCGATATAAGTACAGTCAATAGAATCACTTTTATCTAACTCTTCCCAAATTTCATTCAGTTAGACACACACTGCAAAAAAAAACACACTACGACACCACAGGCGGAATGTCAGTTTCCCTCCTTATTAATATGACGGGTGATTGTTCGTCTTCACGGAGGAAAACTTTGCCGCCCTTAGTCCAGGCAAACTTGTATCCCTGCTTTCTCTTGTTACGTGCTAACCAATACCAGAGTCGATAAAGAAGTTTCCCCTTTGGGGAGGTCCCCTTACTCCCAAGTCAAAACGGAATCTAACGTCCTGCGCGCTGAGAGCGGCTCCAATGTGAAACTAATAAAAGCACTGCACGCTAAATACGGTCAGTAGATGATCGATGTGCAGTGACGCTGAAATCAACAAACAACAGACGAAACGCCAAACTTCAATTTTATTTCAATCATATTAGCCCTGGGCCCTAGTCTTTTAAAACGATTTACTTTTGATTTATTATTGTACTATAAAGTGTTGCGCAGGCGTCACTGACATTTTCGTGCGAAATTAATTGAGATAATGCCTTGTTCAAGCCTAACGGACGTAAGTGTAGCCTAGGCCCAAGGCCACAATACAGTTTTCAGACGTAAGTACGCCTTTGGCACTCAAATCGAAATCTTGAACAATACATATTGTTGGCCTAGCTCCTAAGCTTAGGTCTACTCCATCAGAAATATCCTCATTAATAAAGAGAGTTTGCTTTATGCCAAAACATTCGCCAACATTCGATCGTATTTAATATTTTGACGTTTCCGCCATTTGTCGTCATCGACTGTTAACTACTAGTAGAAAAGTGACGTACTTTTATTGAAGTAGTTCCATCAATCGTCACACAGAGTCGCGCGGAACGTTAGATTCCCAACGCCAAAAACCGACTTTTTATTTAACCCAGGGCGGTATAGGGAGTTGGAGGACCTCCCCAACGGGGAAACTTCTTTATCGACTCTGCCAATACCAATAATATGATGTCAAGGTACTCTAGATGGCGGTGGATTTTATCCATTCTCTCATATTTTACAAATTTTCAGCTAAATCGGTGAAGACCTTAAAGACTTATTGGTATGTAACATTATGGGAATGTCGTACTCGGGTCGTGTTGCACGTACCGGTGCTCGCTCAAGAACGCGACGGGACTTAAGCATTTTCCTAGTTACCTACAATGATTGAAATTGATTTCCCACTTTCTTCGACTGTATCCTATTTCACCAATCTGAGGCATAAAAACTGGTGCCATACTTAAATTATTGAGCGAGCGTAGCGAGCGTCTCCACTTGACTCTTATGGCTCGAATGTCTGGGATTTTTTTCTGTTACTGCTTCGATACAGGTCGCACCGTTTCTCTGATCGACCTGAAATTTTTCACACATGTAAATACCACCTATATGCGGGTTGCTGTATAGTTTTTGAACAAAATCCGATCGTTGGTTTAAAAAAAAAAAAAATACAAATACAAATGTTCCAATCGTTATGAAATTTTGCAGGGTCAATAAGTACAACATTCTCTCCTATTTTACAAATTTTCAGCTAAATCGGTCAATACCTTAAGTAGTGTAGATAGAAATTACATCTTAACAAAAGTAACGTTACCATGGCAACGAAGAGTCGCACGAGAAATCTGGTCACTATGAACTGCCACCTAGAAGTAATCAAAATACCACTGCCTCCTAAATGTTCGTACGACGAACATCTAGAAGGCAGTGCAAAATACTATCGAGGATTAGAGGAGCAGTGTATTATTTGTTATTATCAAAGAGTTAAAATAGTTTTCCCAAAGAAATGATGTCAAGGTCCTCTAGATGGCGGTGGAATTTATCCATTCTCTCCTATTTTACAAAATTTCAGCTAAATCGGTCAAGACCGACTTATTGGTATGTAACATTAAGGGAATGTCGTACTCGGGTCGTGTTGCACGTACTGGTGCTCGCTCAACAACGCGACGGGACTTTAGCGTTTTCCTAGTATTTTGATTACTTCTAGGTGGCAGTGCATAGTGACCAGAATTCTCGTGCGACTTTTCGTTGCCATGGTAACGTTACTTTTGTTAAAATGTAATTTCTCTTGACTGATATAGCTGAAAATTTGTAAAATAGGAGAGAATGGTGTACTTATTGACCCTGCAAAATTTCAAAACGATCGGAATGTTTTTTTTTAATTTTTAAATTTTTTTAATTTTTTTATAACCAACGATCGGATTTTGTCCAAAAACTATACAGCAACCCACATAGGTGGTATGTACATGTGTGCGAAATTTCAGGTCGATCGGAGAAACGGTGCGACATGTACCGAAGCGTAACAAAAAAAAAAAAAAACAAGACAAAAAATTGGGGGAATTCCCCCATCCCCCCCCCCCTTCCTACGCGCCTGTTCCCGAAATTGTTAACGTTGAAACAAGCATTTGGATATATAGGTGATTGGCCATTACACATTATTATAGTTAAATTATATAATGTGCATTTAGCACATCAAGTACCAGTAAAATGTTGTCTCCTTCATGTGCATTTAAAAAAATGACAGTCTCGGTGGGTAATTTCCCCCGCCCCCATCACCCTTACCAATTCAGCTTCTAGACTCGTAATCTGGGATTGGTTTTGGAGTTTTGGGTTGGATTTGATACAATTTTACTCGTCTTCAAAAGCCACTGTACCGCGACTGTACCGCCTTCGCGTTGCTACAACTCACAAGTATAACCCTTATTGGATGGTTGACAGACGAGCCTGCACCTGCACCTGCACCTAGATTTCGTCTATGCCTACATCGATGACATTCTTATCGCTTCGACGTCACCGGAAGAACACGAGAAACACCTACGCCTACTCTTTGCACGCTTATCAGAGTACGGTGTCCTGATAAACACTTCAAATGCATTTTCGGTGTTTCCGAGGGTGAATTTCTTGGTCACACCGTCAACGCCAGTGGGACACGACCTCTCGAAGATAAGGTCGATGCTATCGTTTGTTTTCCACCACCCAGCAACATTAGGCAACTACGACAGTTTCTTGGGATGATAAATTTCTATCGTCGATTCATGCCATCTGCAGCCCGGTTTCAGGCACCCCTCAACGACCTTCTTGTCGGTGCTGATGCTTCAGGTAAGATGCCCATCGTTTGGACGCCAGAGCTGTTGATCACGTTTGATAAGTGTAAGCGTAGTCTCTCACAAGCAGCACTTCTTGCGCACCCTGACTCTAGAGCAGAGCTTGCAATCGTCGCTGATGCCTCTGACAGGTGCATTGGAGCTGCTCTTCACCAGAAAACGGGTTTAGGTTGGCAACCACTAGCGTTTTTCTCGCGAAAGCTGAATACGGCGCACCGCAATTATGGCGCATACGATCGTGAGCTCCTCGCAGTCTACGAGGCAATTCGGTACTTCCGTCATATGGTGGAAGCCAGGACGTTCGCAATCTACACCGACCACAAGCCATTATATGTGTTCAAGCAAAAGTCTGACAAGTGTTCCCCGCGGCAATTTCGTTACCTTGACTACCTTGGGCTATTTTTCAACAGACATTCGGCATGTTCCCGGTACGGAAAATGTCGTTGCCGATGCTCTGTCCAGGGTGGAAGCTATCTCGTCCTCTTTGAGTAATGAGACAATTGCCCAAGCCCAAGTGAAACGATCCCGAACTCCAAGCGTTTCTCCATTCTGACACTGCACTCGAACTGAAACGTCCGAGCCTTGTTGACACAGACCTTACGATATACTGTGACACATCCACGTCAATAGACCGACCTTTCGTGCCAGTTACTCTCCGACGCCAGGTGTTTGACAGTCTTCATAGTCTGTCCCATCCCGGTGTTGCTGCCTCAGTCCGTCTTGTCTCAAGGACCTACGTCTGGCCTTCGATAAAGAAAGACTGCAAGGAGTGGGCAAGGGCCTGCATAGCGTGTCAGAGATCAAAGGTCACACGACACGTCTCGACACCTGTTGAACATTTCAACGCTCCAGACGCTCGTTTTGACCATATCCACATCGATCTGGTGGGTCCTCTTCCTGAGTCATCTGGATTTCGTTACCTGCTTACATGCGTAGATCGATTTACTCATTGCCCGGAAGCAATTCCTTTATCCGACATCGCTGCGGATACAGTTGCTTCTGCCCTCATCACAGGCTGGATATCGCGTTTTGGGACGCCCCTTCGGATCACTACCGATCAAGGCCGGCAGTTTGAGTCAGCCCTTTTCAGGTCTCTAAACCACCTGTTAGGCACTACTCTCATCCGAACTACAGCGTACCACCCTGCCGCCAATGGCATGGTCGAACGCCTCCATCGCCAGCTCAAGGCCGCACTCAAATGCCATGAAGAGGATTGCTGGACCGATAACTTGCCATGGGTCATGTTGGGCATTCGATCAGCATGGAAAGAGGATATAAAAGCTACATCTGCCGAGTTGGTGTACGGAACTACTCTCAGACTTCCAGGAGAATATTTGTCGCCTCCGACGTCAACGCCAGACAGCACATCAGAGTACGTCAGCCGACTTCGCCAACGACTCCAGATGCTCCGACCGACACGCCCTACCCGACACGGGCAAAAAGATGTATTTGTGTTCAAGGACCTCGCAACATGTTCCCACGTTTTCGTGCGCCATGACGCTGTCCGAACTCCGCTTCAGCAACCGTATGACGGTCCATACGAAATCATAGCAAGGCACGAGAAGTATTTCACTATTCTGCATATAGGAAAAAGAGTGGTAGTATCCATAGATCGGTTGAAGCCTGCCTTCATTCTTGACAGCACAGCTCCTGATACCGCACAACCATCGACCAAACCGTTCAATCTAATCGACCGAACATCAAGCACTTCCCGGCTACCTAGGATAGTACCTGCCTCCGTTGTCCGCAACAATTTTGGATCAACATCCACCAATCCGTCTTTGGTCGGGACTTATGCAGCCGTCACTGCTACCCCACCACTAGTCACGTCACGACACGAGCAGGAGGGGCGGTATTCTAAGCCCCTGTCTCCTAAGCCCCTGGACCTTTTTTTGGCTTCTAAGCCCCTGTGACCGACGGTTGTGCTACACGTTGCGAAGCGGGGCTAAGAAGACAAACCGGTCCGGGCTTTAGAAGACTTAAAGTCTTCTTAGGCCCTGTTCCTAACGCCCGCACGAAAAACCTTGTTCGATCCCATAAAGCCTTTACAGATAAGAAATGATAACGAATTTTAAGTGTTTATTATTATCGATTTTGGGATGAGCGAAGCCGAAGACTTCAATTTCACCGACCCCCAAAACCATTTAGCTGGGTGTGTGTGTGTTTTTTTTTGTGTTTTTTTTTATCGTTTTTTTCGCTCTCTACCGGGAAAAACGGAAATGCGATCTTGATGAAAATTTGAGGGCACCTTCGAAATCACTGAACTTAGACTTGCCTCCCTTTTTTTTGGGTACAATCGAAGAAAATATTTCTCATAAAATATCGTACTTTTACGATTTTTTTCGGTTTTTAGTGCGATATTTTCGTGACATTGGGCCGATTCTGACCAAACGGGTGGGTTTTACAACGTTCATTTTTCACATGCACTTTAAAGGGGTAATGGTGATGTATTGACGTTTGAAAGAAAAAATTTGAAAAGTTAGCCAGAATCTATAGAAATAAAGGTTTTTAATTTGAGTTTTTGAGGTGTTAAATATTAAAACCTTTATTTCATAGATTCTGGCTAACTTTTTCAACTTTTCTTTCAAAGTCAAACATCACCCTAACATTAATGTCCATGTGAAATATAAACGGTAGCCCCACCCGTTTGGCAGAATCCGCCCAAATAGCACAAAAATATAGATTTTAGACTTCTTTCACAGCCTTGTATGAAAATTTCCACATGAGATTTATACCTACCCACAGCCTTGTTACAAACAATCAAAGACCAACAGACTAAGATGCTTGTTATGGCCGTGTTAATAGTTTTTATTATTTTAAATTAATATTAAAATTTTATAATTAAAAGCCATCCATCAACGGACTAAAAAAAGCGTTTGCGAAGTTTCCCCTAGTTTTAAAACTTAGTACCCACAGGACCAAGCAAAATGTTTCGACTAAAGTAATTGATCTCACACTGCATTCTCGTTACAGCGTAAAATAGCCTATAAGGACAAACCGTGCACTAGTTTTTTTGTAAATGGAAACTTGTGAAAACAGGGTAAATAAAAAAAAATTACCTAAAAGTTCCCAAATTTTTTATTTTTTAAAAACGAATTTTTGGAAGAAGTACAAAACGAGTGTTCTGAGACGTCTCTCCTTTGGTAGTAAAAAATATATATGCGAATTGTAAATTTTGTCTAAGTTAAGCCACAGTGGAAGAGACGTTTAACACTTGAATTGCATCGAAATAATAATGGCGGTCCTGTAAGAACAGCAAGATTAAGCATAGTGAATAGTATTTCCCGGGGTTTCCCTTTGTTGTTTTTAATTATAAAGTAGAAACGAAATTTTATTTTTTCTGATCATTTACATTCTGTCGTTTTCGCTTGAGGCAATCGAATATGATTATACACACAGTGATCGAAACGACGAGCGTGAAATTAAAATATAAGACACAGAGAAGGGGATCCGCGATACCATATTATTTCGTGTATATTTCGGGATTTGAAAGTATAAAATTTGGAGTAGTATTAAGAATATTATAAAGCGTAGAAAAAGAATACAAAAATAGTGGAGTTTAAAAGGGGCCTAGGCCTAATGGCAAATTAAGTGCAAAAAGTGAAACTATAACGTGGAAATTGGCACTATTACTATTTCGGGTACGAGAAGTTCAAAATTCGATGGCTCCAAGGTGAGCTTCTCTGACTTTATTATTAATAAAAAAAAAAAAAAAATTAATTTAAAATCACCCAGACTACCTAATGTCAAATTGAGCCTTAAGCTTATTTTATGAGGAATAAATAAATGTCAAAATATATTTTTAAATATAAATACGATTGTAATATTTTAGATAGGTCTATACTTTAAAACTTGTTGCAGGCTTTCGTAGATCTACTTTCAATTTCACCTTTACTTTCAATATAAACATAGCCTATCATCATATATGGGTCTTACAGTTGGGCCGCCCCTTTACCAACTAAACTTAAAAAGCGTATTATTTTATACAATATAGTTATCAAACTTGAATGCAAATGTTCCCGGGTACTAAACATATGAATAAAAATAAAATTCATAAATTGTATTTAGAGTCTACCCACTCAGTTATATAACTGATTTTCAGTGGGGGACAGTAAATCAAAGCGACCAAGCCAACCCTGTGAAGGGTTCTGATGTGTAGGATGATTGAGGATTAAAGACGAGGCAACATTACAAAGCAAGGTGTGTTTATTGACTGGTCTGCCCTAGGCCTTGCCAGATGCACGGCCTCTCTCTACAACTCCAGGCGGAAGGACACCTTACAAGGCGGTGCCTTTATAATGAAACACACAATGCAAGGCGGTGTACATATGACATCTGTCACATCCCCCTTTTTCACCAGAACAACAGTAGTTTAATATTACCTAATTATTATTTTTTTTAAATGTTATTATTCATTAACAAAACAACAAAAGTTATAAAAAACATAGTTTTTTTAATTATTAATTAAACAAAAAAACTGAAATTAAATTAATGCTCAAACTTCTTGGGCTTTCTGATCTCTCTACCAGCTCGTGTAACATAGCCTTTATTACTAGTAGTACTAGTAGTATTAGGGATTGTAGTAGTGGCTCTATTAGTGCTATCTTGAGCAGAAGAAGTAGATGGTTTAACCATGGAGTTATAAATAGTACTGGCGTACTGGAGGCGCAGGTGTGTGGTCGGCGGTGTACAAGTTAGCATTTCAAATTGGCAGACATTTTGATTGTTTACTTTGGTAACCAAGGTAACCTAGGGCCTACCACAGTTCATGGTAGCAAAGTTTAACCTGCTAGTAGTGATTATAACAATCAAAATGGCGAATAGGCTCAAATAAACAAACACGATTGTGGACGTGTTGTTCCATTTGAGCTAGACCTCCTTATCATCCAACTCCATGGTTTAACTGTTTCACCTTCTTCCTCATCCCTAATTATTAAAGGCTCATGTAGTGACTTTCTCAAATGGGACGAGTTACGTCTTACCACATTACCTTTATTATTTATCACATTGTATGACCTCGGTGATTCATGTTTTTCAATTACCTTTCCTGCTTCCCACTGTTTTTATTAACATTTCTAATTACTATTTTTGTCACCTGGCTGAAAATCAGGTCTATTGATAGCGGACTTATCATAAGTAAAATTTTTGACAATTTGTTTACTTATTAAAAACGGGTTTGACATTATGAGTTTGTGGAACCAATAAAGATTTAAACAATAGGAAATTTAGTTCGGGTCATTCTTGACATTAATATCTGAGTAGGAGAAACATTCATTCCTGAAACAGGTAAGTTTCGATACTCTAAAAGAGCAGTGTACAAGTCCGTGTTGTCATGATCGGTCTTTTGAGGATTGACTTTGCTATAACCCACAGCTTTTTCCGCAAGTCCGTTTGACTTTGGGTATAATGGGCTTGACGTCACGATTTCAAAACCCCAAATTTTTCTTGCAAACTCTCTACACTTATAACATTGAATGGCATATTATCACAAATTAGTTTTGATGGGATGCCATGTACACTGAAATTTTCTTTCAATTTTCTAATGATTTCCCACTTGAGGTTTTATTTTTAATTTAACTATACCCAAACCATTTGGGAAAAGTAATCCATTAAGCAAAAAAACTTTTCCCTTTGTAGTCAAATATGTTCTATAGCTATTTTTTCGAACGGTAGATTTTGGGAACTTCATGTGGATGAGCTTTTCTTTAATGTTTGCTCTCTTAAATGTTTCACAAACTTTACAATTTGCTATGTAGTTATCTACATCAATGCTAAGAGAAGGCCAATAGAACAGTTGTCTTAAAACCTACTTTTGGTTTTCTCAATGCCAAAATGAGGTTGATGTGCTATTTTCAAACCTTTTTAACCTTAAACATGTAGGTACAACTATTTTATTGTTCATCAAATAGCATTCCGTTATGAAAGTGAACATCATCTTTGTTTCCCCAGTATAATTTTAAAATTTTCGCTAACTTCTAGCTTTGAATTAGGCCATCCACTCAATGAATAACTGGACTATGTCATTTAAACTAGCATCATTTTCTGTTGCTTCTTGAAAATGAGCTATCTCGTTTCACTCATAGCTACTTCCGTGTCTAGACTATGAACCATGTCACATAAGTAATCATCATTAGTTTCATTTTTATTTATAGGCAAATAAAACGAGATAATAGATCGGCAATGATCATCTTTTACCTGGTAGATACTCAACATTCAACTTATACTTAAGCAATCTAAGTTTTAATCTTTGCAACCGGGGAGTTATCTTATGTACGTCTTTGGTAAAGATCGACACAATAGGTTTTTTGGTCGGTCTGCACTGTAACTTGTTTACCCTACACGAATTGATGAAACTTGTCAAAGGCAAAGCATATCGCAATGAATTCCTTTTCTATTTGAGGAAAACGTTTTTGAGCATCTGTCAAACTTTTGATACAAATGACACTGGTTGACAATTTTGTAGAAGACAAGCTCCTAGCCCATTTTGTGAGGCATCAGCTTGTATTACTATTGGCAGTTTAGAATCAAACAACCTTAACGTTGGTGCTTTTGACAAATTTATCCTTTAGCACATTGAATGCTTTCGAATGTTCAGGACCCCAAAAGCCCCCCAAAACAAATTTTTTTTTAGTGAGATTTCTTTGTGGACTAATTATCTCAGATACGTTGGTATGAACCTAGACAAAAAGTTAATCATCCCTAAAGGGAATTTTAATAATTCTTGCTTACTGCTGGGCTCACTTAGTTTCACAATCGTTTTCAACTTGCAAAGGATCGGGTTTTACTCCATGTTCATTAAATAGAACCCTACATACTTAACTTCTTTGACTTTATACTGTAGTTTTTCACGGTTAAACTTAACGTTGTATTTTCTAGCCCTTTCTGTTACCTTTTTCATGATTAAGTCAGTTCTTTTCCCCAAACACTGGCTCCAATGATAAAAACATCAAAATATACATGAAACATTATCTATATCACCAAATATTTTGTGTTAAGTCTTTGAAAAAATTTCCGGCGAAGTCGACAAACCAAATGGAAGCCTTAGGAATTTTATTTACCTAGGGGGCTTATGAATTTTTGTCAAGTCAGAACTATTAGAAGTTACTTTACATGGTGAAAACCATTTTTCATGTCAATGAGGGGGAGTGAAAATTTTTCTTACCCGTGAGTTTTGCACACAACTCTCGACAGTCGGTATTTGAAATTTTTCTTCCTTGACATTCTGATTTAAATGTTTAGGATCAAGGCAAATTCTCAATGACTTATCAGGCTTTTCCACTATTACAATGTTGTTAACCCAATCAGTTGGGTATTCAACCTGTTGAATATGTTGTTTTTTTTCAAGATCATCCAATGTTTTCCTTAAGTTTAACTTTTATTACTTCCGGCACTCTACGACATGAATTTATTACTGGTATAGCAATTATCTTTCAATACTATCTCATACTCTCAGGATATTCACCAATTTCCTGTGAATATATCAGAGTTATTGTTCAAGAAACTGTCTTTGGTTTCAAACTGCTTTAAATTTGAATGCAATGCAAATTCCAACACTTTCTGGAGTAGCCTATGCTGTGCTCAACAGAATCTAGTCTACAAAAATAATTTATCACATGCATTTACTCCTAGTATGGGCATACTGGCAGTATTCATAATAATGAATTTTATAGGCCATATTTTTCTTCGGACTATGCAATTTAGGATCACATACCCTTCAGGTTTCAATTTACAGTCTTTTCTTCATTGCCTGACGCCGTTAAATATATTGCAAATCTTTGCTTAAAGCTTTTTAAATTGTTTATTGCGTTTTCTGTTAGGTCTAACCCAATCGCGGCGGTCTGAACGATTCCATTTTAACATCAGCCTAGTGTCACTTTTGACGGTTAACTTTTGAGGTTATGTTTCACGAAAGACACGAATTCTTAAGGTTTCGTTACAAAACATTTACTTACTTCCATGGCTGATGCATCCCACTCTGGGACACATGTGAAGGGGTTCTGAGGGTTAGGATGATTGAGGATAAAGACGAGGCAACATACAAAGCAAGGTGGGTGTATTGATGGTCTGCCCTAGCCTTGCCAGATGCCACGGCCTCTCTCGACAACTCCGGCGGGAAGGGGACACCTTACAAGGCGGTTGCCTTATAATGTACACACAATGCAACAGGACGGTGTACATATGACATCTATCACAACCCTGTAGGTCCCGACGCAATCGACGATCCAGTGAGCGATCAAACCAACCAAAGATCGATCTTTGTAATAGAAAAAATATAGCAATCAGTGGTATGGACAGTGCGAACACCCGCGGATCCACGCCAGAATCAACAAGGACGATTCAGACCCAAACTCTGAATTATTATGTGCTGCTCGTTGCTAGGACGGCTCCAAAGTCACCGTTACAAAAACTCCTAAGACAAGAACTGATGGACTTAAGTCCAAATCAGGAAAGTTTAAAAAACTTCTGACCTTTTGGACGGGAAATCGAACCTCTGGACCTTCTGCATTGGAGGCAGATACGCTAACAACAAGACCAAACGAGCCACACAAGGGGACCAAACGAGCCACACAGACCAAACAAGCACACAAGCACCAACTCTCGTCTAACAACGACTTTGGCTCGTTTTTTCTAGTTCTAGTTTTGGCTAAGACGCCCTTATACCCGAAATGTGTGGGATGGATACCTAGGTCCAATCCCTGAGTCGGGAAAGATTTTGTTATTCTTGATTGTATTTAAAAATTACTCGAAACATGTTTTGAAAATGCATATAACGCAGTGATAGGTCTATCCATCTGTGACAATACTATAGAAAACATAGTCAGTAAGAAAAAACTGTTAAGATTGTCAAGGTTTGCTCAATATCCGAGCCCCCGGAATGTGGGGGTACCTTGATCTTGCAAGATTCGATACACCTTGGGGACTTCATTTTCACGGCCGGTGCAAATAAAACAAACAAAAATATTTTTTCAAAAACAACAATTGTTTTTAAAAATAGGTCCTACACATTAGCAGCCTATTTTCAATTGTTACGTTCTTGTAGGTTTAAATCGCCAACGAACCTAGTGATTTTGTTAACAGTTCTCAGTAAAACTTGTAAACTTGTACGGATTGCCTGTCTAAAATTCGGCTCAAACTGTTCAGCGATTCGGCTGATTTTCGACGTAACACACGCACCGCACACAAGACTCACAGAATGAGCGCAGGGTTTGAGTGAATGGAGACATCAGTCGTTTCACTCCCTCGTTTAATTATAGACTGTTGTAGACATATTGATTCATGTTGATGTAATTAAGGATGCCTCTACTACATTTTAGTTAAATAATACTTCTTTGACTAAGTTTGAGAATGTATACTTAAGCTTGTTGCCAGTGGCAGTACTTGTTTTGATATAATTTGTTTGATTTGCTTGATTTTCTGATATTTTAAATTTCTCTTTAAAATTACAACTGAAAACGTTGGTTGAAATAATAAAAGTGCACGATAAACCCCCCCCCCTTCAAAAATAATATGCCATTATATTATTCTTTAAGGCTATTGCATCGCCTCTAAACTTTATTTAAAAATCAAAGAAAGATGACTGCAATCTTATCTAGATGAGTGAGGGTCTTAAACATAAAGGGAAAAATATATTTGTAAAATTTTTTATTTTGGGCAGGGATGTTACGTCCTGTCAGTCAGTATATGCAAAATTTTTTGGACAAAGTTGGAACACTGAGCAAGGTGTATACTTATTTAGAGCGACGATTTTCTATTATATTGTTTATAGAAAAATCATGCCTTTCCACCTCCTTATAAGGAAAAAACAATTTTGTGAAAAGTATCGTTCAATGTTCTATTTTTTCGTGCGCAGGTACAAACTTTTATTGTTACCTGACAACAAAAATCGTATAGCCAACGGTATTTCAAAAATAGTTTTTCCTTATAAGGAGGTGGAAGGCAATTATGTGCGAACAATATTAAAAAAATCGTCGCTCCCCAAATTAACACCTAGCCCAGCGTTCCCACTTTTGTACCAAAAATTCGCATATTATGGCTACCAGGTAGTATCGTCCCGCCCCAAAAAATACAAAATATAATTTTTGTTATGTCTTCAAGACCCTACACTCATTAAGATAAGATTGCCGTCATCTTCCTTTAATTAGAAATATAGTTTAGAGGGGACGATACAATAGCTTAATCTAGCTTAAAGAATATATCACACTGAATTACATAAAAAGAGGAAATGTATTCCTGCGTTACCGAAAACTAGGTTTCCATTTTAAGGGATGCGTATTTAACAAAAATCAATTAAATTTAACTAAAATACTATGCTGAAAATAAAAACAAAATAGTTTTCCGAAGCGTTGGAATTTAAATTTATTTTTTATGTAATTCATTGAATATATGATTTTGTCATAGTAATATTTAGATGAAATCTGAGGCTTCACAAAATTAGAATAGAATGAAAATAGAAAGCACCTTATCGTAGCACTTTTCAATATATTAACTCGATTCTAGAAAATTAATAAAAAAAGTGTTGTTGAATCCGTCAAAAAGGCCATATACAACAAAAAGTGATAGCATTTTCTGCCTGAATTCGCACGAAATAATCTTGAAAAATCTGCTATGTAGGATGCCCATTTTAGGGCTCCTATCCATTAATCATTAATATATGTATAAAAAAACTATTAAATTATCCGTTATTAGTTAAAACAGTGGCGTAGCGGTAAACCAAAAGCCGCCCCCTCAAGACTGGGGGCCCCCCCGTCTGGGGGGGGGGGGGGTCACTGGTCAAGCTGAGTTCAGGGGCCAAAAATATGAGTTTTATTGATACTCGTGTATAGAGAAAAAAAACTATGATTATTACTAATATTTATTCCAAAAGTCTATGTCTGACCTTGCGTTTTCAGTCTTTGCATCAATTAACCAATCTATGTTCAACTCGATGTTCAAAAATAACAGACTCCGATATGCAGACGTAATGATCGCGCGCTCTAATATTAGCATCACATAAAAAAACGAAGTTAGAAAAAGAAGCAAAACCAATTAAAAAGAAAATGGCAACGTTACTAATCTGTTATGATGGTTGGCACAACAAAGTTGTTACAGTCGAAAAGTAAATAAAAGTATGGACTTGACCTACTCTGTAAGTAGGGCCAAAAGAAGAATCGTTCATTCTTCGTTTCGTTCGTGAACTCTAGAAGACAACGACACTTTCAGATACGCCCCCACCCCCCCCCCCCCCCCTAGATGTATTAGTTTGAACCAAAACGGGCAATTTGGGGTCAAGTTACTTCCCTTTTTTTTGAAGAGTCAAAAAAATTATTTCCGGAACAAACAAATAAAATGAAAGTGTGGATGAAATTATATTTTCAGATTTTCGTTTCAACGATTAATTGGCATTTGAAAAATAAAAACTATTGAAAAATTCAGAGATGCACCCCTGTAACCCGCAACACCACTGGCCAACAGTGGAGTCTACTCAAAATAATCAACCTATTTCATGACCGTAGCGAGCGAAGCAAAGATTTCCATCTACTGCACTGGAGAAAAAAAATCCGGAATGTTTTCTTTTTAATTTTTTTCTGTTTGTATTTGTGTGTTCGTTAACACGATTCGGCTAAATGATAATCCATTACATAAAAATTTTAAAGGCCATTGAAAGCTCTGAACGTAGAAACTGCCACGATTGAGCGGAAATCAAAAATTTATTTCTCATGGAAAATCGCCAATTTTACGGGGTTTTTTCTTTTGGATTGAGGAGGCGAAAAATTCCATTCATACACTGGAGAAAAAAAAATAAGGGAATGCTTGTTTTTCTTTTTTTTGTTATTTTTGTATTTTGGTCGGTACTGTTAGCACGATTCCGGCTAAACCGATACTCCGATGCATGAAATTTTATGGAGGGCCTTCGAAATCTCTGAAACCAAGAACGATGATTTGATTGAGCGCAATAGAAAAATTATTTCTCATAAAATCGCAATTTTACTATTTTAAAAAAATTCTTCCAGCTTATACACCTACATGCTTATCGATTTAATGATTTTTTTCAGAGAAACTTAATTTTATGAATTAAAATTTATTGTTAAATTTGAGCGCAATCGAATAATTATTTCGTATGGAAATCGCAATTTTATCTTTTTTTATTTTTTTAAATTACGATTAATGAAACAAATTTAAAATTTAAATCAATTTTTTATTTTATTTAATTTAATTGGATGAGCGTAGCGAGCGTAGCCGAGCGAAGGCGAACTTACATTTCCACTTACACTGGAGAAAAAAATCCGGAATCGTTTTGTTTTTTTTTTTTTTTTTTGTTGTGTTTGTTAAACACGATTCATGCTAAAAACGATTACTCCGATTGCGATGAAATTGTATGGAGGCCTTCGAAATCTGAACTTAGAACGGCCACCGTTTTTGAGCGCAACGGGAAATTTTTCTCATAAAAAACGCTAATTTTTTTCCCCCCCCCCCCGATTGTGTTTTTCGATTTTTAAAAAAAAATGTCTCGACTTATAAAACACCTACATGCTTTATCCGATTGTAATGGATTTTTTCAACAGAACCTTAATTTTAGAATTAAGATATTCGTTGTGAATTTTGAAGCATTAATCGAAAAATTATTCTATGAAAATCGTAAATTTTTACGGGGTTTTTCTTGTTTAAAACAATTCTTTGACTTATAACACCTACATGCTTTAGCCTATTGTAATGTTTTTTACAGAACCTTATTTCATGAATTAATATATTCGTGTTACATTTGAGCGCAATCGAATAATTATTTCTTATGAAAATTGCAATTTCGATTTTTTCTTTTTTAAAAAATACGATTAATTAAAAAATTAAGTTAATTTTTATTTAATTTAGTTTCATTAAAAAAATTAAGTTAATTTTTATTTAATTTTATTTAATTAAAAAAATCTTCGACTAATTTAATGAATTTTTCACAGAAACAACAGAAAATCGCGTAACACATGGCAGCTCATGCACCCATATACGCTCATCCAACAACGCGGCGGACTTAAGCGTTTTTTCCCTAGTTTTAAAAAATCTTTAAACTTAGTAAAATTTTATCACAGAAAACAACAGAAAATTAAACATGGCAGCTCAATGCACCAATTACGCTCCATCCAACAACGCGCCTGAAAATGCGTTGCGAAGCTTCCTAGTAATAATAATGTTTTATTATATTTCTCGATTTGGTTAGCGGAAAAAATGTTTCTTTTTTCTCTTTTTTTTCTTTTGTATTTTGGCTGTGTGTTAACACGATTCCGCTAAACCGATACTCCAATTACAATGAAATTTTATGGAAGCCTTTAAAAAATCTTTAAACTTAGAACTGCCACGATTTTGAGCGCCACATCGAAAAAGTATTTCTCATAAAAATCCGCCAATTTTACGATCTTTTCGATTTTTAAAAATTTTACACTTATAAACCACCTACATGCTTTATCCGATTTTTAAGGATTTGTCACAGAACCATAAATTTTATGAATTAAAAAATCTTGTGAAATTATCGCAATCGAAAAATTATTCTTATTGAAAATCGAAATTTTACGGTTTTTTCTTTTTCAAACAATTCTTTGACTTATACACCTACATGGCTTATCCAAATGTAATGATTGTTTTTTACGAACCTTAATTGTATGAATAATATATTCGTTGGTGAAATTTGAGCGCAATCGAATAATTATCGTATTAAATCGCAATTTACGAAATTTTTCTTTTTTAAAATTAATATTAATTTAAAAAAAAACAAAAAAAAAAAAAAAAAAAAAAAAAAAAAAAAAATTTAAATTTAATTTTTTTTTTTATTAATTAAATTTTAAAAAAAATTTCAACCTAGTCATGATTTTTTTCACAGGAACAACAGAAAATCCGCAAACACATGGCCAGCTCAATGCACCAATTACGCTCATCCAACAACGCGGCGGGACATAAGCGCCTTTTCCTAGTTATTGGATGAGCGTAAGTGGAGCGAAGCGAAGAATTCATTTCACTACACTGGAGAAACAAATCCGTTTTTTTTCCCCTTTTTCTTGTATTTTGTGTGTTTGTTAACACGATTCCGGCTAATTGCAATGAAATTTTCTGGTGGCCTTCGAAAACTCTAAACTTAGAACTGCCACGTTTTTGAGCGCAATCGAAAAAATATTTCTCATAAAAATCGCAATTTTACGTTTTTTCGATTTTTTAAAAATATCTTCCAACTATAACACCTACATGTTTTATCCGATAGTAATGATTTTTTCACAGAACCTAAATATTAAGAATTTATATATTCGTATGAAATTTGAGCGCAATCGAAAAATAATTTTTCATGAAAATCTTTATTTTACGATTTTTTAAACAATCTTTGAATTAAAACACCTACATGCTTTATCCGATTGTTATGATTTTTTCATAGAACCTTAATTTTATGAATTAATATATTGGGGTGAAATTTGAGCGTAATCGAAAAATAAATTTTTATGAAAATCGTAATTATACGCTTTTTTCGCTTAATAAACTTACGCTCATCCAACAACGCGCCTAAAAAAGCGTTTGCGAAGCTTCCTAGTTTACTACAATTCAGAAATTAAAAAAGTTCGCCCCAACCGGGATTCAAACCACAGGTCTCCCACTCTTAACCATGCCTTTCAGAAATGTATAATGCAACTACAATTCATTGGATGAGCGTAGCGAGCGTAGCGAGCGAAGCGAAGATTCCATTTCACTACACTGGAGAAAAAAATCCGGAATGTTTTTTTTTTTTTCTTTCTTTCTTTCTTTCTGTATTTTTGTCTGTTTGTTAACACGATTCCGGCTAAACCGATACTCCGATTGCGATGAAATTTCATGGAGGCCTTCGAAATCTCTGAACTTAGAACTGCCACGTTTTTGAGCGCAATCGAAAAATTATTTCTCATAAAAAACGCAATTTTACGATTTTTTCGATTTTTAAAAACTTTCTTTGACTTATAACACCTACATGCTTTATCCGATTGTAATGATTTTTTCACAGACCCTTTATTTTATGAATTAATATATTCGTGTGAAATTTGAGCGCAATCGAATAATTATTTCTTAGAAAATCGCAATTTTACGATTTTTTTCTTTTTTTAAATTTCGATTAACTAAAAAAATTAAAAATTAAAGTTTATTTTTTATTTAATTTAAATTAATTTTAAAAAAAAATCTTCAACAGTAATGATTTTTTCACAGAACAACAGAAAATCCGCATAACACATGGCAGCTCAATACACCAATTACGCTCATCCAACAACGCGACGGGACTTAAGCGTTTTCCTAGTAGATTAACATTTACCCGTCCTGATGGTCTAGTAGTTACGACGCTCACCTGGAGTGTGGGAGACCCGTGGTTCGAATCCCGGTTGGGGCGGACTTTTTTAATTTCTGAATTGAAGTAAATAGTATTATTACATCTTAGACGACATTGAGTGCCAGCAATAATTGAAAACGACACAAAATTAATGTTTAAGATGAGCAGGTTCCCATATCGGCATAATTATTCAGTTATATTATATTAAGTATGCAAAGTAAAAGATATTATACATTTATGTGTATTTGAGGTCTACCCACGCAGCTACACAGTTACTGTTAAGTAATGAAAACTATGGTGTTAGTTCTCCCAAAACCAATTCTTTATCAACATTCAACTATGAAAAAATTGTCACAATAAAATCAATGCATATTAAAACAGTGCTTTTGCAATGCCTACATGATTTAATTGCAACTTTTTCGAGTCGAATGAGACGTTAAGCAATATCTAATCAATCGAATATTGCTAATGATTTATTTTTATCCCCCCACCCCCACCCACACCAACTTTTGGGAATTTATGGTTTCACCTCGAGCAAAGTACAGCCCGCTTTGCAACGTGTGCGACGAACAAAAACATCGTGCGGGCGTTAGGAGACAGGGCCAAAGAAGACTTTTAGTCTTCTAAAGCCCGGACCGGTTTGTCTTCTTAGCCCCCCTCGAAAACGTGTAGCAAAAACCGTCGGTCACAGGGGCTTAGAAGCCAAAAAAAGGTCCAGGGGCTTAGGAGACAGGGGCTTAGAAGCCGACACCGAGCAGGACGTCGCGTGTGCGCACCGGCTCGCCTCGGCACATAGAGATTTCTTTCCCATCGCTACGCTCGTTCACTGGAGGGGGGGGGGGGGGTCCTGTAGTGACCTACTTTATCTACTAATTGTACAACCTGACATTTTACTTATTTAGATGGCTGTGACTTCCAACCACCAGCCAATTGTTATGTTAGATCATTGTTGAGCTTAAAGACAAATGAAGGTCTAACTCTCTCAACTGCTGGTTTGGAAAGCAGATGTGTTTTCTCCTCCTTTCAATGTGAAACTCAATAAATGTTATTATTAGCTTACTCGAATAATGTATTCATTATGACTTCCACAAACTCATCCAAAAATTTAAGTCCTATTACAGTAAAATCGTGTCAAGAATCTAATTTTCAAATACATTTTAAATGTTTCAACTCTTTTGGATGAGCTTAGCGAGCGAAGCGAAGATTCCATTCTACTACACTGAAGAAAAAAAATCCGGATTTTTTTTTCTTTTTTTCTGTATTTTTGTGTGTTTGTCCACACGATTCCGGCTAAACCGATACTCCAATTGCGATGAAATTTTCTGGAGGCCTTCGAAATCTCTGAACTTAGAACTGCCACGTTTTTGAGCGCAATCGAAAAATTATTTCTTATGAAAATCGCAATTTTACGATTTTTTTCGATTAAAAACATGAACTTATAACACCTACATACTTTATCCGATTGTAATGATTGTTTCACAGAACCTTTATTATACGAATTAATATATTCGTGTGTAATTTGAGCGTAATTAAAAAATTATTTCTTGTGAAAATCGCAATTTTACGATTTTTATTTTTTTTATTTCTTCGACTTATAACACCTACATGCTTTATCCAATTGTAATGATTTTTTCACAAAACCTTAATTTTATGAATTGATATAAGTTATTCGTGTGACATTTGATTGCAATCAAAAAATTATTTTTCTTGATAATCGAAATTTTAAGATTTTTTTCCGATTTTTAAAATTTCTTGACTTATAACACCTACATGCTTTATCCGATTGCAATGATTTTTTAACAGAACCTTAATTTTATGAATTTATATATTCGTGTGAAATTTGAGCGCAATCAAAAAAATATTTCTCATATAATCGCGATTTTACGCTTTTTTCGTTTAAAAAAAAATACGCTCATCCAACAACGCGCCTGATAAAGCGTTTGCGAAGCTTCCTGGTTTTAAATATTTCAAGCTCAAATTTTTTTATGAAATTTTATATCACCATTCGAGACGAAAGCTTGAGAAGCAATTTTTTTTAAAGGCGTTCTTTATTCTCCTATGCCAAATTTATTTTTATTTAATGTGTGTATTTTTATTTTTACTTAGCCTTTTGAATAGAAACGTGAATAGAAACGTGAATAGACACTTAAAATTTAGAAAGTAAAACTTATGAAACATTTGTAGATCACATTAGCATGTATAATAATATAAAGTTGCATGTCTCCATATTCTAGTGTTCATGACCATATAGTTTTAATTGAAATACAGAGTTAGTGAAAGTACGTATTGGATGTTGACGAACAGTTTAGAAATGCCTCAACTTCCAAGTTATAGACCCGGACTTGATTAATCTACCACAAGTATCTAATAGCTGTATCTGTGAAGAGTAGGGTTCAATATGAAGGGGATATGGGGGTGTGTAAGTAGGATTGTGGAGGCGTAATCCAATTAGGTAGCGATCGGAATGCCCATCCGCCTGTCAAGCCGGGTTCGAGGCCCGGTCCCACCCGCCTCCTGAGCGCGGGGCGGTTCTTTCGCTCGTCGTTTGACCGCCCCAGGTGCCAGGAGTGATCGTATCTAGAACTCGCCCATCAACACATTGGACGGTGAGTGTAGTGTGAGTGAGGCGCATCTTCAGCTTCAGGGTTCATACCATGGGAACGGACGTGGGGCTAGCAACTTTTTCTGCACGAAGACTTCAGTGGGAAAACGTCATCGATGTGGCCTAACCTGATTGAATCAAACTAGATAGGAAGGTCATTAGTGGCCGCGGTGCCGGTACCTCATCGCCGCCTTTACACGCGATATTATGCTCATGCAGTAAGACGCTGCATATAGTTCGATGCTACCTACCAGCAAAGCAGTCAAAGAAAGGGCTAATAGGCCTAAGTGGTTGGTTGGTTGGTTGGTTGGTTGGTTGGTTGGTTGGTTGGTTGGTTGGTACTATACTATGAGCTCCTGGTGGTGGCTCTTTGGTACAAGATATAGGAATTGACATTTGAATGGTTAGTTGATACACGTTTACATAACAAAATTAATTTACATCTTCTTATTAATTAATTATTGTTTGTAGTATATAGTCACTGTTGTTTTAGATGTGTTGGGTTTATTGCTTCTTACAACGCAGAGGGGAGTCAGCTAGAATCCAATCTGTGGATAATTTCTGCTTGATGGGTTCTCATTAGCAGGCCCTGCCAACGCCCCATTATTTATATCCCTTTCAAAAATATCGCCTCACTTTCCGTAACCCAAAAAAGTTACGTTATCTCTTTTAATAACATCGAATACAAATTGCTGGGGTTTTGAGCGCAGTTTTGACAAACTTTGGGCCAGGCTCTTGGCCATAGAGACTTGCTTTTACAGGGACTTAGTTTTTGTGTTTTATTGCTAAAATCTAATCTTTATTCTTGATTGTGTATTTGCAAATACTAACAGGTAATGTAAGAATCCATTTCAATCGTTTTGCTCAGCCGAGTGCAATGCAGTTGTATGAAATCTTGAATAAAATCGTACCAAAATCATGTCTTTCAATGGCGCCATCGCCCATGTAGGGTCTAAATACGTCATAATAGTATGACCAATATTTTACAGTATGTTCTAATACAACATATTTCAAGCCACAATATCTATATCAAAACCATTTTTTTTATATAAAATAAAACGCGATTTTTGGATTCAGGACGTTTTAAACTTAAATCTAAAATTCATGAAAATAGCCTATTGGGAAATTCTTGCAAAAGGGTGTGACCATTAATGCACACAACAAACAATTTTAGAACAAATTGGACCCCCCCACCCCCAAAGTAAGTAATAAAAAGTGGACTTCCCCCCCGCTTAAATTATGGGACAACCCCCCCCCCCCCCCGATAAACTACGCGACAAAATAATAATTTCAGTAATTTTATGGACGGCTCCAACGAGTACGTCGGTACTCTAAACGCGAAAAAGTCTTATTAGGTGGGCAGAGGCGCTGACGAGTGCTCGTTGGGAGTATGGGGAGGTCACTTGGTTTAACTCGTTTTCTGGATCAGGGTCAAAATGGTACAATCACTGAAACTTCCTTAATCTTTTATGTGATTGGGATATAGGTAAGACATATTTCCAACTTATACAATGCAATTTTGCAATAATAATAATAATAATAATAATAATAATAATAATAATAATAATAATAATAATAATAATAATAATAATTATTATTATTATTATTATTATTATTATTATTATTATTTTATTGGGTGTATTTCATACACATTCGGTCAAAACCGGAGCTAACATGTTGTACGGACTAACGTCAAGTACTTCCATGTGTACCTATATTACATACATAATTACTTTGTCTTAACTCTAACTAAAATAAGTCATATATAATATAGTTTGTAGTTGATGTTTCCTTTCTGCTGTGTACGGTCGAGGCCGAATTCTCGTCGCGGGCCATCAAATTCCAACTCGCAACCTTCTCGTGGTTTGGCCCGTGATTAGGGGAGTTTTTCTCCCTGAAACTAATGGCGAGCTCTGGGTCGTCGTCGGGGACTTTCCCCTTCCCTTTGACTACCTCCCCGACGGCGACGACAATGACAACACGTACGGATGATGACACAGACGGAGACGACCACGACGTGGGGGAACCCCTGCCCTCCCCATATGCTTGTGGCTGGTTCTGACCAGCACAGGCCTGTCCACCCCTTGTTCCCCCGCGTCATCCCTTACGTCCCTCCCTTCGTCTCGATTAGCCAAGTTGCATAAATATGAGACGTTAAGCAATATCCAATCAATCAATTTCTCGTCGCCATCCTAGCATTTGCTCTTCGGACTATATGGGAAACCACGAAAACCATGTCAGGATGGAAGCTGTCTCGGAATCTCAAAGTATCATTCTTAGTTAAGAAATTTACGAACTATTCTACACGTGTGTGAAGTTCTGTCTTCATCCCTTCGCTTCTTCCCTTCACAATTGTCCTATCCGCAACATCTGAGGGGCATGAATTGCACCCAGGGCAGGCTTCCCACAAAAATTAATTAAAAAATTAATTACTATATTTAATTATTGTATAGCAGTGAAAAAGCTCAAAACATGTTCTTTTAAGTTTTTGAGGGGCATGAATTGCACCCAGGGCAGGCTTCCCAAAAATTAATTAAAAAAAATTACTATATTTAATTATTGTATAGCAGTGAAAAAGCTCAAAACATGTTCTTTTAAGTTTATTTTTAAATAGTAGTGAATGTTGAGCAAGCTTTTGTGAAGCAACCAATAAAAGATAAATACACATTTTCACATTTTACAACGTTGTGTACACTGAAAACTATCAGCTTTTTATCAACATTTGAAGCCAAAGTGATAGCATATTTTATTTTTATATCAAAGTAGATCACTCTCAGGTCCACAGCCAAACATTATCAATTTAGTTGAAAATATGGAAAATTAATGAAAACGGGTACAAAAAATGACATTTAAATTGGTCGTTAGTAGGGTTGGGTCTTGACATCAATTCTTTGATTTGACATCGATTGCAAATTTATAACAGTATCCCAACCATAGTCGTTGGTGTGTAAGCTAAGCTATAGTGGTCCCAACGAAAGAATGCAGGTGGCTCGAAATTGTTTTCCCAACATACAAACTTTGTGAATTCTATTCACGTCGACGTTGGCAGCAATAATGCGGGAAATTTTTAATTATCAATACCAACAATAGAGCAAAAATCAACTTTTTAAAGTGACATTAGTTATTCCTTCTGATTTAATTTTACTCCCCCCTGACAGTAGAAAATTATTTACATGCCTTAGAACAATAGTTTTTGAATATAAAAATACGGTAGCCAAATTAGTAATTTTGGGGTTCGAGTTTGTTTTCAAAGTTGGCATGTGTACGATTCTATTTCCGCTCCTTAGGGCCTAATCTAAATTCATCTAAACTGAAAAGCACTCTAGATTTGGAAGCATAATATGTCTCGGACATGTAGGCCCTACCCAAACCTCAACCACCATGGATGGCGACAAACTAATTAGACAAGGAAGTGCAGCGACAGTCTCACAATTCAAGTCAAACGGCACAAGATCTGTTTTCTGTGAGGGAGCGAGTTCGCTTCAGAACGGCCAAACGTCTAAAAACGGATTGAGCTGAAATTTTAACAGACATTTCAGGGTGCACAATGAATAATAAATTGAAAATAGGCTGAGAATGTCACATTTAATTAATTAACGACAATGTTTTTTTATTACGAACAAATCATTTTGATCAAGTCATGTTTGCATGCAGTGACCTGCAAGGTGATCAAAAGTTGCACGCTCAAGGTTACCCAAAATTCCGCTCGGAGATTGAGTAAACCTTGTAATTATTTTCGTATTTCGTATACTGGCTATGTTTTCCATAGTATGGTACCGGTATGCATCTAGACTAGGAAAACACCACAGTCGTTGTTAGACGAGTGAGCGAGTCATGTGTTGAGTACCCGGGAACACTCGCATTTAAGTTGATTGATATATAAGGTAAAATTTAATGATAGGGTTTCGAGTTTAGTTGGTATTCGGCATCCGAACGACATGTAGATCGCAGCACTGACGGAGCGCTACTTCACAACATGGCTGGCGTAATTGCAGGGGCGGCTCGTGTATAGGTGCACAGGTGCACGCGCACCCCCAAATATCTGCGCGAACTAAATTCCAAATTTAAGGTTCGAAGCAAATCTCGTAATATTCCCAATAAATCGTTGGATTGTTTGCCTGGATATTTTGGCCGGCCCAAAGCAAGGCATATTCGGCCGGAGTCATTCTTCAGTTGGTAAGTGCTGCCACAGGAGGGTGCTCTCCGAATGTGAGTTCATTTTTATTATCGTTTTCTACAGTCGGCATGGCAGAACGAGCCCCGGGCCATCTTTTGAAATCACGACTGAAAAAGGTTGGAAGATCGCGCAAGCGACTGGGTCAAAACCAGTTATTTTTTTGCTCGCAGGCGCAGCATTCATTCACCCCCACAAATACAATCCGCTCAGTAGCTAGTGAAAGTTGTTGCGACAGGGTTGGTGAAGTGAGCAAACAGTGCTAAACTTATTATCGTGCTGTGAAGTGAAATCATAATATGACTTCGGTAATAAGCGATCTAAAAAATAAACAGTTTTTTTAAAAAGACCATTCGACGAAAAAATTAGAAATGGGGCTTCATTTTAAAATAAATATACGATGTGATGTTTGAGGCGCGTGTCGGAGGAGATGAAGGGACATTATTCGGGTATGTAATATTTTAATCAACCATATAATAATTAATTTTTTGGATGGTTTTCTATAAGTAACAATTACACAGGGGAGTTTTTCCCGACTAATAAATTCAAAAAAAATATACTCTGAAGTCGTTTTCCGGGTACTTCAGACCATTAGTATCTGAAAAATTTTCGCCTCTGGCGGCTGGGGCTGCGCCCCAGACCCCTTTGTTTCCCGCAGAGTAAGACTTTGAAATTATGTGCACCCCCACGATGATAACTCACGAGCCGCCCCTACGTAATTGTGATTCAGGACTGAACTGAAGCGTACATGGCGCTAGCGTGTCACTCGCGCCGGTTATGACAACTCGGGGAATACTTCTAATCTGTTCACTCTTATTTATTTTTCTCGCACACGCATTAAATAAGATGTATATTTTCATCTACGGTTTGCATTGTTTATGCTCTTATGCAACCAAAGTAGGCGTAATTGCGGAGGTAGGCCAACTATAGCCAAAATTGAACTTAGATTCCTGAATGGGGTAGGGAAGAAATGTAAAATATTACATAATATCATAATAGTTGGGTATATATTTTTTTTTAGTGTAAGAACATCCAGAAAATAATTCATAAGCAGATATTCATTATTAATTATTATGTAGAATGTTGTGTCCTACAGTCCTACTATAAGTAAAGTTACCCGCCGAACTTGGTATTGGTCCAAGGAATTATTACCAAATTTGAATTTAGAATGTAATTTTTTAAAAGTGAAACGATAATGTGTTCATTGTATCAACAAATTGATATAACACTGAACAGCTGAATTGCAAGGTGCAATATTTAACGTTTTCCAGCGATAATGCAATAACAAGAGCACTTCGTGTATTATTTTCATCATATTCCCTGAAAATGTCAATAAATTAGGCCTACATCTATGCTATAATCCGGAAGTTGTCAATTTGTAATCATCGACAAAGTGATCCTTATTCAGAACATGACGCAAGTTTAAAAAAAGACTTAGCTGCAGAAATTGGTAGGTATTTATTGAAAAATATTTATTGAAATTTTTCCGAATTTATTATTATACACACCTTTTTTGTTGGTGATAAAAACGCACTGCAGTGTAGTAATTTTGAGGTAGCCCATCACATACAAAACGAATTGAATGTACGTAGGCCTGTATGTGTAGCAATTGGGAATGGTTTGATAGCGTATTGGCATAGACATGAATTAAAATTATTGTCCGACTTGTAAAACGCGATTTAATATGAGTCGGTGACACGCAAAGAACAACAATAAGTATAATTATTTAAAAACTGAACATATAGATAATAAATCTATCAAACACAACGGGAAAACTCAGTGGGTGACAGCACACCGACATCTGATAAGATGACTTCCCTTGATACTACAGTTTTTACCCCAAACTTGTGAGGTGCCTGATAGATTTTGTGGACAATCCAAAAAAGCTTAGTGCAAAAATGATAAAAACGGGCAGTTTTTTTAAATGTCCCGGAACTTTGGTTAATTCATAATTAGAGATAGAGTTGAGATAAAAATGAAAAATAAAATGCAATAAAAAAAGAAAAAAATCAGAATTTTAAAAAATTATGACTCCAAAAATTTGTCACTGCTAATTTCGAATTTACAACCATTCCAAAAAATTTCAAAATTTTTGACCAAATCCAAAAAAAAAATATTAAAAAAACAAGGAATTTTATCAAGTGATTAATTTTAAGAAAAATTTAACAATTAATTTCCGTGCAACAAAGAGTTAACCCTGGACTTAAATGTAAGAATAATGTTTTTATTAAGAGTACCGAAATGGAAATTGAGATCACGATAATTTAAAAGTTGTTATAAAGTGTAAAGAGTTTTATTCCCTTTCTCGTCTGACGGGACTTACAAGTCCCACAGTTTTATTTTGGTATAGCATTAATATGGATAGGATCATAGCTCTATAAGCCTGACGGGACGTTTGAGTCCCACTTCTCCTGAGCACATAGAGCTATCGCACGCTCACATAGGATAATATTTACGCCTTGTACATAATTTTTAAACTCTGTTTGCGTAAAAAATATAAAATAGTGGATTTTTGAAAATAATATATAAAAATCTGAAAAAATTATAAATTGGCCATTTTTTATCCGATTTTCAATTTTTTTTTACTAATAAAGATGCTTGTTCTTGAACTAAAATCTTTTAAAAAATTAAAAAAAGTTGGAAATTGCGGTACATATTCAAAATCCAAAATTTTCCAAAAAAATCTAAAATACTAAAAAAAAAGAAAAATGTTTCAAACAAAATCTTTGTTTGGCATGTTTGTTTATGAATAAGTAAAAAAAACAATCATTTTTTAAATTTTTCTAGGTTTGGGCAAGAAAGGGTTAAAAGAGAAATGTAGGCCAATGCTTAACCATTCGAGACTTAACCCTTACGTCAGGTGTCCACTTTATGGTGCACTTGCGGAGGCCCTATTCTTTCATTTAAAATTTGTTTTCTTGTGATAACCATAGCACAAATATATATTTGTTTTATTTCGAACGTTCAACATCCGTAAACAAAACGTATCATGCCGAAACTCAACTTTTTAGTTACATCTACACGTTCATCCACGTTATTTTATACCCGTTATACCCAAGTGATCACTACTGCTAGGGTTCTACATTCCGCCAACAGGGCCGCGCTAGTGAGCTTTCGGTGAGCCGAATAAGGGTGTGTCAACTGTAAGGCCGTAATGCACCACTCTAGCCTATGATAGGCTAGGGAGGAAAGACCCATGCTGGATCCAGCCTTATAGTACAGGCTGTTCATCGATGGATCCAAGATAAAACGGCAAAAAATAGTAGGAAGGTTTCACTTAGCAAAAATGTTCATAAGGTCAAAGAAAAGCGATACAGAAGGGGAGCCACGAAAAATGCCCCTTAGGATTCAAAATGGCGGCCATGAATGAATAGGCTTATTATTTACCTATTTTGAGTGTAAAAAGACGGTAAATAATGTTAGGAAGGTGCTACATGGCAAAAAATATTCTAAAGATGTTAAAAATGGTTTACAATGGGGGAGCCATAAAAAATAACCCTTACGATTCAAAATGGCCGCCATGTTTGAAAAATATGTATTATTTTACTTTTTGGAATATAAACATACTGAAAATAATGATAAAAAGGTGTCACTTAGCACTAGGATCTTCTGAAGATTATAGAAAAAGTTTACATAGGGGGAGCCAAGAACAATATCTCTTACAATTCAAAATGGCGGCCATGAATGACAAGGTGTATCAATTATCTTCTGATTTTTAATGTAAAAAAGGCTGAAAATAATGATAAGAAGGTGTCCATTGGCAAAACGTTTTTTTAGATGTCAAAAAAGGTTTACAGAGGGGGAGCCAAGCAAAATAGCCCTTACGATCCAAAATGGCCGCCACGAATTATAATTGCGTACCTTTAGTCTACAATTTTGAATGTTAACAGACGGTAAATTATGATAGGAAGGTGCCGCCACTTGGCAAAAATACTCTCAAGATATTGTGTATGGTTTACAGTGGGGGAGCCAAGAAAAATTTCATTAACGATTCAAAATGGTCGCCATGATTGAAAAATGTGTATTGTTTCCTATTTCGAATGTGAACAGACGGCAAATGATAAAAATGGGTCACTTGGCAAAACATTTTCAAGATGCTGTATATGGTTTACAGTGGGGGAGCCAAGAAAAATATCCCTTACAATTCAAAATGGCCGCCATGATTGAAAAATGTTTATTGTTTTCTATATTCCTATGATCACATTTAATAAGATAACATAATGAAAACAAAATATCTTTGTAGATTTCTAATAACGTGGATATTTCAGCACCTCTTCCTTACTTCTTTGTTACATTTTGAATTGACGTGGTTCATCCTCAGGAATACTGAAATATGAGAAAATAATATATAAAGTGCTAAACAAAGCTGTAACGAGATGAATAACCATCCATAAATTAAAGAGATTTATATATTTACCCTTAAACTTTTTTAAAAGTCTGTAATAACTTTCTAAGACTGGGATTTCCTGGTGTTGCAACAGTTCAGTCGGCAGTTGGAACATAGCAATACACAGGGAAAGCCGGCATCTTTGCATGAGCATCGTGTGATGCATCCTTTCTTACACGAGCACTTGAAAAGCTCTCTGCAGCAGTCCCATATCTCCGGCAGTCTAATCCATTTTGGATGCCAAACTCCACCATTCAAGAACCATCCCCATTCTTTAGATGATGAAGAAATTGGCGTAAAAGTATCAGCACTTCCCCAAAGATGTCCTCCTTGATAAGCAGCACGCTGAATGTGAAGCTGAAGTGCGTCTTGAGTGGGAGGAAGGCTGTCAACACTTTTGTTCCTCGATGTGAAAAGGATTTTCCTTGCTTCATTGACTTTTCCTACATCCGTGTGTGCGTCGTACAAAAGAACAACATAACGTTCTAAGACGTCTTGAGTGGTTTTGGAAACGTTCTGCAACGGACAGGAAATTTAATGAACAGCTGGTGTGACATTCGAAAGATTTCCATACATCCAAGCATTTCTTGCTCTTTTGGGGAAAGGATCGGTATCCATCGATGCGGCCATCACCTCTTCAAAGAATCACATTGAAATTACTACAATGGCGGCCTCATTTTGGTGGTCAACTATGCAAATCAAACTGTGTACCAGCGTAATTCGAGAATGGAAAACACTCTTGTTGTTTGTGGCATGTGAAAGACGTTCATTTTCCGGTAATGGTGAAGTAACAAAAAACAGTACTGCGGGATTGGACTGCTGCAGAGCTTTCAAGTACCGTGTAAGAATAAAATAATACTAATTTTATAGAGTCGCAACACTCAGTTATAAACTGATTTTCAGTGGGGACTTTAATCAGCGACAGCCACCCTGCAGGCCCCGACGCATCGACGAGTGAACGATAACACCAAAATCGATATTTTTAATAGGAAATACTAAGCAATCGTGTATGGACAGTGCAACACCCGCGAATCACGCAGAATCAAGGCCGATTCAGAACAACTCTTGATTGTTTATGTGCTTCGTTGCTAGACGGCTCCAAAGTCACCGTTCACAATTCCTAAGACAAGAATGATGGACTTAAGTCCAATCAAAAGTAAAAAAATCTGCTTTAGCGGGAATCGAACTGCCTGCGAGCCTTCGCATTGGAAGCAGATACGCTAACAAAGACCAACGAGCCAGAAAGGATGCATCACACGATGCCCATGCAAAGATGCCGGCTTTCCTTGTACATTGCTATGTTCCAACTGCCGACTGAACTGCTGCAACACCAGGAAATCCCAGTCTTAGAAAGTTATTCTAGACTTTTAAAAAAGTTTAAGGATAAATATATAAATCTCTTTAATTTATGGATGGTTATTCATCTCGTTACAGCTATGTTCAGCACTTTATATATTATTTTCTCATATTTCAGTATTCCTGAGGATGGAGACATATTAATATTATTATAAGAATAATATTATTCATTATTATAACGTCATTCAAAATGGTAACAAAGAAGTAAGGAAGAAGTGCTCAAATGTCCAGTTATTAGAAATCTACGTAGGCCCTATCATGTTTTTTTAACTATAATCTTATTAAGTAGGAAGTACGTAAATTTTTTATTTTAATATTGATTGAAACAAGTGAGACTAAGCGAACGTAGTGATTTCCATTCGACTTAAACGGCCCTTACGGTTTTTCTGCGTGTCGCGTGTAAGTGATGTAGGTGTACGTGAAAAATCATCCGAATCGCTGAAAAATTGCGCTGAAATTTTAAACAAGACATTCCGGTAACAAGTTAATTCAGAAACTGTTTAATTAAAGCAAATTTCATTTGACGATTTAAAAACCTCAAGAAATAATCAACTGAAAATAGACTTCCTGTTTAAGAAATTATTTAACGACAATGTTTTAGATTTTGAAAAAGATATTTTTTGTTTTAATTCGCTGACGTAAATTGCGTGTTCCATGCAGGTCAAGTCGAATGTTGACGTCAAGGTACCCCCAAATCAGCTCGTAGATTGATTAACCTTGCAATATTTTCACGTATTTCGTTATGGCTATGTTACCAATAGTGGCCCATTGCCACAGATGATGACTAAACACATGCAGTATATAGCATTTCAAAACATGGTTTATATTATTTTGAAATGCATCTAGAAATTCAAAATCTTCCCGACCGGGATTGACCAAGTTCTCCCAATTTCGGCTACAAGGGCTTTAGCCAACTAGATAGGGAAATCGCCAAAGTCTAGTTAGACAGTAGCGAGTCATGTGCTAGTCTGGGTAACATTTGCATTTAAGTTGATAATTATATTCGTAAGTAAATAGGGTAATGTGGAAATCACTGGACGAGGACTGTACTGTTGGCAGTCTTCAATGAATATGTCACGTGTGACTGCCTGGTCTTGCCTAATGTTAATTGTTGGTCCGGGAGTTTGTAAATGTTTAGGCCATAGTTTATGGCCAAAATGCTCCATGTACCTATATGATAGGCTAGAGCTCTAAGGTAAGGGAAGAAAAGAAAGTTACCGGTACTCAACACATGGCTACTCACTGATCCTAACAACGACTTTGGCGTTTCCCTAGTCATAGGAATATAAGACATATACATTTTTTCATTTCATTTTGAATTGTAAGGGATATTTTTATTGGCTCCCCCACTGTAAACCATATACAACATCTTGAAAATGTTTTGGCCAAGTGGCCATTTTTATCATTTGCCGTCTGTTCACATTCGAAATAGGAAACAATACACATTTTTCAACCATGGCGACCATTTTGAATCGTCAGTGAAATTTTTCTTGGCTACCCCACTGTAAACCATACACAACATCTTGAGAGTAATTTTGCCAAGTGGCACCTTTCTATCATTATTTACCGTCTGTTAACATTCGAAATTGGAAACTAATAAGGTACGCAATTGTAATTCGTGGCGGCCATTTTGGATCGTAAGGGCTGTTTTGCTTGGCTCCCCCTCTGTAAACCTTCATTGACATCTAAAAAAACGTTTTGCCAATGGACACCTTCGTATCATTATTTGCCGTCTTTTTACATTAAAAATCAGAAGATGATTTGATACACCTTATCATTCATGGCCGCCATTTTGAATTTTTAGAGGTATTGTTCTTGGCTCCCCCTCTGTAAACTTTTTCTAGAATCTTAAGAAGAGCCTAGTGCTAAGAGGCACCTTTTTATCATTATTTTCAGTATGTTTATATTCCAAAAAAAAATAATACATATTTTTCAAACATGGCGGCCATTTTGAATTGTAAGGGTCATTTTTTATGGCTCCCCCACTGTCAACCATTTTTAATATCTTAAGAATATTTTTTGCCATGTAGCACCTGTCTAACATTATTTACCGTCTTTTTACACTCAAAATAGGTAAATAATAGACCTATTTATTCATGGCCGCCATTTTGAATCCTAAGGGCATTTTTCGTGGCTCCCCTTCTGTATCGCTTTTCTTTAACCCTATGAACATTTTTGCCAAGTGAAACCTTCCTACTATTTTTTGCCGTTTTATTTTGTGAACAACCCAGACTATTAGGTAGGGGGAGGAAATGGAATGTTACCGGGTACTCAACACGTCATGACTCACTCACTCGTTTAACAACGACTTTGGGGTTTTCCTAGTATGTAGTTAATACATTATTACTTGTGAAACCCTCACAGATCAGGACAATTGGTGGGGAAAATTAATTGATACAGCACATATTAAGAAAAAAAATAGTTTTATTAATTCAAGTTGCTCCTAAGAAAAGAAGTATGGTCGATTATTTTTCTGTGGAACTAGTAACTACTATTTAATAGTAATGATAAATTCTTATTTCTATCAAAATAATAGTAGTACATATTATGCAAAACATTATTTATCAATAATGCAATTACATTATAGCAATGATGTGCAGAACATAAAACGCGGTGTTGTGAAGAAATTCTACAAAAACATAATAAGTATAAAAAATAACAATCAAGTTCTAGGGAGCACAAGTCTGTAATGTAAATATGTAATGCTGCTTGCAGATGGCCCAAATATGAACATACATAACACGGTTTGTTAGGAGGTTAAAATAAAAGAATAAACATGACTGTACAAATTACAACACAAATAAAAACATGGCAATTAAAAGATGCAACATATAATATATAGAACTCGAAATACAAGTCTTGAAAATGCCTTATAACAATCACAGCAATGTGCAAAGTTGTATAGATCACATTACAAAATAAGAAACGTTTTTGTTACGTACTCAATAATAGTAATTACACTTAAATTTTATGACTTGAAAAGATGTCAAGTCATCATTAACAATTACCTAGATAATATGTAACACATATGTTCAATTTATACATATTATACTATACATTTTCATTGACAGATGTTTGCTTGCTGCATAATAATGCTTCATTTACAAATTTATTACCTAGGCTACCATACATATGTACAAGAAAATGCCTTCCATTTCTTAGTAAACATTTACTACTATAATCTAATATATATATAAAAAAAAATCTGAAATATCTATCTATATCTATATCTGAAATACAGTAGAAAATAAGCAGGCTATATTGTGCTGTCAAGAATAGGTAAATGCAACTCTTATACAATACACAACATACTGTATTAGTACGTACATACAAAACTTCAGAAACTTCCACTTGATCACGACAAGCATTCAGAGACAATTTCCAAAAATACTATAAAAATAAGTTTCTTTTGCTTTGAAGAGCAAAAATACTATGAAACAAAATAGAAATACTTTTTCATAAAATTGGGAAGATGAGAAATATCCCTTTATCTCATGCTACTACAATAACTATTCAATACGTATTCACAGTCCAAGAATAAATTTATGCCAATTTTGTACAATTTCTTTGTAATCTTTCAGAAATGACTATCTGGCATCGTACCCATTTGATAATTATTGTTTTACGGGATAAATACATAATGACTCGAGGCAAATTATTCTTAATACACAGGCCTATATGCACAGAGTATTTATAAGGGATGTCTACGACAATCTATTATTAAAAAAGGTTTGCCATTTGCCATTGGTCAAAGCATTCAAACACGATTTCGAATGAGAGGCAACGAGCAAACGCACTTTAAGCAATCAGTCGTCCTGAAGATGGAACCCACAGTGGTTCCAAGACGTCGAACTAGCACACAAGTAAGTGTAAACACGCGACGCGAAAAAATGACCAGGCTTTTCACACCTATTTAAAATAAATATATTCGGGCCGCAATAGTCTTAAATCTATTATTGATCGATATACCTGCCAAAGACTCGATAATAACCGTTGACTAGTGTAGGTATGGGAATATCTATGGAAAACTAAGGAAATCATAACTTTATTAGTTAGTATGGATGGATATAAGGACGAGGGTAAAAATACTAATGAAATTGATTTATTTCAGATCAATTGTTATTTAAGAAAGCGGGTGAAACAAATTAATTTTCCAATTTGACAATGACATGACAATATTGAAAATAATAACAGACAATTACTGTATTGATTACATTAAACTGATTATCGAATGATAGTTGTAAGAAAATTGTACATGGATTATTCATTAATCATTAGGTATTCAATGTCGATTAATGGCAACTAAAAAAATCGATGAAGAACACTAATACTTTGACATTGTTAGTAAAGTTTGTATTTATATTTCAAATGATTTTGTTCCTGGAACTCTGCAACAAAATGAAAACAAAATAAATGTATCAAAGCGATAAGGTAGGCCTAGTTCTTGTGTGCCTACTGTAAATCCTTAGGAAGTTCAAAAAATAAAAACACTTTACAGTAGATATTATAGTCAGTGGTTAATTTCTAAAATAATAAGTGGGCGGACGCTCAACGCTGGGCCTATATTGTGAAGAAATGTTTAGAACTTCCATTAAACAATTGTTTTGGGAAAAGTATGTTTCCTGGCACAATGGGGCCATCTAGTGCGGGTGGGTTGCATTTGCATAGCCTCAGAAATTTTCGGATTTTTACCATTCCAAATGGAATTTTACTAGTTTTTAGCGTGCTTTGGTCAATAATTTAAAAAATTGTGAAGATCCATATATTGTCGGTTTACAATATCTTGTCACTTCTAAATTTTCAGGACTACTCAAACAAGCCAGAACTGTCCATTTAGTGTTGTTCATGGGTGCCGGCAGGATATTTTCCAGGGGGGGGGGGGAAAGAACTTTTTTCCCATATGGTACTTTATAACTGATTTGGGGATGTTAAAGTAGTACATGTATTAAACAAAAAAAATTGCAAATTTATTTTATAATACCCTAATTTCCCCCCCCAAAAAAAACATTGCAAGCAGTTTGCCTGTCAATTTGTCTGGAGTAAGGTTGGGGTTGGGGCTTGCAAAAGTAATACGGGTGTGCTGGAGTAAAGTTCCAGTTCTGCCAACGTTTACTATGGCCGAAGGCAAAAATTCAAATGTGCTACTTTTAAACGACTAAAAACACATCATTTCTATTAATTAAGGAAGAATTTTCTGAAACTCATAAAGAACATACTGTGTTGACTTTACAATTATAACATTTTGGAAAGTGGAGGGACGCGTCCCCCCATGAAAAAAGAGTGGGTGGATGTGTCCGCTCCCAAATTAACCACTGGATATAGCACTACTGTACACTGAAGCGTTAGCATTAAAGAGGTTGTCCTAAAGCTGGCTGCTAAAACTTATGGGATTGAAGGATGGAATGTGGATGCAATTTTGTTGCCGAACAATATAGTTTACACTACCAAAACTTATCTATCCCCAGTAGATAATACCGTAGTGGAGTACAAACTAAGTGTCCTGATGTGATCCTGCCTCTAATATATAGGTAAATTGTAAAGGTGAAAAAAAAATCATGCAAAGTCGTCAAAAAAAGGCGTACCAAATAATTTGAGTACAAATAAATAAGTGCTGAGATACTATGATAACATAACCGGAACAATAAAATAAAGATATGCTCATGAACACAATGAGCCGATGTTTGTCTTTGTCTACAGTTTAAGTTTAAAGTTAAGGCTATTCCACCGCGTTTTTCTATTTTCCAAAATATGCTACTAAGTCAAAATATAGTGAATGGCTTTGAAACATGGCTATTTTAGAAGATCAAAAATATTTTTTCCAAATTTTTCTGATCCGGTACACGGCCAATATAGCCACCTCAAAATAATTTCAAACTTCAATTCGCCAGGGCACACCATTCAACGTAGGGTGTTGTGCTTTTGTGACATTAATTCTCAACTGTTTTTCTTTGGACTGACTGAGAGAAAACAGATTTATTTTAACAATTGTCTTTCCTGCGAATTTTTTCGTTTGGCGGTACAAATCGGTAAAAAATACCGCCAAACGAAAAAATTCGCTGGAAAGACAATTGTTAAAATAAATCTGTTTTCTCTCAGTCAGTCCATAGAAAAACAGTTAAAAATTAATGTCACAAAAGCACAACACCGTACGTTGAATGGTGTGCCCTGGCGAATTGAAGTTTGAAATTATATTGAGGTGGCTATATTGGCCGTGTACCGGATCAGAAAAATTTGGAAAAAATATTTTTGATTTTCTAAAATAGCCATGTTTCAAAGCCATTCACTATATTTTAACTTAGTAGCATATTTTGGAAAATAGAAAAACGCGGTGGAATAGCCTTAAAAGTAACTAATTTCATACAAGCTCACAAGTGCTTTTGAAAGTAAGATAACAGTGAAACACAAAAGTGAATGTATGACCAGACTTATTATAGATAGCTAGCAATGTGAACCCACCCTAGAACTATACAACACAATCAAAACATTATTGGCTTCAGTAGCATATCCACGGGGGAGGGGGCGGTTATGGGGTCAACCCCCCATGCCTGAGGAGAAAGTAAACTACAGTACTCAAATGATTACATTTACTTTGTCAGCACTTCGCACAATAAGAAATTTGATACCACTCTTTTGTAGCAATTTACGAAACATTAATAAATCGATGAAATAGGGGAAAGAATTGATGCAGGTTCTACACCGTGTTTACAGCTTTTACCTTGGGCAAAAAGACCTCCGGTGGTGACCCCTACCTGTTTGACATGTTGACCCCCCCTACCCACCACTGTATATTTCTAGATGCACCAGTGATTGGCTCATTACATACCGAGTTACTATAACCTAAGACCTCCAGTGGTGACCCCTACCTGTTTGACATGTTGACCCTACACTGTGTACGATTAATGGCCTAAAACGCATTTAGGCCGATAAAAAGTAGTCTTATAATGACATTCAACTTTAAATCTCCTCCATTTAATTTTCACTGGGTCTATTATTAAATAATGGGCAAAATGGTACTTAAACATTTCTGGATTTGGAGAGTCAGGAAACACTCTCGTAGGTGGAATTATTTATATTTACTACTACAATTCATAATTAAAAAATCCATCCCGACCGGGGTTCGAACCCGGGTCTCCCACATTCCAGGTAGGTGCCTTGGCCAACTAGATTACCGAGACGGTAAACTTTTGACTTCTGAATTGTAGTTGCATTATAAATCTATATAATTGCATGTTACACGAGTAATTGTGGTTGCATTATAGATCTACTCTATAATTGCATGTTATGCTAATTGTGGTTGCATTATAGATCTACTAAATAATTGCATGTTACGCAAGTAATTGTGGTTGCATTATAGATCTATTAAATAATTGCATGTTACGCGAGTAATTGTGGTTGCATTATAGATCTACTAAATAATTGCATGTTACGCAAGTAATTGTAGTTGCATTATAGATCTACTATATAATTGCGTGTAACGCGTCCATGTACAATCTCTCACAATATTAAGTCAGATTAATCACTTTTTAATTGTTATGTACATGCATATAGACCACGAGTAAGAACAAACCGGTACCATAAAACACTAGAGTGGAATACAAAAACCAAAATAGTCATTGGTGAAAAATGAAAATAGTACTATATTTCTCTTTTAATTTCCGTTACTTCTGGAAATTAATAACAAGAAATATGATGCAAAGAAATTGACTTCATTTTTGTCATGAAAATATAATAGAAAATTAAAAGACAAAAAATATGTTCTCAATAATAGGCAATATCCTTGAAATTAACCCCAAAAAAAAATTGAACTATGTACTATACTGTTTGTGAACAGAAACAGGGATGTTAATTGAGGTACTTCCGACATCGACGCGAGCCACACGTACACGGAATCTTGATGTCTTCGAAAGGAAATTTGTAATCGTAGGTTAATTCTTCTCTTTGGGGAATCCGCCGCAACGCGAATATTAGGATGTGTTTCTTACCCAAGATATCGACGACCTTGGAATAGCAGTTGGGCTGAAAGAATAACATAAACTTTATATTGGTGTTATTGAACAAAACTTTGTCACAACTAGAGTATGCATTTTTCCCTTCAATTTTTTTACATGAGCTGTGAGAGTGGCATCAGACAGGCATCAGCTAAGAAGGGTATTGATAATTGACTGCATTTTTAAAACAAGAAAGCAAACTTGTGTTTTTCTACCTGTCATTGCTCATTCCCAATCTGTTCATTCTATTCTATTGTGATCAAAATAATTTATTATTTAAGATTTTTGTTATTACACATACTATTTAATAAAGTTCAAATAATATGTAGCTTTAAAAATTAACGGACTATGGACAAACCAGTGGCTCGACACGCAGTATCAAACAAATTGGATTAGTACTACACAACCAGAGTGGTTAAAGCACTTCCTATACATTATTTGGCAATATGCCCTATGGTAGCCAAAATAATACTTTGAAAAAGTTAATTTTACTGCCGGTAGTTGGTTAGTATGCTGTAGTCAATACAGAGAGCAATTTCAGCATTACAAATATTTCACAGTAAATCCTTTTAACAATAAAGTGCCAAATTTGATTTGATACTGCTAGTGCTGAACCTAACTATCCAGGCAGTATAGAATGGGTAAAAAAGGAAAAAAAGTAGGGTTGGGTCAGTAGTATGTTAGTAACATTTTGATGACTCATTGAGTCTAGGGGTCCCGAAATTTAACCGAAGTACGACAATTTGGAACAGACTTCGGTTCGTTTTCGGATAGTTTGAATCGCGCGCGCAAACCTTGACTACTCGCAAGGAGAGTATGCGCTCATAAGCACCAGAGACTGCGCATGGCTCTAGGAGGCTTTGCTGGTGTCGACACCGCTATGTTGATCGTTTCTCCTGAGTTTGATGACCGCTGTTCGACTATCGATATAAAACATGCCACACTACCTTGAGATTGAAGCGTAGCAATGTTTTATGTTTCTGTCCACACTAAAGTTTTGCTATTTAGTACTATAATCGAGCTAGGACCCTGTAGTTTCTCACTTTTAGTATTATTCGAGGCAATTAGTATGCCTAATATGCAGGGGTCCACAAATGCGGTTGCCCGGTCAACTTTTAATTTATCCCGGGCGATCAGGATTTTATTATACCTTATACTAGATATTTGGTTGTCTGTCTCCATTCTCACCCGCTGGACATCGCTTCGTGTGCGACTGCGTACGGTAGACTCGGCGCAACGTGCTTCGAGAAGTCGACGAAAGAGAGCGTTCTTTACGGGCAACCTCTAACAGTGCACTATATCGCCGGTAGAATGCGCTTACACTGCGGCCGTGATGCTCTCCCGAGAGAGTTCGTTCTTATCGACTTCAAAGAAAAACACGCCTTTCAATATATATATCGATAGTAGCAAAACTATCGACCGCGTAGCACTCGATTCAGGAATCTCGCAAGATGTCCACTAGTTGTTGACTCTCTGTTGTTTGCGTTATTGTTTTTCTGCAGCCAATTATGTCAAGGCACCAGTGTATCACTAATTTCCTTTGAACTAGGCCCACCAGTGCATCTGGTAGACCTACTGAGAATGAGACAGAACCCACGGTAACTCAGGTTAGTGGGCCTCTGTCTACGCTTACCCATAGCGCAAACGAGCTTCCACCCGACCCTAGGCCTAGAACTGCGAGTGAACATGTGACTTTGGCTGGGCTACTTTAAAAAAATGTGGGCTACTAGGTTTGTACCACATTTGTGGACCCCTGCTAGTATGCGTCATAATATTGTTTGTAGGTGCAGCGCAATCGAAATACGTCAACAACAAATCGTTAGGTAAATATACCTTATAGGGTACCTCGCCATGCGGAAAATTTTTAGCGGATACTACCAACCGTGCAAAACTAAACGTAACTAACCTCGTAGCTAACAAAAAGGATTTCCGTTGCGCTCTTTAAAAAATTCCTAGAGCTGGTGCGGCAGGAAACTAGATAAAAATAAGTTTTTTTAAGGAAAGGATTTCAGGTGCGCTCGTAAAAAATATCCTAGAGCTGGCGCGGCAGGAAACTAGGTAAAAGTAGTTTCTTAACGGAAAGGATTTTGGGTCACTCTTAAAAAAATTCCTAGAGCTGGCTGGCAGGACAAGTAACTAGGCAAACCTCGTAATTTACTTATATACTAGTAGTTTATATAGTGACTATCACATTGTGTAGGTTGGCTGCAGTGGAGATGCACGCGGTCGTCGGTTTGAGCCGGGGTACTCTATAGGGTAGTGTTAATAATCGTTAAGACTGATTTAACCCTACTTTCGCAGAAAATAGTCGCAATTTTAATCTGGAATAGGTCTACGTTTTATTATTATGGTTCAATATTATTCAATTTATGGTGGGGTGTGACTCGGAACGGGAAAATATTACAAAATGATGAAGGCTCTTAGTCTTATGTTGCTGTCCCTAGGTCTAGCTAGCCTAAGAGCCTAGACTAGGGCCTAGACCTACAAGAACTGCTATTGACTGCAACTTGGGCCTAGGCCTCATCAATCTGCACTGGTTTAAAATTTGTTCTTTTCTAATTTGATCAACGTAACAAAGATCCTTAGTTTTTTAATAGGGCCTCCGAGGAACCTAGGATAGGCCCTACCTTGAACCTTGTAAGTTGCAACACACTTAAATTCTTAGATCAGGCCCTAGGCCTACCAATGCTTTATTATTCAAATTATTTTCATTTGGTCAACACAAACAATGTTCTAGAACTAGAATTAGAAAGCTTAGGCGTAGCATAGCGGAAATTTATTCCAAAACGAACTGAACTGAAACCAAAAACCTGGAACCGCACAACCCTAATTGAGTCATTGGTCATTAGTCATTACACACTAGGGCTGGGCTATGACATCATTCAATTAAATATATCCCACAAAAATTTTGATAACAATGTTGATAGGCCTAATCAAAATGTTATTGTTAGTGATATATATTTTTTGAATAAAAAATTAAAAAAATTATTAAAAGTGGGCCTATTTTTAATAATTTGTGCCAAATAGGTTGATAAGGATCACCAAAAAGCATAACGATTTTTACGATCTCATAATCACGTTTTATGACCCGGCACCTCCACCAAATTATGTACCAGCCAGGATTATTTTAATTTTGACTACCGGGCACCTCCACCAAAATTACATAATAGCATTTTTTGTGTCTATTTCGATATGAAGCCAAATATCGATATCGAAAATGTTCCCACTTGTCGATATCGTATGGGAATATTGAATTTTTGCCAAGCCCTATTACAGACAGCATATTATTTTTCTACACATGCATCTGAAATATTGTAGAGTATGTAGGGCCTAGATTATGTAGAATAGTAGCTATGTAGAATATTAATTTATAAATGGTTAAAAAGTTGTTTATAAGAAAGGAAGAATCTATTAATTATCTTCTTTACAACTTGAAAGAATGTTACGTAGGCTAAGTCAGGGTTGCCACCAAGAAAAAATAAAAATCCTGTTTGAGCACATAAAAAATCTTTGGAAATCCTTAAATGAAACACTCAAATTCCTTGAAAATCCTATTAATGCCTATCTGTACCAATTTTAATAAAAATAATAATAATAATAATCTTTATTGTAATTCCAATATACAAATTACAAAAGGTGATATTCATTTGTTTACATGTAGGGAGGGATGAGAGCTCCTCCCTACAAAATGTTCTTCCATATTACCTGCTACATACATATATTTCACTATTACTAAATACTAATTTACTATACATATACTATAAGAAAAAAAGAGAAGAGAAGAAACAACTAGACTAGTCCTGTGACTAATAATATTTAACAAAATAGCCTTCCAAACTCAACCATCAAAATTGACTTCAATCTTCAAGTGGAAGGTATGGGCAAGAAGGAGGAAAAAAGCCATTCTGAGCTTAAAGTGCTCATCGAAGCGCATCTGAAGAAGCACTACCCAATATCCGAATGGGTGCATGTCTTTACGGACGGCTCCCGAAACAGCTCGGGGAGGAATACTGGCTTTGGCTTCCATTGCATCTTCTTTGAAGAGGCGCACCCGATGGCACCAGGCTCGAGCATTTTTGATGCAGAAATAAATGCCATCTCCAGAGCAGCAGAGGAAATTGCAGAAACACCAACCTTTCCACTCAAAAAGACAAAATTTGTCATTATCTCTGACAGCAAGGCCGCCATCAAGAAGATCTGTCAGATGGAAAAATGTGAAGAAGCCTCCCTGTCTCTTAAAAAGAGTTTAATAAAAAATGTGATGCATGGAAAAGTGCTTAAAATTCAATGGGTGCCCAGCCACTGCAACATCCTGGGCAACGAGAAGGCTGACGCGCTAGCCAAGTTGGGCTCAAAGAAGTCTGCCCCTGACACGGCGAGTATCTCCTACAACTCTGCCAAAAACCTTGCCAAGGAGGGCCTCAAGACATCCTATGGAAGACTTCAAGAGGCCAAGATGTATCACAAACCATGGCGGGACGAGGTCCTCAAAGGGCCAGACAAATCCTGGACAAGAAAGGTGGCAACAGCGCAGTTCCGGCTGGCCACAGGACATGACGTCCTGCAGCACCACCTGAGTCGATTTCAAATCACAAAGGAACCAGCAACTTGCAAACTATGTACATCGGGTTTTCAGGACAGAGCGCACCTCTTCAGCTGCGCCGCACTTAAATCTGACATTGACGCCCTGCCAAATAACCTGAGCGGGCCAGAGAAGGAAGCACATATTTACTGGATAGCCAGGAAGGAAAATGATTGGAAAATCAAGCTTTCGGCATAGGAAAAAAAAAAAAAAAAGTATTCAAAAAATATGTTTGATATGTTTATGATATAAGAAGAATGAAGTATAATGCAATGAAGAATGAAGAATTATTGTTGAGGGGTCATATATAGGCTAATGTAGTGGAAATTTACAGTACATTTTTATGATTTCAGATATTCATCGATAGAGTAGTAGGCTTTATCTGTGAGGTACAATTTGAGCATGTGGCGGAATTTATTAAAATTGTCAGCATGAGTTTTAAGTTGTATTGGTAGTCGGTTGAATATTAGGGAGCATAGGTAGTGTGGGCTTTTGGAATAGAGTGAGAGTTTATGGTGGTTTAAAAATATTTTGTGTTGCCCTCTAGTGGCATGGTGGTGGATGGAGGAGTTTGTGGTGAATAAGCTGGGAAATTTCAAAACAAAGAGAATTGCTTCATTAATGAGTATCGATGGTAGGGTTAGTATTTGCAGAGATCTGAATAGATCACGGCAAGGGGTCAACGGAGGGACCCCGGCAAGACATCGAATCGCTCTCTTTTGTAGTCTGAAAAGACACAGTGACTGAGAAGAGGCCCCCCAAAATAGAATACAATACGATATATGAGAGTAGAAATGTGCATAATATACTGATTTGAGTATTTGGGGACTAATTATGTGCTTCAATCGGCGTAACATGAAGCAACTTCGTTGCAGTTTAGGCCGAATTTTATTTATGTGAGTAGACCATTCGAGTGTATCGGCTAGTGTTAATCCAAGAAATTCAGTAAGACGGGTTTGTTTTAAACTTTTCCCTTCTAGCTTAACTAGTGGACTGAGGGTTGGCTGGTTTTGGTAAGTATGAAAGTATAGGAGTGAGCATTTCTGCTGGTTCAGTTTTACCTGGTTGACATTGGACCAGTGTGAAATTTTGCCAGTTTGCTCATTAGCAGTTGCTGATAGGGAAACTATATCTTTTTTGTTGCTTGCTATGAGATGACTAGTGTCATCGGCAAAAAGTGTTACGGTGCCCGTGTCGAGGATTTCGGGTAATTCGTTTACATATAATAGATAGCAGGTGGGACCGGGTATAGACCCTTGGGGCACTCCTTTGGTCAAATATCCTAATTCAGAGAGGCTATTACAAAGGGTACCATTCCGGTCAGTTGTTGTAATTTCGACCGCTTGTTGTTGTTGGGTAATTGTTGTAAAACAAAATTATAAAAAATTGAAAAAATGAACAAATAAAAGAGAAGGCCTATTTTTAATGATTTGTGGCCAAATAGGGTTGATAAGGTATCACCATAAATGCATTTAACCATTTTTACAATCTCACATTCACGTTTTATGACCTGGCCAGCAACTCCACATTGTACCAGCCAGGATTAATTTAATTTCGACTACCTACCTAGCACCTCCACCAAAATTACAAAATTTTGGATTTTGTGTGTAAATTTTGATATTTCGATATCAGAGAGCATCTGATGAGATGTTCAAGTCTTAAAGACGAAATTGATGCCCTTCCGCTTGGCATGAACTATGAGGAAAAAGAAACCTGTCTCTAATGGAAAACCAGGAAATGCATGATGGCCCAGTAAGCCAAAAATGCGGGCATATGAAAAGAAGAAGAAGAAGAAGATATCAAAAATATTCCCAGGGTCGGGGTATTAGCACAGAAATGCCTTAGCACAGAAACGCCATTACACCGAAAATTGAATTGATATTTTGTCCAAGTTATTTGAGCAGTATGGGTCTTTACACCGAATCGCCGTAGCACCGAATTGCCGTTACGCAGAAAATTCGGCAAAAACGACAGTATGTGTCTTTAGACCAAAATTCGGTGTAACGGCCCATCCGTGGGCCGTTACACAGAAACAAGTACTTTAAAAGCAGAAAACTGCATGGCCCTTAGCACAGAAACGCCGTTACACCGAAAAGGAAAATGGATGGAAATTCCTCACAGAATAGCAGTGTCTGACTTTGAGACCAAAATACAGAGTGTGCTTTGAAACCAAAATTCGGTGTAACGGCCCATCCGGATGGGCCGTTACACCGAATTACAGTATATGTCTTTAGACCGAAATTCGGTGTAACGGCCCATCCGGACGGGCCGTTACACCGAATCACAGTATATGTCTTTAGACCGAAATTCGGTGTAACGGCCCATCCGGATGGGCCGTTACACCGAATCACAGTCTGTGTCTTGAGACCGAATAACATTATTTTTTAATTTTTAATTTTAGTAAATAATAAGTTTACCCTCTTGGTTGTCAACTAAACGATATTACAAAAAGTGCTTAACAGGATTATAACCCCCCGTAGGAACTAATTGTTGGAAATTTACAATCTTGCGGGGTGAAGGACGGGGGAGGGAAAGGCGTGAACATATTTATCCCCACTTCGATTTTTCGGCATACAAATATGGCACTAGCCGCCAGCCGCGAGAGGGGTAATGCACAGATAGACAGCTCGACATGATTAATTAATGTCCGACTCGCTACAACGACGAAAATTCTGCCAAGCCAAGGTCAACCTCATTGCCACAAACCTGCATAGATGCAAAGATGGATATTCTAGCAAGTGTTCTATCCTCATCCTTAGGTTATTTTCTTTTTTTTATTGTTGTAAATTGTAATGAATAACATACTAATTTAATATCATTTTTAATTTGATATTGAACACGGTAATTGGTAAGTTATCCAAATTTGTGTCTCTCCAGAAACAACGAAATGCATAATTTATTTGGGCTATCTTGAGCTCGTAGGATGAAAAAGCTCCACATGAATGACGTAGAAATTTGATAGTAAATTTCCGGTTAGATAACTAAATGAAACTAAAATGCAATTGTTAATAAGTAGGGCTGCTTAGCATAATAAAATTATATAATTTTTCTGCAAATTACACCACGGCAGGTCTTACAAAGGAGTGTACCCAACCGGACAAGAGCTCGATACACACACTAAACCTAGATGTCCTAGCAAGGTAGTAGTGTAGTGAGTAGTGTAGAAGATTAATAAATCAACCACGTATTGTACCGAATACACTTTCATCAACAGGGGCGCATCTCAAGAATAAATTATGAATCAAGAGTATTTTTGCTAGAAGTTATTATGCAGGACAGACTGTACATAATTATATTTGTCACAAGTCGCCCGCAATAAATTCCGAACTGACATTGGGAAGTACATGAGCTTCCCGACGAGCGCCGACGAGGTACCATTGTACTAACCACATTGCGCGAATGGCAGGTCAAAGCTAGGAGTCAAATGTTAAAACTTAGGTCATTATTATTACTTATTACCAAACCAAATACAAAACCAAATTCAACAAAATGTTGTTTATAGTATTTTTTTAGTGTGCATGAAACTCGTTGCCTCTGGTTTAGACTTTTAGACGAGGGAGCGGAGCGACTGAGGATTACCATTCAACTCAAACGGTGCTTATTCTGTTATTCTGTACGTTTCCGTTTACATTTTGGAATTCAAATGAGAGATGCTGGCTAACTATTGACGATATCTTAGCTTCAAATCCGGTGTTGCTCAAAACGATTTGAATACGGCACATTTAAGGACAAAACGTCGACATCATTTTGGAAATTCAAATTTGTGTATGTGGGGGGGAGGGGCTAAGTTAATGGAGCTGTAAAAGCTTCCCCTAGAAGCACCAGTGCCTAGTAGAGACCTAATAATCTGGTCGAAGGTTGTTTCTAGCAAATGATTTGATGTGAAATGCCTGGACGGCGCGCCTTGTTTATACCGACTTCAATTCTCCCATGTCTAGTGGGTTGCCTATAGGGCAAACTATGTAGGGTAGTACAAAATGTCCAGTTAAGCACTTTTTGTAACATCGTTTAGTTGACAACCAAGAGGATAAACTTATTATTTACTAAAATTAAAAATTAAAAAATAATGTTATTCGGTCTCAAGACACAGACTGTGATTCGGTCTTAAGACACATACTGTGATTCGGTGTAACGGCCCGTCCGGATGGGCCGTTACACCGAATTTCGGTCTAAAGACATATACTGTAATTCGGTCTCAAGTTAGAAGTTTTTGCAGAATTTTCTGCGTAACGGCGATTCGGTGCTACGGCAATTCGGTGTAAACACCCACACGGTCGTACTACTTAACTGTTTGGTTATTTTCGGTGTAACGGCCTACTCGGTAACTTTTAATATTAGTTTCGGTGTAAAACGGCGTTTCTGTGCTAAGGCCCATACTGAGTGCGCCTTTGGACCGAAATAAATGAATAGTATAGATATTTTCGGTGTAACAGCGTTTCGGTGCAAAGACCCACACGGTTTTCAGTTTTAAAGTAAAAACTTAGAAAAATGTTCTTTTATTTTCGGTGTAACGGCGTTTCTGTGCTAAGGCATTTCTGTGCAAATACCCCGACCCATATTCCCACTTATTGATATTGCATAGAAATATTGATTTTTTGCCCAGCCCTAGTTGGAAACAGCGTAAAGGGGAATTTTTTAAAGATTTTTAAATTGGAATAAAAATCCGTTTGTTTTGCACCCTCAAAATCCGTCAAGATGGTTAAATCCATAAAAACGGCAACTCAAAGGAAAGTAATTGGTCATTATGTTCACAGCCTGTCAACAAACAGGTTTACATTTGAAATGTCTAAAAGTAAAAAGTAGTAGGCCCTACACTAGTCATTAGAACCAGTAAATTGTATTGTCAACAAACACGCTAACATTTGAAATGTCCAAAAAGTAAAAAGTAGTAGGCCCTACACAAGTCATTAGAACAAGTAAATTGTTTTTTATTTTCTACAATTCAGAAATTAAAAAAGTCCGCCCCAACCGGGAATCGAACCACGGATCATCACAGGAATGTGGGATATCCGTGGTTCGATTCCCGGTTGGGGCGGACTTTTTTAATTTCTGAATTGTAGAAAATAAAAAACAATTACACCCACGGGAGTGTTTCCCGATCAACCAAATCGAGAAATAAGTAAATTGTATTGTCAACGAACAGGCTTACATTTGAAATGTCTAAAAACTAAAAACTAAAAAGTAGTAGGCCCTACACTAGTCATTAGAACCAGTAAATTGTATAATTTATCAAGGAAGTGTAGCATACGGTACTCTACTGATTTTGTTTCGTAATATTAGTTATTACCAGGTCCTATGAAGGCATACTACTAAATAGTAAATAGGCAATGTATTAGGTCTATTAGACTATTACAGGTACAGAACACCACTAGATCAATGGTCAATGGATAGACAATAAATAAATAATTAAAATAAAGTGGCTGCAAAATATAACAAGTTGGCCTAGCCTACCGGTACAACAAAAAAGTTTACTTTTACGACACACATATATTCAGTTGGCCGATTTCATCTCGTGTAGAGATTTAAAATTTCTGAACAAATTTAAGTTGAGGAAAAAAAAAACGGGAAAAAACAGAAATTTTGAAAAAAATTGATTTTTTTGACAAATAATTAATTAGGAAACCGTAAATAGAAATACAGTATTTTCTAACACAAAATAATATATGCTTTTGGGTAAGTTCCAGAGCAAACAAAAATTTGAAGTGGAATTATTTTACTAATTATAATTATTAATTACTAGCTCTGGTTAAAAATTATTGTTATGCAGCGGGCATATTTTTTAAAATAGCTTTTTTATAATACTGTCCAGTGTCCAGTATTAATTTATTTCCACTACTCGTACACAAAATGTTAAGACAAACGTCCTTAAAATGTATCTTATGGATGGGGCATGTAAAGAAAATGCCAACAGTGGTAGAAAATGCTGCGAGTGTGCGGGACCGGGAGCCTGAAGACTAGTATAGGCCTACTGAAACTGATTTGGTTTAAAAGGTAGATGAGATAGTTTAGCCACTATAAGATAACCTCACAGTCACAGCCACACTCACCTCTATACTGGCTACTTGCCACGAATTCCTGTCTTCAAATTTGTATTGTAGCTTACTTACTTAAAAGTGCAGGCTTTCAAGAGATAATTTTGTAAATTTTAAATTTTCTTTATATGCAATCACCTCTATAGGCCTACTTGCCACAAATTCATCTTTTCAAAATTTCTATTGTAGGCCTACGCATACCCTACTTGATTTAAAGTTAAAACTGCAGACTCTCAGTGATTATTTTTCCATTTAAACTTTCTTTATGTGCACTCATCTCAATACTTGCCACTTATTCCTGCTAAACTGCAATTTTTCAAGTGTGTATTTTTCAATTAAATCTTTATTTATTTAATAAAAATTATGTGGTTATAATTTAGTATTAGGCCTATTGTTACATTTTTCCCACTGTCTGGGAAAAAAACGGGAAAAAAATGGCGCAATTTTTCCAAGCATCAAAATCCTAATCTCGTGTAGGCCTAGTATTTGATGACCTAACAGGCTTTAGTATATAATGCTATTTACATTGAAAATATGTTCATTAACTTTAAGTCTACGATTATAAATTACTAGTGATGTGAGTCGGTAAATTTACCGGTCAGAGAATTTACCGTAAATTTACCGAGCATGTCGGTAAAATGGTAAAATTTTAAAAAAATGCCATTGTTAAATTCTAAAGACTAATAAGAACCTACACAACAAGAATGCAGTGGAAATAAGTCAAATATCACTTTAAAAAATTAAATTAAATTTTAAATTTTCCATCGTTAACCCTTTAAGCGCCGGGTTTTCTGGCATCGGTCACACGCCCTGGGCCGAGTTCTTTTTTAAAAAATGTAATGATTTACAATCGGAATAGGCCTGTGTTCACTCGATTCCCCGAAAGTAAAGTTCTCTAAATCGTGCTCGTCTTCATCATAATCAAAAATTAATCTTCTTACCTTGTTTGATCAAATAGGCCTAGATGTTGTCTTAGGGCAAAGCAAGAGTGGACGACACACGGGACATGTTCTGTTGTAGGCCTCGGTAAAGACTTACTTTCCTGATTACTTGATAGTTCTTGGTCACTGTTATCACTTCCTTGATCATAAATAGAGCTCACATCACTGTCACGCGGTTCTTCATCGGATTCAGCTGTCAAAATTATCTCCGCAATATCGTCTGTTGAAATGATTTTATTTCGGCGCAAAGTCAAGTTCCGTTTAGCCATGCTCACTCGTGGTGCGCGCCTTTGACAATGAAACTGGTAACACGGAATCAAACATTCACGCTCGTTTCAAAAACACCGACAATCGAAATGTTGCACTTGAAGCTTCATCACTTTGCCGTAATATGTCGCAAGCGTTTGCAATTTACCAGACGTCGATATCTACAATATATCGTCTTATTTTAATTTAAAAAAAAAGCGGGAGAAGTAAAACGCGTATACGCGGGAGTGGCCTAGCAGCGACCTCGCCTAAGCCCGCGTATACGCGGGCGTGGCGCTTAAAGGGTTAAATTCTAAAGACTAATAAGAACCTACACAACAAGAATGCAATAGAAATAAGTCAATTTTAAAACTTGGAAAAATTCTATCAATAAATCTGAATAAGAGCTTTTCTGTGCCTAGACATACTCCACTATTTCATTAGCTGAGTATGCTAAATCAGGGCTGCCGTTTTAACGGATTTTATCCGTTTTTACGGATATTAAGGGTGCAAAACGGATAAACGGATTTTTAGTCTTATTTACGGATATTTTGTTAATTACGTTTTCTATGCTTATTTTCGTATATTTGAATCTGCGCGGGCTAATTTCGATTGTAAACATTGAAGGCGGGGCGATAATCTGATTCGACTTTCGATAGGGGGCGGAGCATGGGCGGAGCCGTGTCCCAGATGTAGTAGGAACTGCTTCCATTGAGAAACAGCAAGGAAACAGCCAAGCAGTTGCTTTTGGGGAGGATGCAAGTTAAATTGAACAGCCAAGAGCCTACAAAATTGTTTTCTTTCGTTTTTGTTTATAAAGTTTGGATTATGTGATATTAAAAGTGAAAAATAGAATTAGTATGATTAAAATGTTATTATCAAGTTCTGCAATGTTATTATAGAACACAACACATGGGCCTACCTAGGCTAGGCCTAGGCCTAGGTCAAAATTGTGATGCAACATTCATAGGGCCTAGGCCTAGAATTTTTTAACCAGGTCAGAAAATATTATTTTAATGTTTAAAATGGAGTTTCTGTAAATAAATAACATTTTAAATTTTTATGCAATCTTAATTAAAGCAACCACGGGCGTTTCTGGCTCCTTTCTTCTCATCTGTGCATAGGCCTACGCCCTTGGCAACTTTTAGGTTAAGATGGTAACAAATATAAACATCACATTTATCCATTTTCATAGTTTGATCAATGAAATCAACGTTTTTAGACTTTTCACGGATATTTGCGGATATTTAACGTCCTCATACAAGATTTGAAAAAAATATCAGTGGCAGCCCTGTGCTAAATCATTAATTAAAATCTAATTAATATTTTTATTTTAATTATTTATTTAACCAAACGTACAAAGATAATTAAATTAATACATTATTGTTTAGTTTGTTCTTTGTATGGAACAGTAAATAAATATAAGGGTGAATATATGCTCTTTTAATTGATATACACCTTCCTCATCACAAAAACTATTTACGTATATGCTAATATGCTTAATATGGCTAAAATCAAAATTTTACCGATTTTACCGGTAATTTTACCGGTAAATTACTTGAGTTTTAAATTTACGGTAAATTCACATCACTATAAATTATGTACTACTAAATTATGTTATTAAAAAAGAAAAGATAATCACCCACCACTTCCTTAGTTAGCAGAACATGCAAATTTAATTTTCTATGAAGAATATACAATAATATGCAATTCTCAACTGACTACATTACATACTCTACAGTAGAATATGCATAAATTAAGCAATTTTTACCTGTAATATTCTTCTGACCCAACCCTGGGAAAAAGTCCAAAAGACAAATAGTGTTAATGTTTGACTGTAATGAACATAATTATACGCACCTCACACGAGTGATTTATGAATCGCGCAGCATTCCCTCGCATCGTAGCGTCAACAACAAGATGATCGTCGATACGGAACATATAGCAACCAATGTCCTTGTCGTTGTAAAGCTTCTCTCGGTAATCGGTAAGCGTCGATCGGATCACTTCTCCCGCGTATTCGATCACCATCTCTCCTGCCTCGATATCCCGCAGGCAGAAGAGTCCCCGGCCGTGGATGTGCGAGCGGTATACCCCCACTGCCTCTTTAGACGTTTCTTTTAGGTGTCTGAACCTCATGGCCATAGGCAGGTTCGTGCTGGAAACGCGGCGGTTGCTCACCGCCTGTTCGTCAGCCGGAGTGATTAGTTTGGGAGGTTGACGGTGTCTTGAAGCGAGCCAGCTGAATAGATCGTAGGGCGCACGGTTACCAAAAACCTCTGTGCGACAACACCCCGATGGGTTCTCTTCGGGTAGTGTGTCAACATCGTCGTCGTCTAAAACCGGCGGGTTTAGTTCGTGGTGAAGCGGCTTGTATTTGACACAGCGATTTACGCCTGGTAGTTGTTCGACGAGGTATCGCAACCCATTGTGGTTCAACCCGAGCATTTGCAGACCGCGCGAGTTCACATTGAAAGGGTTGCGAAGAAGAGGTGGCATCTTGTGTTGCACCCGAGCCGATTGGACAGCTTCGAAAACCTTCTCCCAGACTTCGGCGATTGAAGTCGAAGTGCACGAGAACCCGTCTTTGGAACACACCTCGTACACCATCTTGCAAGGAGGCGAGGGTTTCGGTTGGTTCGCAGGCTTCTCTTTTGGTTGCCACCTTCGTTTCACTGGCTTGCTTGTTTTATTTGTCTTGACGTTATCGGCAAGAGGTAAAACCATTTTTGCTTGGGCAGACGGTTTACGATCCTCGGGCTCTTTAGTTGTCATTTTGGGGGTTAACTTTGGAGAGTAATTATGTGGAAGGTTGTGACTTATCCTGTAAAATCCATTTTGAGGTGACTTCTGAATAACTATTTTAATTGGCTGCGTTCTCTTGTTACTCTCCATCTGTGGTACTTTGGGTTCAGCTGCCCGCTGGCACCCATCATCGGCAACAATAGGAGACTTACTGAACTTCTTCAATTCTTTCCCGTCTTTACTCAAAGGGTTCACAATCGATGCCGCAGGTCTACTCGTAGTGTTTGAGATGACATGCTGTACGTGTGGCATTTGCTTTACTTGATTTGTGGAAACTACACGCTCTTTACTGGTGTATGTATTGGCATTTGTATATTTAAAAGAAGACATTCGATCGGGCATGGAAGAACTAGTGATGTTAACATTCCCTTTTAACCGAGTCGGAGCTTGGAAACTAGTTTTTGGTATTGGAGGGTTGGGCATGTAGCAGGGTCTTGGCCTGTGGATCGGGGTTGCGATTGTGGACCTAACCTGGTGTTGGTTGGTTGTTGTAAGTGAACACTTGTCCGCATTGCTTGTCGAGGCCCAAGGAGGATTACGCGAAACAATCGGTGGCTGCAATCGAGGCGTGACCGATTGTGGTACGTGGGAGGGAAGACTCATTGGAACAGGATTCAAATTTGTATTTGGTAAATGAGAATTTGGAACAATAACATAACCAGATGTTGAGTCCAACAATTGTTCCATCTTGTTGGTTTGATAAACCTGCGTGGTTGTAGCCGAATAACTGCTGCTAGCCGCGACCATCCCGGGCATTCCAGACACATACTGGCTCGAAGACATGACCGTGTTACTAACAATAGTCTCGAGGCCGTAATACATAGGCTGGTTTGCCAGGAACATTCCTCCGGATTGGTCGGTGTACACTTCGAGGGGAGTACCATTGAGCACCAGTCGCTCTTGGCCAACCACCCCACACTGAATGGCTGCGGTCGGCTGTTGAATAATCGTACCTAGCATCGTGGGCTGAGTTGCGATCTGAACACTGGGAAGTAAGGACAGGTTGCTGTAATCCGGCGAAGACTGAAGCTGAAACGTACCAGGTATTAAACCGTTGGTAATGTATTGAGGCTTATTGTAGGCATTACTCTGGATGTCAATAGAAGCAATATACTGAAGACTGTGACCGGTTTGTTGCTGAAAAGACTCTAGATAAGCGGGCATCATATTGGTTGAAGGAACTTGCTGTACAATTACCGCCGGTTGTACTATGGGCTGTGGTGGAAGCCTTTGAGTTTGTGTAATCAGCGGTAAGTTCATCGTTGCGGGAATGTTATCCCTAGCAGCGATGTTCGGACACTGCTTTGTAGAACCCTTCTGTCGGCCCCGTGGCCTCCCCGTTCGTTGGTACGTGTACTTGGCCTTGGGTTGCGACCTAATTGCAACTTCTTTGTCAGGCACTTCAAAGGTTTCGTTTTCAATTACCGGCTCCTGTTTAACCGTGCGAGTTTCAAATGTTGCAGGTGGAGAAGAGTTATTCTGAAGCAGGTCACTAAATATGAAGGTATGAGTATCCTCCGTAGTACTTACGTCAATGCTTTCAATATTCACAGATTCCCGTTCCGGTACGATTATCTCATAACCGCTCTGAACCCCAATGATGTCATCTACCTCTTTTTTTATATCACCTTCGCTAGATCTCGTTTCCGAGTCGCTCTCACTAGTCGAAAGGATAAAATCGTTGCTGCACGTGGGCAGGTGTCGCTCATAGCTCACTCTCGTGCGGTACGTGCTGTGACATCGTGAGCACCTCACCGGTTTCTCTTCTTCGTCGGGCGGTGGAGGTGACCCACCCTCACTGCCACTGCTCGAAGACTCGGCAGGACCGTCCAGCTGGGCCAGACGCGGCCTACCATGCCACGACAAACACTTGTTTTCTTTACCCTCCTCCGCTTGTCGGTGGCGAGAGTTGTTGGAAGAAGATTCCTTCAAGTCACTGGGGTCCGGCCCCGATGCTGTGGTCACTGGCGTAGTCGATCTAGCCAGGGTTACCAACACTCCGTCCGGTAACCTTAGTTCTTGCAGCTTGTGAGACTTGTCGACTGTAACGTCTATGGTCATGTCGGTAGATCGCGTCACCCGGCTTTGGACCTTACGTCGCTTCGGACTATCTTTGCAGATTAGCGTTAAACTACAGGAACGTTTCTGACTTCTTCGACCAACGGTTTTGGTTATCGGCAACGATATAACTTCAGAGTGGCTTCGTTTTAGTTCTTTGGAACATGTATGAAGTTCTCCCTTACATTCATTTTGAAATGAAATGTCAACTTCTTTTGAATCACCAAACCAAATCTCTGAACCCAAACAGTTTGTATCAGCCTTATTAAATTTTGTATTCTCTTCAACTTCGGAATTTAGCATTGCATCTTCGCTCAGCTGCTCCTTATTTTCCGTGATAGTGTCGTTACTGAAGCAATCTTCAAAGTTCATCATTTTCGGGAAAATGTCCTGCATGGAAATTCCGTCTAAAATATCATGCGGTAAGTCTTCGAAAATTGCATCTTTTAACTCTGGCGGCAACAGCTCAGCAGCATTTTGCGGATCTGATAAACAGTTTTCGTAAACGTCCCTGCTGCAAACCGCGTCAAGCATGTAGTCCATAACCTGACGTACAATCCTATCGTTGTCCAAATGGGAAACACATCTCACTTCGTTCAGAGATCCATCTGATGGTTCCTTATTTAACTGTTGGTGCCAATCATTAACTTCCTCGAGTTTGTGTCTAACCATCCACTGATCAAGTTCGTGGTTAATCGTCACGTTTTTACCATGATCTACTCCCGGTTCGCATTTTACCTTGGGCAGGATGGTCTTGACCGTGTATTGCACAATACGCCACGGTTCGACCGAAGACCAATAGAGTCGAGTACAACTGAACTCGTTGGGGATAATCGCATTGATGTGATCGGAGGCGTCGGGTACAACCACTCCCAATCGTTCAACGTGTAGAGAACCAATCATGAACTTCACGTCGTCAGGTTCCACGAATTTCTTTTTCTTGCGGTCTAGTTCGACATAGATGGGTCGTCGCAGGTCGAACTCCTCGTGATTCTGCACCACCCGACCGACGGCTTCCTTCATGTGGGCGGGACAGTAGAAAGTCTTATCTTCCATGAAACGGCAACCGTTCTCCCGGGCGCACGGAAAGTGAAAGGTGATGAAACAGTTCCGCGAGCAACAACCCACGCTTGCCCCCTTTATCCCGCAACCTTCACACGAGAGCTTGCGACCGCGAAACACCGCACTGTGTACGTTTTGTAATGAACCGTCAATCTCTTCGAAGACTTCAGACGACCACAGGGCGCAGTTTGCGTGTGCCCACTCATTCTGCCCACAGTAAAGGAGCCTTCCTTGCTCGCATGGCAAACCATCCCCTACTCTCCGGCATAGAGCACAGGCGCGAACGTCTTCTACTACTAAGTCACTATAATAATAGTCTACACTCTTGCCAAGAGCATAATCGGGCATCGCCCAGACATCGTCAAAGGAAGTCTGCAAGTTTCGATTCTGGATCTCTTCTCTCGTGGGTTCGTCTAGCTGTTGTTCTCTTTGGCATGAAACTTTTGATATCTGGGCATGCTTGGGATGGAAATATGAAAAGGCATCTTTCAACTTACGATGGTACAAGTTGAGTAGATCTAAACTTTCTGGACCGTTCAACAGTAGCTCCATTTCTTCGTCAAACTGAGGTAATGACGAAAACTCGTTGTTATCAATTCTTTGTTCCACAGACAACAGAGTAGGACGAGAGTAGTCAACCTTACAGCACTCACATTCCAAGTCTACAGACGGCTCCTCGCACGTTCCGCTACTATAATCAAGTTCTGCTGACGGGGCATAAACTCGTACGTTCTTGCTAATACTGAGCTTCAACTCATCGTCTGTGCTGCCGATACCAGAGTCGGTCGGAGTAAACGAGGAGTTTAACTTCTCAGACGGTGATCGCCCACTACAGTCGCTGAACGTAGAGTCCAACGACTCAATCCCTTTATCTTCCATATCAACGTCGGAGAGTTGCGTACCTTTGTCTAGTTTCTCGACACAAACCGAGCAATCTTTCAGATTGTATTTGTCCCGGAGAAGTTTCAATGGACCGTTCAGTTCTTCAAACGACGCGACCTTTTTTACTTCGGATTCCAAGTCGCTCTCGTTTAACTTGAAAATACCTTCTGTAGATTCCTGACCAGTCTCGGAAGATGTTGGCAACTTACATTCAGATTCCAAGTCTACTTTAATTAAACATACAACTGGTTGTTTGGAGAAGTGGCTCGTTGGGATATCAGCTATATCAACGTCGATTTCCGCCGACCTAGATGATACATTTTTTAAATCCATGGTCATCTCCATCCTTTCGTCTGTGCCTGTTCCGATTTCTTTCGTATGAATTTTTCGTCTATCATCTATAAAGGTTTCATTCTCATTTTGAGCCACTATATCAAGTTCTTCATTGGGGCTTTCAATTTTAATGTTGGCCATTGCTCGTTTTGAGACGGATTTGTCAGCGATGGTTTGAGCAACATCACAGGCGGTATCATCATCAAAGTTGGGGAAGCGAATGCGCTGCCGGCACGAACACTCCTTCTTGGGGCTGAGTGAGAGAAGGTGACGGGCCTTGCACTTCTTCACCAGGACCTGGATAACACCCTTCAAGACAGCTTTTAGTTCCTCCTCCACAGCCGAGCGCCAGAGAGCCAGCGGACAGCACGTCCTGAGGACATAATCATGTGTGGTATAAGTATTGAATTATCAACATTAACTACGCAAGATGTAGGCCTACAGATCTAGTTCAGTATTTTCAGAGTGACCTGCACTGGTCCATGACATTAAAATATGCGTAGACATGGGTAGTTTGCCATTGTGCCATAAAGTTGTTACCACAGAACAAAAATATTCAATTATCCGTTGGTAAGTGTTTTACGAAGAAGCTAAAGCTCAAAGTGCGAGACTCTTATACGGGATATCACGGGTGCTATACCCGCCACTGGCAATAATGACTGAAAGTTTTTGCAAATGCAAGTTACTTGAGTCCTCTTAAACAGCCCTTGGACACTAGAGAATAGGTAGATTGTGTGATGTTCATATTAAATGAAAATGGTCCAACCTGACAAGAAGTGGAGAATGGAAAGCAGCAGGAGTTGATGAACTAGTCAGGGGTCGGGAACCTGGGGCTCCTGATCAGGTCTAGAGGATGAAGAATGGAAAGCGGCAGGAGTTGATGAACTAGTGCAGGGTCGGGAACCTGGGGCTCCTGATCAGGTCTAGAGGATGAAGAATGGAAAGCGGCAGGAGTTGATGAACTAGTGCAGGGTCGGGAACCTGGGGCTCCTGATCAGGTCTAGAGGATGAAGAATGGAAAGCGGCAGGAGTTGATGAACTAGTGCAGGGTCGGGAACCTGGGGCTCCTGATCAGGTCTAGAGGATGAAGAATGGAAAGCGGCAGGAGTTGATGAACTAGTGCAGGGTCGGGAACCTGGGGCTCCTGATCAGGTCTAGAGGATGAAGAATGGAAAGCGGCAGGAGTTGATGAACTAGTCAGGGGTCGGGAACCTGGGGCTCCTGATCAGGTCTAGAGGATGAAGAATGGAAAGCGGCAGGAGTTGATGAACTAGTGCAGGGTCGGAACATGGGGCTCCTGATCAGGTCTAGAGGATGAAGAATGGAAAGCGGCAGGAGTTGATGAGAACTAGTGCAGGGTCGGGAACCTGGGGCTCCTGATCAGGTCTAGAGGATGAAGAATGGAAAGCGGCAGGAGTTGATGAACTAGTGCAGGGTCGGGAACCTGGGGCTCCGATCAGGTCTAGAGGATGGAAGATGGGAAAGCGGCAGGAGTTGATGAACTAGTGCAGGGTCGGGAACCTGGGGCTCCTGATCAGGTCTAGAGGATGAAGGATGGGAAAGCGCGAGGAGTTGATGAACTAGTGCGGGGTCGGGAACCTGGGGCTCCTGATCAGGTCTAGAGGATGAAGAATGGAAAGCGGCAGGAGTTGATGAACTAGTGCAGGGTCGGGAACTGGGCTCCTGATCAGGTCTAGAGGATGAAGAATGGAAAGCGGCAGGAGTTGATGAACTAGTGCAGGGTCGGGAACCTGGGGCTCCTGATCAGGTCTAGAGGATGAAGAATGGAAAGCGGCAGGAGTTGATGAACTAGTGCAGGGTCGGGAACCTGGGGCTCCTGATCAGGTCTAGAGGATGAAGAATGGAAAGCGGCAGGAGTTGATGAACTAGTGCAGGGTCGGGAACCTGGGGCTCCTGATCAGGTCTAGAGGATGAAGAATGGAAAGCAGCAGGAGTTGATGAACTAGTGCAGGGTCGGGAACCTGGGGCTCCTGATCAGGTCTAGAGGATGAAGAATGGAAAGCAGCAGGAGTTGATGAACTAGTGCAGGGTCGGGAACCTGGGGCTCCTGATCAGGTCTAGAGGATGAAGAATGGAAAGCGGCAGGAGTCGATGGACTAGTGCAGGGTCGGGAACCTGGGGCTCCTGATCAGGTCTAGAGGATGAAGAATGGAAAGCGCAGGGGCTGATGAACTAGTGCAGGGTCGGGAACCTGGGGCTCCTGATCAGGTCTAGAGGATGAAGAATGGAAAGCGGCAGAGTTGATGAACTAGTGCAGGGTCGGGAACCTGGGGCTCCTGATCAGGTCTATAGAGGATGAAGAATGGAAAGCGGCAGGAGTTGATGAACTAGTGCAGGGTCGGGAACCTGGGGCTCCTGATCAGGTCTAGAGGATGAAGAATGGAAAGCGGCAGGAGTTGATGAACTAGTCAGGGGTCGGGAACCTGGGGCTCCTGATCAGGTCTAGAGGATGAAGAATGGAAAGCGGCAGGAGTTGATGAACTAGTGCAGGGTCGGGAACCTGGGGCTCCTGATCAGGTCTAGAGGATGAAGAATGGAAAGCGGCAGGAGTTGATGAACTAGTGCAGGGTCGGGAACCTGGGGCTCCTGATCAGGTCTAGAGGATGAAGAATGGAAAGCGGCAGGAGTTGATGAACTAGTCAGGGGTCGGGAACCTGGGGCTCCTGATCAGGTCTAGAGGATGAAGAATGGAAAGCGGCAGGAGTTGATGAACTAGTGCAGGGTCGGGAACCTGGGGCTCCTGATCAGGTCTAGAGGATGAAGAATGGAAAGCGGCAGGAGTTGATGAACTAGTGCAGGGTCGGGAACCTGGGGCTCCTGATCAGGTCTAGAGGATGAAGAATGGAAAGCGGCAGGAGTTGATGAACTAGTGCAGGGTCGGGAACCTGGGGCTCCTGATCAGGTCTAGAGGATGAAGAATGGAAAGCGGCAGGAGTTGATGAACTAGTGCAGGGGTCGGGAACCTGGGAATGTGCATCAGTGTCCTGTCCGTGCATCTCCACTACGCATCGGGCTTACCGCGGTTGTCTCTCTGCAACTCGTAACTTACGCACTATCACCACACTAGCGCAGGAAACAACACTTGTATAATAATTATTGTTGGTTGTTTTTAATCTCATTATGAGACGTGCTTATTTATTTTCTTTACGTACGACAATTAGGGTATGATATTACAGTAAAGACCCTATTATCCGAGCTGGATGAGACCGGGGGCACCTCGAATTACTGATGAGTGACACATGCAATGGATAAAGGAACATAAAATACACACGAAACACTTCATACAGGGTAAACCAAATGATTTAATAGCTTGTAAATCAAGCTCAAAAACACACGTACAAAATTAGGCCTACATGTCGTAACAAAAATGCATTTCTAGGCCTAAAATGCAAACATAGGCCTATCGCTCTTTCTCATGTGGGAAAACCTCACACTACTATCGCCCGCGCTGAAGCTCTCGTCGCAAGATAAGTCTGGGAAAGAAATAACTAATAAGATAAGCCCAGGAATAACAATTCAATGCGACGTGATTACGAATTTTGTGAATCGGTTGAAGCATGATCGCATCGCAATTCTTTTTCCACCTAGTTCCACAACGACCATCTTTGATCAGCTGTGACTGTGAAATGGTTGGATCGTATGCGCACGCACAGGCGGACTGCTCAAGAGTCAAGTCAGGTCTTCATGTGCATGTGCGTGCGCCGTGCGGTCAATGCGCACCCCCGTAAAAGCACTGGTGTCTGGCGCTGCGGATGGACAGCAGAAGCGATGTTGCATCGCATGGGGTGCACCCGGTGCAGTATCGGTGTTTAAATAATATCTATGGGGCCGAAGCACGATCGGCCGCAGTCGGGAAGGCTCGTTATTGGCGATGCGCGCGACGCACACTGCTCGAAAGTCGAGATATATCGCCGATCATCTTCTCTTGCACTCACTCGTAGCCATGGGCAATACTCCTGCTAGGCCTACAAATGTATGCTAGTACATTTAAAAAAGCGTGGTGCGGCGTCTGAATTTAATTTTGTTTTATTTACGCTTTTTTTTTTAATTATAATTTTTTATGGAGCTCGGATAATTCAGGTGATCGGATAATCGGTGATCGGATAATGGAGGTTTTACTAATGTCTTCTTAATGTTGTAATATCGAGGCAGTACTTATTCTCCACATATTTTGAAAAGGCAAATTAGGCATCATGACTAAAAATTTTCAAAATACATATTTTTTACTCATTTCTAAGCATTTTATATTGTTTTAATGTTTTTCCCGTTTTCCTCACTGTATTGGTGCTTTTTTTTGTAAACTACCCTGAAAAACCATCCTTTGGGGTTTTACTGCATGTATATTATGTTTATATAGCCATGTTGTAAAGTTTATGCCTTTTCATTTTAAATCGAGAGTGTTCCACTGACACATTCACTGAGCCACAGTTGTGACGTCACTGTATTCGCTTGCTCCGGGAGCAAAGCAAACGCAGTGCATACCAGTGGAAAACGCCGTAAGGTCATGTTCTTCTTTTCAACACAATGAATGCAATTCTTTCAAGAACTTTCTACAGGTCAACATGCAACAGGGCCATTGTGGACATACCGACAGACGAACTCGACAGAATCCGGCAAGGAGCCCAGCACCACGTATTTCTCATCCGATATGTCCTCACACGAGGCGTGGACCCAGCACTTGCACTGCCCACACTCCATCATCTAGAATGAAAACAAATATAAATTACAACCTATCGCACGAGGAGAATCCAAATTGTTCAATGTTATAATGACACAGGAGCATAGGAAGGGAGAATGGGGATGGGGGAATGGGGGGAACCCCCAATTCAGAATGTTTGTCATTCAGTCACGCGTCATGTTGTACATTCAGTAAATTATTCAGTCACGCCATACTACTGAAAATCCATTTGCATTAAGTATACTCGGCCTAATTAAACTAGGATCATGAATAAATATGTTTCAGTGGGGAGTAGAAGGTACAGAAAGACAACAGCTTAAACCGATTAAAACTATAAATAGAAACTATCCGATTTAATCTGAATGTGGTACACGTAATCTGGGGGTAAGGAGTAATAGTCATGCTGTTGGGTTCGTACTCTGTTTTCAACTAGAAATTCATTTCCTGTGCTAACGGTTAATAGTTAGAAAATAAAATATGTTGGTTTACGTGTAATATTAGTGATATCGTCAAGAAAAACGGTTAAAAAGTATGATAGTATGACAGGCTTGTTGTGCGGAAACAGGCCTCGAGGAAGGACCCAAGATTACTATTAGTAAATAACCACAATTATAAACGCCCAATCCTAAGTTAAGTTATTAGTAATATCATTACAATAAACGCACTAAAAAAGTTTAACAATCAATAATTAGTAATTACTAATTAGTAGGGATGGTTGTTTTTCGCAATGAGCGATAAAACGAAAACTGTAATTTTCAAATTTTAGGTGCATTTTTTTGGTTTTCTCCATGTTACGCCTTGTGTGGAGTTCAAATCAAATCGCAAAATAACACCATAAAATGGCAATAAAACGAATTATGGCTCAACTCGCAAAATAACACCACATTGTGCCCTTCTTGCCAGGAATGTACCATTATTTACGATATTTGATCAATTTTCGATAATGCAGCCCAATTCCCGTCAAAATGAACAAAAACAAGCGAAAATAAATTGCTGTTAATTCTATTGCTTGCTTCACGGCGTGAAAGAATGTTTCATTCACATGCTAACAGCACGGTAAAAATGACATACAATGCCCAGTTGAGAAAAAATTGATATCTTACTAGGAAAACGCTTAAGTTCCGCCGCGTTGATGGATGAGCTTTTTGTAAGTTTTTAGTTTGCGTTGGACCACTTTTCCTTTGCAAGTGCTTTTTGAATGCATTGTAGGTGATTGTTGTCAAGTTTCTATTGTTACTTGTTAATTGTTATTATTAACCTCAAAAAACTCATATTAAAACCTTTATTTCTATGGATTCTGGTAACTTTTTCAAATTTTTCTTTCAAAAGGTACTACCTCACCATAACCTTAATGTCCATGTGAAATATGAACGTTGTAGCTTCACCCGTTTGGTCAGAATCGGCCCAAATGTCACAAAAATATCGCTCAAAAAATCGTAAAGGTATGATATTCATGAGAAATATTTCTTCGATTGTACTTAAAAACGTGGCACGTCTTAGTTCAGAGATTTCGAAGGTCCCCTTCAATTTTCATCAAGATCGCTTATGCCGTTTGCCTGGAATCGTGCGAACAGACAAAAAAAACAAAAAGACACGTTTATCTATTTTCTTTAAATCCATCTCGAGAAGGCATGGAAAACCTTCACTATATATTGCTGAAAATTTCATGCCAACCGTTTGATTGACGGTTAAATAAACAAATTCTATCTGAAAGTCAACGTCAACGCATATTTTCACATGTTCTACAATTACCTCTTAAAAGTGGAAAGCAATATCACTCATAAAATTATGAAAAAGGTTTGTAACAGTGGAAGGATGTTTTACAACTAGGAAAACGCTTAAGTCCCGCCGCGTTGTTGGATGAGCGTAATTGGTGCATTGAGCTGTCATGTGTTATGCGAATTTTCTGTTGTTCTGTGAAAAAATCATTACTTAGTCAAAGATTTTTTTAAATTAAATTAAACTAAATTAAAAATTAACTTAATTTTTTTTAATAAATCGTAATTTTTACGTAATTTTAAAAAAAGAAAAAAATCGTAAAATTGCAATTTTCATAAGAAATAATTATTCGTTTGCGCTCAAATTTTACACAAGTATATTAATTCATAAAATTAAGGTTCTATAAAAAAATCATTACAATAGGATAAAGCATGTAGGTGTTATATGTCAAAGAATTGTTTTAAAAAAGAAAAAAACCCGTAAAATTTCGATTTTCATGAGAAATAATTTTTCGATTACGCTCAAATTTCACACGAATATCTTAATTCATAAAATTAAGGTTCTGTTAAAAAATCATTACAATCGGATAAAGCATGTAAGTGTTATAAGTCGAAGAATTTTTTAAAAAAATCGAAAAAATCGTAAAATTGCGTTTTTTATAAGAAAAATTTTCCCGATTGCGCTCAAAAACGTGGCAGTTCTAAGTTCAGAGATTTCGAAGGCCTCCATAAAATTTCATCGCAATCGGAGTATCGGTTTAGCCGGAATCGTGTTAACAAACACACAAAAATACAAAAAAAAAAGAAAGAAAAAAAAAAAAAAAACATTCCGGATTTTTTTCTCCAGTGTAGTGAAATGGAATCTTCGCTACGCTCATCCAATAAAATGTTAGTAGAAGTAGTGGTAATTACAGTTTTTAATTAAAAAAATAACACCACAAAACACCACAATTTGTTTTTTTAAAACAAAATTTTGAAAAAAATAACACCATTTTCAACCATCCCTACTAATTAGTAGTAATTCATTGTATGAGCAAAGCAAAGTTTTCAATTTCACTGACCCCCAAACAAATTTGCTTGTTTTTCGTGTGTTTTTTTTTGTCTGTTCACGCTCTACCGGGCAAACGGCATATGCCATCTTGATGAAAATTGGAGGGGACCTTCGAAATCTCTGAACTTAGTACTGCCACATTTTTAGGTACAATCGAAGAAATATATCTCATGAAAATCGTAGGGCTACTTTTACGATTTTTTCCTTATTTTTAGTGCCATATTTTTGTGACATTTGGGCCGAGTCTGACCTAACAGGTGAGGCTAAACGTTCATATTTCATATGGACATTAAGGTAATGGTGAATAGTGATGTAGTACCTACCATTTGAAAGAAAAAGTTAAAAAAGTTAGCCAGAATCCATAGAAATAAAGGTTTTAATATGTTAGTTTTTTTAGGTAGGTATACAATAATAACTAGGGAAACGCCAAAGTTGTTGTTAAACGAGTCAGTGAGCTGTGTTGAGTACCCGGTAAAATTCCTTTTCTTCCCCCAACCTTAGGCCTCCCTAGCCTATCATAGGCTACAGTGGAGCATAATGGTCTAAACTATGGCCTAAACTTAAATACCCTATTATTTATACGAATATAATTATCAAACTTAAATGCAAATGTTCCCGGGTACTCAACACATGACTCGCTCAACAACGACTTTGGCGTTTCCCTAGTCTAGTTGGCTAAAGCGCCCTTATAGCCGAAATGTCGGAGACATGGGTTCAATCCCCTGGGCCCGGATCCACAAAGGGGAGTTAACCGAAATCGGAGTTAAATTTAGGAGTAAGCCGTACTTTACTCCCAATTCGGTATCCACAAAAGAGAGTAGAGCAATTTTCGGAGTTATTTAGCTCCAAAATTTAACTCCTGCTTTTTAATAGGAGTTAAAATATTCAAAATGGCCGACCGTAACCACCTCAGATCTTTGATGATGAATAATAAACTAAATATCAATATTATATCGATTTTACACTCAAATTTTCAATTAAAAATTTGTATTTTGCGTGTTACAACTATTCCCGCGTTTGAAATACAAGTAACATCCCGCGCTGTTTCAGGTTAGGTTAGGCCTATCGATCGGCACGGACATTTGTTTTGTAAACAAGACGTCGCAAGATGTCTTGGCCAGGCCAGTAGACCGACTGCCGAGGCTTTGACATCAAAATACTGGTTTATTTTCTCTGTCAGTCTATCAAAATATGTTACGGTTTGTTTGAGGCACTAGACAGTACATCTACAGACAAATTTTGACGAGGTTTTGCCAAGAGATTGTCCAGTTGCTGGTCAAAGTAGGGTTAGGGTAGGCCTAGGCCTGGCCCCTACCCAGTGAGAGATGCTGGGTGCTGGCCTAATCGTCAGATTTGAATAAGGTAAGTCTGAGATTGAATAATCTAAGACCCAGTGCTTGGCCCTAGTCCGTATAGCCCCTACGATCTGATCAAATTAGGTAGTCCTAACTAGCCTAGAACCTAGGCTAGGCCCTAGGCTATCCTAGGGTCTGTGGTAGGCCTAGGCCCTAGGGCCGTGGGATAGGACTAAACGAAGTTTTTAAACGCTTTGCTAGGCCTGAACCTAAGCAACATACTCTTGAGTCTAGGCTTAGCCTAGCCAAGCCTTTTGTTAGGTCTACCAGACTCCAGGCCATGCTTGGCCTTGTGTCGGGCTAGGGCCAAGGTCGTAGGCATAACAGGTTCAACCTCAAAATGTGAAGGCAGGTCTTGTAGGGTCTAGCGGCTAGGCTAGCCTAGTCTTACTCTAGACCTAAGCCTACATAAGTCTTCTACAGCAGTAGGCTTTTTAAAATTATTATGATAATTAATTTTGGTTCATTTATTGTAGGCCTAATTGGAAACGGACGGATCATTGCCCACGATTGTCAGCAGACGGTGCGTTGCTTGTCGCCCCAATGGACATTTTGCAGTTCGCTGCCCGTGGTCATAAACGGGTTCCTCGTCTGATTCAGTGCCTAAGTAAGTAGGTATGATAGAAGTAGGCCAACTAAGATAGCATCGGTTATATTAGTAGGCTAGGCCTAAGGCTCGAGTGGCACATTTGTTGAATCTAGGTCTATTTGTTTTAGGCCTATAAGGTAGGTCTACAGAAAAATTGTAGAGTGTCAGTGCAAACAAAGATTCATCTATCAATGAGGGTTTGTGTAGCTCTATGATGAATTAGTACCGGTCCTTACTAGTTGAATCTTTCAATAAATAAAATAATATCAAGTACAAGTAGCCCTTCAATAATGTCCCTTGCTGAAATTCTCAGTGGCCTCTTGGCCTGAAAATATGTTCTTGGAACCGAGTAGGTAGAATATGAAAGGCATAGGCTAGGCCTTGTAAACATGCTTCAGTCAAACTGCGATATTGTATGAATTGTTATGTTTTTACTTCCATGAACTCTGTGCAAATGAGAACTTGGAAAAATGTCATAAATTGCTCTTGCCCTACCTACCTAGTAATTGTTGGTTTGCTTAAGTTTAACATAGATAGACCTACTTTAATTGAGCATAGTAGGCTCTATAAGCTAAAAATTTAAAATATTGACCCATTAAAAATTAAGTAGCTATTAAAGTATAGCTGTTCTTAAAAAAATATGAGATAATATTCATTTAAACATAGGTTGAGAACCATATGCCTAGAGAAAGCCACATGTAGCCCACACAGTAGGCCTACCTACACCTTCAAGATATTTATGTTGTAATAACTACCGGTATGTCTACTAATTGGAACAAAATTTTGGTTTGGTTAGTATATTTGAGAAAAATTGATATAATTTGTATGCTTTTTCAGATGTGTTGAAATGAACATCCTACTACTTGTTCCTCTCCCCGTAACAGCACCTGATTACCCGGACTGGACGCCGTCGTCAGTGATCAGCGTCTAGCTACTCAAGGGATTGAAGTTTGCAGTCAATTGATTGCTCTTCTGATTCTATTGAACCTGAGTCAATTCTTAAATCAGTTTTGTGGTTGTAGGTAACTAATGCTACATCTTGGTAACATCATGCAGAATCATGGGATTAATAATTTCTAAATAAATTATTATTATTTATAGAAATTTATAGAAATTTACTTGCAATTTGTTCAAAATCAAATTCAAATTCAAATTGTTCAAGGACAAGTCCCTGGACCCCCATTTGCATGTGCCATCGTGGCCAATCAATCGTGACGCTATGGAGAAAAATATTTCTCTTATTTGACCATTCTCTGAAAGGCAAATTAACAGTCTAAAAAAAAATACTTTATGTCTGGAAAACCTGAAAAAGATAGGGAATTTTGTATTGCAAAATTTGTTTCCAATGTTATTTATTCAAGGTTTATAGTCTAGAAATATTCAAAAATAAAAACCACTAGCTGGGCAAGTCAGTAAAATTTGTACAAGTTGCCCAGAGATAATTCGAAGTTGACACAATAGATGCTACACCCCTATTGCAATATTATTGGTAGATACTTTAATAATTTTAAGGTGATACAGTGACAATAAAAATTTTCTTGTGCTAGAAACGTCTTCCTTCTTATATGCAGATTTAAATAATATGTATAAAACAAATAAATAATTTTAACATTTAAATTGTGTTTTTACTTAATTTTAATCTTGTAATTTTTCTATCTAAGCCTACCAATTTCCCCACCAATTTTAATCCCCCCAGGTATACCAGAGATTAATGACCGTTGACAACCATTACCAATGACAGCAGCGGTTGGCTCCACATCATCAAGTTTTGAAGGAGGGTTCCCTTGACAATTGTTGCTTTCACTCTACAATCATTAACAACTGGATCTATTATAAAGAAAATACAAAATTAGGAATTTATTTTTAGCTATATTACCATTGAGTAAACCATCCTTTTCTATACTCAAAGATATTACTTAGCTTTGTTATAATAGTGATGTGTGTCTGTGTGTACCTTTATGTGTGCAATAGAATGGTACAATGAATAATTGAATAATTTTGTTTATGTGAAATATAAAAAAAATGCAGAAAGAAACTTCAAAGATTGAGACGTCCATCAATAACAAAAAGTGGTTGTCAATATTAGTAAAACTATTAGGGGTGGGGTTGTGGGAATGGATATTTGGTTAGTTAAATCCACATAACACGTAGACACATAATTTTTATTGGCAATAAAAATATTCAAATAACATAAAATAAAATATGACTAAACGCTCATTCCAATATTAAGGGAGGTAGAGAGCAGTAGGGGTGAAAAATCGCTTGGCCCTGCATATTATTTATTGTCATGTTATTATGTACCAGAACTTCTTTGCCAAATTTCATGCTGGCAGCTTACTATACTGGTACAGTGCTTGTCACTAATAGTATAATTATTATAGGGGTGGGGATAAAAAAATCGGGGTTGTGAAATGAATATTAAGTTGGGTTGATCAAAGCACGTAAACACAATAATTTTGATTAGCAAAAGAAATATTCAAATTTTGTTAAAAACGACCCAACGCTCATCCCAATGTTAAGGGTTGTAGGGAATACAAGGGGTGTTATATTGCTTTCCTTCCCGCGGATTATTTATTTTCATATTTTAATGTACCTCCATGACAAATTTCATGCAGGTAACTTACAAGGCACCTCACTAGTTAGTGCTGGAATTACTGGTATCCAGAGAATAATAACATACACTATTAGGGGTTGGGGTGGAGAAAAACGTGGTCGAGGAAAGATAAGTAGTTAAATGTGATTAAAATAAACTGACACAATAATTTATACAAATAACTAAATAATTTGAAATGTCATAATGTATTAGATACTAGCTAATACCATTCCAATTTTAATGAATGGTTTAGGGGATGTTAAGGGAAACTTATAGCTTAGATTCCTCCCCTTGGATTATAATGATCATATTATTTTGTATTTTCGAGCACTATTTCAAATTAATTTTCATGGTGGTAGCCGGAAATGTAATATTCGGGTGCTATAAACGTTAACATTTATTTTATTTGAAAATTAATTAATTAATTAATAATAATATATCAATGAATAATGTTAATAAATAAATAAATAATAAATAATAATACAATTATCAATTATACTGAGTATTTAAATAACATACTATTATTATGATAATTTGAAATTCGTTCCAAAACAAGTTTTTAATAAAACTCTTTTCTATTGGTTTCAATATGAAAGCTGTGTTCTCATTGGCTCAATTCCATGACGTCATCTATGACGTCATCACTAGTGGGAGCTATTTTACTTCCGTCTTACTCCAAACTTAACTCCGCTTTGTGGATTCGGAAATCGGAGTTAAAAGTCGAACTAAATTTTAGGAGTTAGACAGGAGTAAAAAATGGGAGTTAAATGGATTTAACTCCGAAAATTAGCTCCTCTTTGTGGATCCGGGCCCTGGTCGGGAAAAATTTTGTAATTTCTGGACTGTATTTCAAAAATTATTAAACATGTTTTGAAATACATATAACGCAGTGTAGTCCATCATCTGTGGCAATAGGGCCTACTATGGTAAACATAGCCAGTACAAAATACGTGAAAATATTGCAAGATTTACTCAATCTACGAGCGGAATTTGGGGGTACCTTGACGTGCAACATTTTGATAAACCTTTTGCACAGCATTTCACGGCCAGGCTAATAACAAACAAAAAATATTTTTTCAGAATCAAAACCAATGCCGTTAAAATACTTTCTAAACATTGGCAGCCTATTTTTCAATTTATTATTTCTTTTAGGTTTAAATCGCAATGGATCTAGCTGATTTTGTTAGCAGTTTTCAGTAAACTTGTACCGGATGTCTGTTTAAAATTTCAGCGCAATCTGTTCAGCGATTCGGCTGATTTTCGACGTACAGATACACAGACTCTCGGAAGAGCCATACTATTTCTTGAATGGAAAATCCTCAGTCGCTACGCTCCCTCGTCTAATTAACAACTAACTATATAAACTCGACAACAATTACCTACAATGCGTACAAAAAGCAAGGCTTTGGGTCTCCAGATATTTTACATTCTATTAATTGGTATTACCATAGCAATTAGTACTACTATATAAAAATTATACTAATTTAACAAAAAAGGTTTTGCAATGGAACTTAAAAAAGTAAAGAGATCCCACACAAACTAAAAACTTACAAATAAAGCTCATCCATCAATCCAACTAAAAAAAGCGTTCGCGAAGCGGCCTAGTTATATTTTTAACGATGATTTGAATGATGTTTCCTGTGTACACTTTCTTCCAGTCACCTCTTCCCTTCGTCCTCCGTTCGTTCTTTGCTCAGATCGCTGTACAGGCTGGCCGTCTTGGGGTATGAAAACACACAAAAAACAATTCGACTCCGGCGGCTGGGGCTGCGCACCGGACCCCTTCTAGCCGTGCCGGTCCTTGAACTTGGTTTTATCATTTTACCGGGCCGTGAGATGAACAAGTTTGGGAACCATTGTACTAGATAATGGTGGAAAACCATCACTCAACCCAACATAGTTGGAACTGAGTTGAGATTATTAGTTATTACTAGAGGCATCGGATTTTCGCGTTCAACGAAAGCCCGAAAAAAATAAAAAAACTTTTTTTTGACTGAACTGAACTTTTTTTTCCAAAAGTCGGGTTTCGTCATCCCTAGGTTAAACCCGCGTCGAAATGATGAACCAGTGCGGAGACTGGGCGTCCACCGACGTTTCGTCTGATCTACGCCAGACATCATCAGGGTGACTGTGACTTCACGAAGGTTAAAGTCACAGTGGCTGGCACGCGCCCGACCGCCTCCTTATATACCTGAAAAGGTGCGGGGCGGCAAGGTCAAATCTAAAACCATGATCAAGTCCCTAATCAATTGTAGTGAAACCTTTTTACTACGGCTTCTTGTCATTGGCCCTACTGGGGTTTCTTGTGAACTGTTGGATTTAGCATCTGCATCGTATAGAACAGAAACTGTGGAATGTTCCTCAACTGCTATGCTTATCACTGTAGGGTTCTGATTATGTCCATTTGCTACTTGACGAGGCATCAGAATTGGCTTCCAGGCACGAGGTAGACTTTGGCTATCGTCTCTTTTGTTTAGATTGTGAGGCCGTTTCTCAATCTCTACAGATTCCCTGATGATACGGGTCTGGAGTTGCTGGACAGGGCAAATGGTTCTAGTGTTATCGAAATCTATAACATGAGAGAGAGCTTTTGCATGTTGCGCCAAGGCCGAATTCTTGTCTCCTGCTTTTACAGCATTGGAATGTTCTCTGATCCTAACGGCTATGCGTCTACCTGTTTGGCCTATATATGTTTGGTCACAGTCACCACATGGCACCTCGTATTTGTCATGTGGTGACTGTGATACTTGCTTTGCTTGTTTTTACGATTTTCACGCTGTTGTCACGGCGTCACTTCACAGTTTAATCGTCGTAATTGCATAAATGCATCGTTTTTTGATAGTGATAGAACCAAGTGAACAACATATCACGGAGAATATAGATAATGTTGGCGGTCCAAGTCCAAGTGTAGCATCCCGCAAGCCAAGGCTAGCGGCTAGGCCTAGGGCGACCTAACCAAGACGCGTATTTTTTTTAACAGTTTAAGATTAATGTTGATTTTGATGTGTTGTCTTCAGGATTGGCTATGAAAGTTGCATTGCCGCTTAATTTGATCGATCTTAATCTTTTCGTCGGAAAGTGATGTTGCTTGTTGGTTGGTTAGGCAAGCCTAGGTCATAGATCTAGGCCCTAGGCCTTACCCCTAAAACGTTTTCCCCACATGATTAAAAATACATCAGAAGAATCCCTGGAAATTTATGACAAGAATGCACTGTATTTACTACTTGCAATGTTATTATAGTGCGAGATAAGCCAGGAAACCTAGGCCACTGAGCTCTGTGGCCTAGCTAGGCCTAGGCCTACTTCTGGAGATGGCTTTTCCAAAATGCCTCGTTTTTGGGCTTTCAGGTAAGGCCTAGGCCTAATGAGGTGATTTTTAAAACATTTTACTTAATATTATTATGTTGATCTCAATCTCGATATTTGTTTGATCTCGCTCGAGTCTTGCTCGATCTCGAATTTTGCTCAATCTCGCTAGAAATTCAAGCAGGAATTCTCATTTCTGCTCGATCTTGCTAAAATTTTAAAATCGCTGCTTGCACAGCCCTAGCAATCAGTATTCTACATCACCTTTTCTCTTCTAGATATGCCCGAATATGTTCAGAAAAGAAAAGACGATTCCGAAATCGAGAATATCTTGAGCATGCATTATTATATTGCCTGGTTTAGAAATTACCATAGTTCATAACTACTCGACTCAATACTCACGAGTATTTAATACTCGACTCGATACTCGACTCGAGGTCAAAATGCACTACTCGCACATCCCTATAAAATAACAATACATTTGAATCTTTATTGACTAAGATTACTTAAGTTTTGTGTAGCAATAATCAACTATAAACGATGGGGGTCTGACAGTGGCACCTTTCAATATGCTCGTATGTGGGACAGCGATTGTTCTTAGCTCTGAGAGGTCAAAGCGGTCGAGATTTGCTTGGTTGTCGCTGGATAAGAGCCCGTTCTACACTGTAAGCGCACAGCCTGCAGAGGCGTCGGCTGTGAATACTGACTCACAAACAGTGCAACAATCAATGCGACGAAGTTTACGTAAATGAAAAGTGTAAGACATAATTTTGTAGAGAAAGCTTGTGCCTATCGATTGCTGCCACTCGTTATTTTTTTTGAATTTTTTTGTGGCTTGTGATCGAGTTGAAAATGCGGTGTTACGATTTTTTTTCGATTTTCTTTGATAATTTTAAATGTTTTGCATATTAAATTTTACGAAAATACAAAATGCCATATCAATATAGTTAGATACAATAGAAATTACACATCCTAAAAAAAAAATTAGGTCAATACGTTAGTAGCTTTAGAAGTATTAAAGAAAACAAGAAAAAATACAAAATTTTGAGTTTGATAATTTTTTTAAGGGTGTTCCGACAAGTTTTTTTGAAATCCATTTCTTGAGGATTATCCTGGGACTGTCTGGATCATGTTCTGAAATTTACAGCTGGTTACCTCTCCGTGGTTGTTAACTTCTTTATTTGAAGAGCTCTGATTAATAGAAAAACAGTTGAAAATTAATGTCGCAAAAACACAACACCCTACGTTGAATGGTGTGCCTTGGCGAATTGAAGTTGGAAATTATATTGAGGTGACTATATTGGCCGTGTACCGGATCAGAAAAATTTGAAAAAAATATTTTTGATTTTCTAAAATAGACAGGTTTCAAAGCCATTCACTATATTTTGACTTGGTAGCATATTTTGGAAAATAGAAAAACACTGTCGAATAGCCTTAAATGAAACACTCAAATCCTTGAAAATCCTTAAATGATAAATGTACCACATTTTTCAAATAAAAGTTGATTTTTATCATGTGGCATTACGTAGGCCTACATAGTAGGGTGGGTCGAATTTTTTTTTTTTTTTTTTCGGAACGCTTTAGTGCGGAAAAGTTGCCTATTGTAATACCTAATAAAAACGGCATTAAAAAAATTAAAATCGGTTAACATCTTCCATTTGCGCATCGTACTTAAAGTTAATGAAAAATTTCAAAAATCGCGACTTTTTTGTAATTATTTTTTTGTAACTAATTTTTTTTTCGGAACGCTTTAGTGCGGAAAAGTTTTCTTTTGTAATAAGAAGAAAAACGGCATACAAAAATTAAAATCGGTTAGCATCTTCCGTTTGCGCATCATTCTTAAAGTTAATGAAAAATTGCAAAAATCGCGCCTTTTTTGTAATTTTAAGTATGGTAAAACTTTTAAAATAAACACGCTTTCGTTTCTTATGCTTGTTTTATGGTTTAAATAACCTAAATAAATTTAATTCTGATCAATAATCTATTTTTTCCGTTCGCCCAACGTCTTAGAAAAAACAGAAATATACATTTTTGTCGCAATTTCCACTGTGCAACTCTTAGCTCGTTTCGCTAGAACAAAACGACCCAGAACTCACCACGTGGAGGTGGTTGCACGTCGAGTTCCACCCACCTCCACACCCTACCCGACCAACCATCCAATTGTTGGGTGTGAAATTTACATTATATTTACAACTATTTACAACGATTTTCCATAGAGTAGGATCTTTGGCTTACTGTGTATTTACTTTTCCTTTTTTATATTTTCTACATATTTGAAGTCTGATTTTGTGGAGAAATGAGGCATGTCCGATCTCGACTTCAATGTTGCTCGGATATAGTCATCTCTGGCTTAATAACCACATACAGTACTTTACTCGAGGCCCCTGTCACAAGTTTGACACACCTCTCCACAGCCTGGGTGTGACAGGGAAACTTTTGTATATCTCTGATGGGCTTAGTGTCAGAATTGATGAGTGATTTAATATCATCTTCACTAAGGTCCCGCAGCATTAGGGGAGAATACAACACACAATAATTCCAATTAATTATTTCAGTGTAATCGGAAGCTTGAAAGTTTATCTTCGGTGGTACGAAATTTCTAACAATCTTTTTTTTTCGGGACGGTTTGTCTTGCTTTTAAGATCTTTCTGTAACCAAGCTCCCGAATATGTTCTCTATTTCTCGATTTATTTAGTTGAGAAACACTCCGGTAGGTGTAATTGTTATTATTTACTACCATTCAGAAATAAAGAAAGTCCGCCCCAACCGGGAATCGAACCACGACTAAACAAATCGAGAAATAAACCCTCGCTCATACCTGCGTAAAGGTAATGACATTATAATTAATGTTTGGTGGTCAGTTCAAAGGCAGCAGATATTCATCGCAGTACTGTTCCATCCATTCAGATGTATAATGCAACTACAATTCAGAGCTTAAAATGTACCTGTCCTGATGGTCTAGTGGTTAAGACGCTCACCTGGAATGTGGGAGATCCGTGGTTTGATTCCCGGTTGGGGCGGACTTTTTTAATTTCTGAATGGTAGTAAATAATAATGTTCTCTATCATCGACAAGCATTGCCAACAGAAGATTCTCTGGGTGCGCAAAGAACGCATTTCATTCTATTACTGGATCGACAACTTGAAGTAATTCGTCGGATAAATACTGTGATGTTTGGATTGCTTGAAAGAAATGTTTTGGTCCGTCAGTAAAATATTTGCTCTTTTTTATGGCAAACCACACAGGCATGTAAGATTTAATGTGAAGCCAACTATTTCTTTTAAGTTTCCGGATACAACCTAAGGACTCGGTTGGCCGCAGTTAGCCATCTGGAATGGGACATAGGACCAGGGTCCCGATTTGCCAAGTCTTCTGGACAATGTCCCAAGGTGATTGCACTTGAAATGTCCAACAATAACTGATAGTGATGGTCTTTGCTCAACAAATTTTTGTCTATATCAGGAATCGAACAATCTATGGGCTCATAATCGACCACAAGGAGATTTTCACAGCAAGTGAGCTGCTGCCCGATTGGCCCACCAAAAGATTTAGGCCCTGCAGTTTGCTTGTCAATGATAGAGAACATATTCGGGAGCTTGGTTACAGAAGGATCTTAAAAGCAAGACAAACCGTCCCGAAAAAAAAAAAGATTGTTAGAAATTTCGTACCACCGAAGATAAACTTTCAAGCTTCCGATTACACTGAAATAATTAATTGGAATTCTTGCGTGTTGTATTCTCCCCCAATGCTGCGGGACCTCAGTGAAGATGATATTAAATCACTCATCAATTCTACAAAAGTTTCCCTGTCACACTCAGGCTGTGGAGAGGTGTGTCAAACTTGTGACAGGGGCCTCGAGTAAAGTATGTGGTCATGAAGCCAGAGATGACTATATCCGAGCAACACTGAAGTCGAGATCGGACATGCCTCATTTCTCCACAAAATCAGACTTCAAATGTGTAGAAAATATAAAAAAAAAGTAAATACACAGTAAGCCAAAGATCCTACTCTATGGAAAATCGTTGTAAATAGTTGTAAATATAATGTAAATTTCACACCCAACAATTGGATGGTTGGTCGGGTAGGGTGTGGAGTAGGGTGGCCGAAAACAACATTTTTTTTTAAAGTTGTAATACCGCGGAAAAGTTGCGAATTGTGGAGACTAAAATTTTTTTTAAAAAAATTTAAAAATCGGTTCATATCTTTCGGTCGCGCATGTGCTCTAAAGTTTTCCAAATTTGAAAAATTCACATTTTACGATAATTTTAACATTTTTAAATAAGCCTCTTCCGAATGTAAAAGCTCGAATTTTTCATATTTTAAATTTTCTTCTATGTTAAAAATATAAAATATCGTAAAAATGTGAATTTTTCAAAATTTTGGAAAAGTTTAGAGCACATGCGCGACCGGAAGATAAAACCGATTTTTAAATTTTTTTACCCTTTTTAGTCTTCCCAATTCGCAACTTTTCCGCGGTATTACAACTAAAAAAAAAAAAAAAAAAAAACAAAATTTTCCAAATTTTGGAAAACTTTAGAGCACATGCGCGACCGGAAGATATGAACCGATTTTTAAAATTTTTTTTTTAAATCTTTTAGTCTCCACAATTCGCAACTTTTCCGCGGTATTACGACTTTAAAAAAAAAAAATGTTGTTTTTCGGCCCACCCTAGTGTGGAGGTGGGTGGAACTCGACGTGCAACCACCTCCACGTGGTGAGTTGAGTGCGCGAACGAAAAAAATAGATTATTGATCAGAATTTTATTTATTTAGGTTATTTAAACCATAAAACAAGCAAAAGAAACGAAAGCGTGTTTATTTTAAAAGTTTTACCATACTTAAAATTACAAAAAAGGCGCGATTTTTACAATTTTTCATTAACTTTAAGTACGATGCGGGAACGGAAGATGCTAACCAATTTTAAATTCTTTTATGCCGTTTTTCTTCTTATTGGATGAGCGTAGCGAAGATTCTATTTCACTACACTGGAGAGAAAAATCTGGAATGTTTTTTTTTCTTCTTTTTGTATTTTTGTCTTCTGTTTGTTAGCACGATTCCGGCTAAACCGATACTCCGATTGCGATGAAATTTTATGGAGGTCTTTGAAATCTCTGAACCTAGAACTGCCACGTTTTTGAGCACAATCGGAAAATTATTTCTCATGAAAATTGCAATTTTACGATTTTTAAAAAATTTCTTCAACTTATAACACCTACATGCTTTGTCCGATTGTAATGATTTTTGCACAGAACCTTAATTTCATGAATTGATATATTCATGTGAAATTTGAGCGTCATCAAAAAACTATTTTTTACGAAAATCACAATTTTACGACTTTTTTCAATTTTTTAAATTTCTTCGGCTTATAACACCTATAAGGCCTATGCTTTATCCGATTGTAATGATTTTTTCACAGAACCTTAATTTCATAAATTTATATATTCGTGTGAAATTTGAGCACAATCGAAAAATTATTTCTCATGAAAATCTCTATTTTACGCTTTTTTTAATTAAAAAAATTACGCTCATCCAACAACGTGCCTGAAAAAGCGTTTGCGAAGCTCCCTAGTTAGTAGTTACAATAGGAAACTTTTCCGCACTAAAGCGTTCCGGAAAAAAAATATTTAAAAAAAAAAATACAAAAAAGTTGCGATTTTTGAAATTTTTCATTAATTTTTAAGTACGATGCGCGAACGGAAGATGTTAACCGATTTTAATTTTTTTGATGCTGTTATTCTTCTAATTACAATAGGCAACTTTTCCGCACTAAAGCTTTCCGGAAAAAAAAAAAAAAAAATCGACCCACCCTATTACATAGGCCTATGCATAGATAAGATTCTTACTTTCTTTCTTACTTTTATTTATTCATTCATTCATTCATTTCACTTTCTTTCATTTTTCTGGTGGCCTTCAGTTGACTCGTGTCTCCTTAACCTTTTCAGGAGTGATTTTTTTAAACATTTTTTTGCAGATTATTTAGCTTGGCCTATAAAACTAGGAATGCACAAGTGATTCAGAAGATGACTTCATTTATGGAAAGTTCGATTGTATTTTTTTTTTCATAAAAAAAAATCAAATGCGAAGTGCGCGGACATAATATTACGCCCATACTCTAGAAAAGGATCTTTTATTCCCCCCTTGCCAATGTTCAGTTGAGTGTTGCAAATCACGCACAACACCGAAGTATCACTTTTTCCTTCTTTGCACCATTTCAACTGGTTTCCCATTCTCGTTTGTACTTTTGATAGTAATGCGACCTAACAGGAGACAATTTTCGCTTAGTAGACATAAACAGGCGCAAGGAAGACGTAGGTCTGGGCCTAATTACTAAGAGACATTACGATTACACGTTAATAAAGCATTTTAACTTTGTTTACAAGACTCAAGACAGTGCTGCAGTGGCTCCACCCATCCTGACAGCAGTTTACATGGGCTGGGAACGGCGTGAAACGAGAGCAACCAATCTTTGAGCGGGAACAGCTAGCTCCGCCCAAGCTTCGCCCATTACCACGACAAAGACGAAAGAATCGAAAGTCGAAAAATTTGCGAGACGAAGGTTGAGACGTACAAAATTCAAATATAATGAAGTGAATATCCCGCGAAATAATTCAAATTTACGAAAAAATACCGATTATCCGTAAATTGAAGTCAAAATCCGTCGATCCGTTTTGCACCCTTATAATACGTTAAAACGGATAAAATCCGTAAAAACGGCAACCCTGAGTTAGTTCATAACAGTTACATAACCTTACAATGGCTTAGGCCCTAGCATTGAGACTGTTTCAAAATATAGCTTAGGCTTGATAAACACGTGGAGACTAGTGAAAAAAGGCACAACAATGCGATATTCTTTGTCGTTGTAGGTACGGGTAGGCCTACAGCAAAATGCAATTATTTCATTATTGACCTAGTTTTGCTTTTGGTTACTCTGCATGACCCTCAAATTGTAAATCAGCCTTAAAAATTTTCCCAAGTACATCAAATCCTTTGTAAAATCCCATGTAAAGTTTAAAAAAAATGATTTTGAAAACACCGCTGAAAGTGTGTTTTTGTGGTTATATTCACCGTTTTGAAGGTTTGAAAACACCAATATTTTAAGAAGACCATACTCATTCTTCTTCCATTATTATCATTGTGTGGCTCGTTGGTCTTGTGGTTAGCGTATCTGCTTCCAATGCAGAAGGTCCAGGGTTCGATTCCCGCCAAAGTCAGAAGTTTTTTAACTTCTGATTCAAAGTCAGAAGTTTTTTAACTTCTGATTTGGACTTAAGTCCATCCATTTCTTTTTCAATATTCCCCTGATATTCTCTGTTTATCAGAACATTGGCTTTCTGACCCAGAAGTCTCCGCACTTTCAATCCCTCCGTACTGCAACTCTAGTTTCTATTGCCGTAGCACATCCTACGGCGGAGTAGCTATTCTTTCAAAGCCAAACTTGGATATTACTCCTATTCCTGGCTTACACAACCTCTGTGTTGAGAGAGTGTTTGAATGCACAGCTGTCTCCTGGAATTTACCTAACTTACAACTTATAATCCTCTCTATATATAGATCTCCTAGTGGAGACATTAAAAAGTTTTTGGATATCCTTGACACAGTACTTATTAAAATAACTAAACAATATCCCAAGGATGAAATATGTGCCTGTGGAGATTTTAACATAAACATGTTGATGCCTTCCAATACTAGAAACAGTTTCCAAGATGTCTATAGCTCATTCAACATGACCCCATCTATCTTCACCCCCACTAGAGTAACCGCTACTAGCTCTACTCTACTAGATAACATATTAACTACCCTGAACCCTGCAATCTTCACCACTAGTACTTTTGACTCTGGTCTTTCTGACCATCTTGCTCTTACCCTGAAAATTTTAACTACACACACCAACCCAAGCACCACGGAATACAAACGTAATTTCTCGGAAAGAAACATTGAATATCTTCTGGAAATGCTCCAAGATGAAGACTGGTCTTCATTATATGATGCAGAATCATTTGATACAGGGTTCTTCTTGTTCCACACCCGGTTTGTTGCCCTATTCAACTTGGCTTTCCCGCTCACTAAGCATAAAACTAATCACCTACGGAAGTGCAATAAATGGGTTACTGCTAATATTCGCTTGGAGTCTGAAGAGCTTCGTCTTCTTCACACCTCTTATAAAAAGCAAGCCCCTAATTCCATGTTAAAAGCGGAATATAATGTAAAGAAACAAACCCATTCTCGAAACATAAAAATAGCTTAACGCAAGTACAACGATAAAATTATATTTTCCTCCTCAAATAAATCATCCTCTTCACATAGATCCAAAACTATCTGGCGAATGATCAAATCTGAAACTGTGCCCCCCAACCACATCCAAAACATACATATTACAGTAAGATCTCTCTTATCCGATGTTCCGTGTTAACCGAGCCGCCAAAAAAAAAAAAAAAAAAAAAAAAAAATTAAAGTTTTAAATACGTAAATAAAACATAAAAATAATTACAGACGCCGCGCCGCACTTTTTTAAATGTACTCGCATACATTTGTAGGCATGCCTTACGAGTGAGTGCAAAGAAGATAGATCGGCGATATATCTCGACTTTCGAGCAGTGTGCATCAGTGTACTGAGCGTATAGAGTTCAGTGGTCAGTGTGCGTCGGGCGCATCGCCGGTAAGCGTCAGTGCCACCCACTGAGCATATAGAGGTCAGTGTGCGTCGCGCGCCTGCGCGTGCGCATACGATCCAGCCATCTCACACACAGCTGTTCAAAGATGGTCGTTGTGGAACTAGATGCAATCATGTTTCAACCGATTCACGAAATTCGTAATCACGACGCATTGAATTGTTATTCCTGGGCTTATCTTATTTCTTTCCCAGACTTATCTTGCGTCGTGAGCTTCAGCGCGGGCATAGTAGTGAGAGGTTTTCCCACATGAGAAAGAGAGCTAGGCCTAGGCCTATGTTTGCATTGTAGGCCTAGGCCTACTGCGTCGAGTTTAGGCCTAGGCCTAGGCCTAGACATACGTTTTTATTACGACATGTAGGCCTAATTGTGTACGTGTGTTCGTGAGCTTGAATTACAAGCTATTAAATCATTTAGTATACCCTGTATGAAGTGTATCGTGTGTATTTTATGTTCCTTTATCCATTACATGTGTCATATATCATTTTACCACATCAGGCTATGCTACGAGAGCAAATAAACAATTGATCCGCGCCATCCGAGTTTTTCGCAAATCCGAGGTGCCCCCGGTCTCATCCAACTCGGATAAGAGAGATCTTACTGTACTATTAACGATCAGAAAGTGGATAACCCTACAATAGTAGCTAACTCTTTCAACAAATTTTTCAAGGAAGCCAGCTACATTCCTCCTCCCTCGCCCAGCTCACCTCCTAGCAACACACTTCCCTTTGTTCATTGCCATGAATATGATCCTTCATTAAGCAATGTTAATCGTCCAAATCAATCATTCTTTCTCTTCCCTACAAGTCCTCAAGAGGTCCTTCACATTATTAAAAAGCTAGGTACAAAATATTCATCTGGTTTGGATGGTATTCCTAGTGCAATTGTGACTAAAGCTTCCAGGCACTTAGCTGTTCCCCTTTCTTATGCAATTAATAAATCATTTGAATTGGGAGTTTTCCCCTCAGTACTTAAACACTCGATGATTCTTCCAATCCACAAGAAAGGGAAGAAAGATGAATTGCAGAATTATCGTCCCATTTCACTTCTGTCACCATTTTCAAAAATATTTGAACTAGCTATGCATTCTCGCCTATCTTCATATCTAGAAAAGCACAACCTCCTGGATAACAGCCAGCACGGATTCCGATCTAAAAGATCTACTACATCTGCAATTTTCTCTTTCCTATCTACCTTGTATAATGCACTTGACAGCGGTGATGCTGCAATTGCTCTATTCTATGATTTAAGCAAGGCATTTGATACTATAGATCATCAGATTCTCCTCAAGAAACTGTTATCCCTAAGAATTATACCCATAGCTGGATTGCATCTTTTCTTACTGATAGAACTCAATCAGTTAAAATATCTTCTACCGGTTACAATCCAGTTTTATCTTCTCCGCTTCCAGTAGAAACTGGAGTTCCACAGGGCTCAGTTCTTGGCCCTCTATTTTTTCTTCTGTACACTAACGATCTTCCTAAAATTATTAACATAAATACCATGACAACTTATGTCAGAAGCTATCTTTCACTTTATGCTGATGATATTACCAACCTACTTACGATGCCCAAACTTTCTTCCACTCAACCTATTGACCCAACTAACCTGCCTCTTATTCAAATGGCTTCAAAGAAAGCTTCTACAATATCATCTGTAAGCAAAATCGTTTATCCTTGCAACCATCTAAGACAGTGTACCTCACTTTCTATAACAATCACCTTAAACCGTTGTCTAGCCCATTAATTCGTCTTGATGGAAATAGCATTTCAAGAGCATCATCTAATAAAGTCCTAGGCCTCACCATAACTGAATCCCTCGATTGGACCCCCCATATCAACCGAATTGCTTCCAGGCTACTAAGCGGCTGCTTCATGCTCCGTAAACTTAAAATCATCGCCAGCGAATCATCCCTTCTTTTAGTTTATCATGCATTTATTCATTCAATCATCTCATATGGTATACTTTTTTGGGGCTCGTCTGTCCATGCTCAACGAATATTTATCATTCAAAAAAGAGCTGCAAGAATAATCGCTGGTCTCTCTAGGCGGACATCTTGCAGGACATACTTTCCCAAATTACGTATTCTTACCCTAACTTCAACTCTAATTCAAACAGCTGCAACTTTTGTCCATTCCAACCCTGAGCTTTTCCCCACCAATTTGACCAATCACAGTCACAACACAAGAAATGTAGCCAATATTTTCATCCGTCGTTTGGACATTCATTTTATAAAAGTAGTCCACAGTTCCTTTGCCGCATTCTCTACAATAATCTCCCACATGATATCAAAAATTCCAAATCATTCAAGTTTGACCTTAAGAAGTATTTGCTAGAAAAATCTTTTTATTCTCTAGACGAATTCCTAAATCCCTCCACTTAGAGTTTTACCATATTGAAATTTATAATTGTTATTGTATTCTTTTGAATTTGTATTTGTTATCTGTTAATTGTTATTTGTTATTTGTCATCTGTTATTTGTTATTTGTGAAATGTAACGGTTAGACATATGTATGTATATCCGATATGTGTACCATGTACATGTCCATGGATTCAATAAATAAATAAATTCTTGTCTTAGGAGTTTGAAAACGGTGACTTTGGAGCCGTCCTAGCAACGAGGCACAAAAGTTGTTCTGAATTGGCCTTGTTGATTCTGGCGTTGATCCGCGGGTGTTCACACTGTCCATACCACCGATTGCTATATTTCCTATTAAAAATATTGATCTTTGGTTGGTTATCACTCACTCGTCGATTGCGTCGGGGCCTACAGGGTTGGCTTGGTCGCTTTGATTTACTGTCCCCCACTGAAAATCAGATATATAACAGAGTGGGTAGACTCTAAATACAATTTATTTATTTTATTGTTTATTTATTTATCTAGGCCCTACTTTGTTCAATAAATGCAATAAAGCTTGCAACAACATCCCTACTGTAAACTGTGAAGAGTAGCTTACCTTTGTATCAAAGTCATCATCTTCATAGCATTTCTGGCACAGCGGGCAAAAATTCCCCTTCTTCCTCAGCTTTAAACAGGGCGCGCAGAATGGCAGATTGCCGACAAACTGCGTAACGTTTGTCTCTCCACAGTTGTTACACCTGAGACAGGCCGAACAGACCCACGGGCGGTCTGGCGAATGGAGCCGACTCATTCCACTGTCGAGGCACTCGGTGTGGTAGGTTCTGCGACAACGCTGACAGCTCAGCTGTGGCCCCGAGCCTCGGCCGCACGTGTGACACACCGAGCAGCGCTGACAGAGCCAGTCCAGGCGCCACACGTCCTTCGAGTTCTTAAGGGACATTGTTGGGTCTCGTAGGCCGTCGTAGAGACAGAACCTGTGGTAGGGGTCGCAGCACGACGCACAGTGGATCAACTGGAATACACAATAAACTACATAAATCTTGTTTTCCAAGAAGTGCTCACACAATATTTTATCCCAACTGATTTAGTGTTTTATAATGTAACCTAATTGGGCGAGCGTCTCCACTTGACTCTTATGGCTCGAATATCTGTTTTTTTCTTTCTGTTACTGCATCGGTACAGGTCACACCGTTTCTCTGATCGACCTGAAATTTTGCACACATGTGCACCTATGCGGGTTGCTGTATAGTTTTTGAACAAAATCCGATCGTTGGTTATAAAAAATTAAATTAAAAAATTAAAATGTTCCGATCGTTATGAAATTTTTCAGGGTCCATAAGTACAACATTCTCTCCTATTTTACAGATTTTCAGATAAATCAAGACCTTAAAGACATATCAGCCACTCTGGCTTGTCACGGATGTTACATTTCACTCTTTAGCCTATAGAGCTAAAAATCTTAAATTAACTAATTAATTGTAATGTTTTATACTGAAACAATTGTGTAATTTTTAGATATACGTATTGAGTAAAATGTGATGTCACGGATGTTACATTGTTTGGGAAGTGGATCCCGGATCATCATCAAAAGATAGAAAATTCAGGTCCCTGACCCAGACAGCTACATTACCATATACATAGAGCTTATCCATGAAAGATGAACCCTTATAATCACCCATTCATTGTTTTAAAAATAAATGATATTAATTGCTATGATTTTTTGTGTACGTCACAAATATTACAATGGTTTTTGTCACGGATGTTACACACACTTGGCCTTGCCAGTTTCTAACCATTTTCAATTTCATATTACTATCATACTATGTTATTCAAAGTCAAGCACTACTTATCTATAGTATCTAAATTTTTTGGATTCAAAATAAAATTGTAAAATAAAATAAATGCGATGTTAAGGAGTTGCTGAGGCTGGCGCGGAGACAATTGATTGAGAACTAACAATGTTAACAACATATTCTTAGCACTTCTGATGAAGAAGTGTGTTGTATATTATACTGTTAAGTTCTTAGTTTTCAATCAATTTTTAGCATTCAAAAACATTTTCGTGTTGATTTTACTTCAGTGAAACATTTAAGTTAAAATCATTAACATCAAAGGGCATTTCAAAGGTTAAATACAACAGTTTACGTAATGAAAGGAAAATGGATTTAGCTCTATTCAAGCGAAAATAATTTAATTGGATGGTTTCGAGACCATCAATAGAAGGGTCGAGCGACTATTAAATAGATACGATCTACATCTTGTCCACTCTGCTCGTGGTAAAGAGGGAAGAAAATTCTTGGTACCTGCGGACCAATCTTCCTGTGAAGTCCACTTTAGTGTGTGCGAAGCGGCCAAAGATTCGAAGGTTTGGGTTTTGAAAGGACGGTCCCGGGTTCAAGACTAGTCAGACGCCTCCACACGAAGTTGTTCAGGACCTCCACTCGACTCGGTTCTCGTTTGATCGCTCTGCGCTATCGGACGGCGACCCCACCAACTAAGCTCCCCTCAGCTGTTCTCAGGACTAGCTCGTACACGTCTAGCGGCGTAGAATTTTCTCAAGTACCAAACGTTTCTTGATTCGGTTGTATTTGGTTCGAAAGTTGATGGTAATAGCACGGTATCTATCTCGGCAATTTGATGAAGATGCGCTGTCTCAGCTTGTCTGTCTATCTCGGAAAATGTCGTCTGCTATTCTCAGTTCACTGTTCGTTGTAAAGTCTCCACAACACGGTCTCCACTATGATCACTCGCTCGGCTCACTAGGCTTATCTCTCCCGCTCACGTTCTCTATTATCCTCGAAAATACCTCGGTCTGCGTTTCCACTCGGCACTCCCGACTCAAAATGTTCTCCCAGAGCTGCTATTGCACGACGGTCAAAGCCTAGGCCCTACGACTGTCTTTCTCTCTCTACAACTGTCACTAACTGCAACTCACACGTAGAAACTCTCGGTTTAACTGTCTACAACGTTGACTTCTCGTTACTGGCACTCTGTTCCTCCGTATAATTGTCACAAACAAGAACTATACTTCGCATTCACGTTTGATGGCGTACGTGACCACACTACTATCTTTATGCCCAAGTGGCTATTTGGCACTAAAAGCCCCTAAAATTCGTTGAAACTGTCCGGCAATGACACTCACAACGTAAACCAACTTGCAGTGTCCCAAAAACAACTTCTAAATAGGCTCCGGCAAGCTGTTCTGTTGAAACTATGACTTGACTATTTTCCAAATGCACGTGGTCGTGGTTGGCTAAATCGCCATTCGGTCCGGCTAGACAAAGCGACGCTAACTACTTCAAATATTAATCTCCCGATTTCTTCACCATCTATGAACCGATTTTCGTGAATAATAGCTCAAAATCCTTTATACGACCATGGAAACACGATTGCGTAACTTTTTGGTGGGTAACTACACAAAAACACTGAATTTAGCAAATTTCCTTCAACGCCCTAAACTGGCTCGACCAGCCCTAGCGCTGTCTTCCGTGCTTCTCCTGCCTACCTAGCCTGCTTCGGTTCCAAACGCGTTTCCGGGTTCCCTAAAACAACGAAATCCGTTCCTTGTCACCCGCTCGTCCAATCACAATACCGCATTCACTTCAAATATTTGGCTTCCCACTACTTTTGTCTACTGGTTGTTGTAAGGACCGCGTTTGAGCACGCCAAAGAATACAATATTAAAATATACAAAGTTAAACAGAGTTATACAAAGTGTTCTGATAAGAGAATTAGATCGATACTTATTAAATATTTATTATCATATTAAATTTGTTATTTAAAACTGTTTGAAGGGTAACTCAAGGTTGTTGCTAAGGGAAGCACAACTCAGCATATGGCTACCTGGGTGCCCTCTATCGGCTGACTATGAAGTGTATTACTTCCAGTAAACTAACTAGGGAAACACCAAAGTCGTTGTTAAACGAGTGAGTGAGCCATGTGTTGAGTACCCGGTTACATTACTTTTCTTCCCCCTACCTTAGGCCTACCTAGCCTATCATAGGCTAGAGAGGCGCGTTATGACCTTACAGTTGACGCGCCCGTCCCCGTATAACAACTAAACTTTAAAAAACTATTATTTATACGAATATAATTATCAAACTTAAATGCAAATGTTCCCGGGTACTCACCACATGACTCGCTCACTCGTCTAACTACGACTTTGGTGTTTCCCTAGTCTAGTTGGCTAGGGCGCCCTTGTAGCCGAAATGTGAAAGAAGTGGGTTCAATCCCCTGGTCGGGAAAGATTTTGTAATTTCTAGATTGTATTTCAAAAATAATTTAAACATGTTTTGAAATGCATATAACGCAGTGTAGTCCATCATCTGTGGCAATAGGGCCTACTATGGTAAACATAGCCAGTACGAAATACGTGCAAATATTGCAAGGTTTACTCAATCTACGAGCGAAATTTGGGGGTGCCTTGACGTCCAACATTCGACAGACCTTGCATGGGCACGGCATTTCACGGCCAGGCGAATAACAAACAAAAAATATCTTTTCAAAATCTAAAACATTGTCGTTAAAATAATTTCTAAACATTGGAAGTCTATTTTTCAGTTTATTATTTCTTGTAGCTTTGAATCGAAATGGATTGTGCTCATTTTGTTAGCAGTTCTCAGTTAACTGGTAACGGATGTATGTTTAAAATTTCAGCTCAATCTTTTAAGCCGTTCGGCCGTTAGGTATCTGACAGACAGAGTCACAGCTTTCACAGTGAGTGCCGATTTTTTCGACCTGCGTTGTAGACTACGTTCGCTGCGCTCACTCGTCTAATTATGCATAATTAAGATTGCTGATGCTAATTATATAATTCACTTGGACCAACTCATTAGTTCGATGCAAATATATTCAAATAATATTAGTATTTTCAATTAAATAGATTCTAATAAAACAATAAATTTTGAAGAGGCAGTGAACTTTCAGAGATATAATTTGAAAAAATAGGCGGCAAGGTTTGTCCAGCTACAAGCTAGTGGTTCGATTATGTCCGCCACTCACATAACTCCGTGTCTCTATTGGTTTGGTTATGCCTGCCCTCTCTAGGACAGTTTGATCCTTGTCTCTGTAAATATTCTGTCAATACACATCTAAGTTAAACCTTTGTCACTACTCACTTGTCATCATTTTTGCAATACCTTAAAACTATCCTTTGAACTTCGAGTTGCTTGAACTTCTATAAACCTAGAGGTTAGGTATCACCCTCGGCGTCCCAACGCTACACCTAGTTAAGAGTCCTTAGCCCTTTGGTCAAAGCAAGGTTCGAACGAGAGTTGCTCTTGCTTGTCTCCCTAGAGAAAAACTTTCCTAGAATTACTACCCCCGCGAGCCACCCACACCCCATGCTCGCAACATCTGGCAACCGTGACAGGACACTTATCTTTTTGGTAGTACAATGGACCCTTTAAAGAGACGAGCACCCATTCGGGCATCTTTCACGAAACTTTGCACTCAAATTGCTGTAGAGCTAGGCAAAAACATCATCCCAGAGAGACAACCCTTGAAAATTGTGTAACAAATCAACTCGCCCCCGTCTTTTAGTACTCGCTCCTAGCGGGAAGGTACTTTCGGCGGGAAGGCAAGGGGGGTTTGGGGGGCAGAGCCCCCCAACAATAGCGCCGCAGGCGAAAAATTTTGAGGTCAGGCTTTATTAAAGAGCGTTTGGTGCGTTTTAGGATAACATAGCGGGCTTAATTCAGTACTGAAAAACTTCAGTATTTATACCATGAAAACTCGTAGACCACTTGCAGATAAGATAAGATAAGAACACTGATGGTACAAATCATATGCGCCGCATCAACAAAATGCCCAATGACTTATGTTCGCGATCGCGTCTTACAATAATGTGTCTGGCTGTTTACTAGGGATGACGAAACCCGACTTTTTTACGACCCGGGTACCCGTCCACATTACCCGCGGGTTACCCGGGTAGTAAAACAAAAAAATCGTGTGGGGTGTCTAATGAACTGTGAAGAAACGCGCTCATCAATTATCGTAATATCTCAGACGTAAGCTGTTCTATAAACAATGACAAGCCGATGAAGTAGTATTTCATAATCACGAAAGAGGAACAGCAGCGGGCCGTTAAGATAACACTCACTGTTCGGTTGCATCTGCTTTATAACTTGTCACAGTCAAGTCAAGGTCACGACTCACGATGCGTTGGCTCGGGGCGCGGGAAGGGGGGGACTGGAGCCCGAACGAGAGTAAACAAGATAAGGAAAGATTTATCACCATGGGTGATAGCTTTTAAGTTTTGACTTCTAGCAGATTGAAAACATAAGTGATGTTGTGGTAATTATTTACGCGGTATAATCTCTGGAAGATCGCACAAGTGGTTAGGCAGTAGGGGGTGGGGGGGCATACTCAGCACACTGCCACAAGTCGGCGGCATGAATCGGCGCTCGATTCAAATTCTCGCAAAAACGATATTTTGAAGCACGTCCATAAAAGTTACTCGCAAGAGCCAAATTGTCACTCGCAAAATGCGAGCGTGCGAGTGGGATTTTCAAGGGTTGCAGAGAGATCTAATGAGCTGGTAGATTTACTTACTGATAAAACACGATAGGCTAGGCCAGTGCTTCCCAAACTTTTTACAATCACGACCCATTTTTTAGAACGCCAAACGTTCGCGACCCACATAGCTATAATTATGTGTAGGGTGGGGGGGGTGGGGGGTGGAGAGAGGGGGGGGGTATATTAAAGTAATGACTTGTATTAACTTCTATGTATAATTCACATTTCATATAATTTTACATAAACATCTTATCTATTTCTCATAATGAGTGTGGGAATGGTGCACAAGTTTTTGGATTCTGTTGATGACGGCATTTATAGTCGATGTATGTATAGTCAATGTGAGCGATTTTCAGGTGCAAGTGCATTAATTTGGAGCTTTTGATTCGTAATTTAGTTTCTATTCCTTCCATAGTCGAAAATTCCACTTCACAATAATTGTATAAAGAAGATGTGGAAAGTACCTTCCTAGCTTCCGCACAAGTTTGTTGCACAGACATCCGGAACAATAAAATGTTTGCGGTTGAATTTTTAACTAGGCCTAGGTTTGTAACGTAGAGTCATATTCAGACAGGTCCAAACAGTTCCCAACGTATTATATAATTTTGAGCCAGCTGCATTCTTTCGTTGGGACCACTATAGTAAGCGACGAATATGATAAAATCAAATCGTACCGCGAGAAATACATATCCATTAAAGGAAAACTTGCGGACAAGGTCAATAAACAGAGAGAGGTAATTCAACTTCCAGTAGTTTCTATGCCCAATACCAACAATCAAAGAAAATTTGTATTTCCGGATAAAGACCTAAGAAAGTTTGGTGGTAAAATGTCATAGAATGGCTTACGTTCTAGGGTAAGTTTAAAAAAATCCACGACGATAAAGAAATTCCACCTGAAGATAAATTCCAGTACCTAAGTTAGTCAATGGTTGAGGGATCAGTTGTCCTCCTTGGTAAATCAGTTTATTAACTGAATAGGATAGACGTTAAATAAATAAATAATAAATAAATAAATAAATAACAGTTATTCAGCAACCGCAACAAGTTACGACCAGGCCATCGAAGCATTAAAATCACAGTATGGTAGAGACGACGTTCTCATAGACATTTCCATCCGTGAATTGTTAAAGCTTATTAATGGGAAAAACCGCATATCCGATTGATCACAACTGTACGATAAAATCGAAACACAGCTTTGCGCCCAGAAACTCTAGGCCTTGTGAACAATCATTACGCGATTATGCTCTTCCCTTTGGTGGAAAGTAGCCTCCCAGAAGGCGTTATTAAAGCTTGGGAGAGACAACGTAGTACATTTCAACTTTATGCCGAAAAGAATGACAGTCAAAGCAACTTTCAATTACTCATGAATTTCTAAAGTCATGAAGTTCAATCTAAGAAACGCGTTAAATTAGTAAGAAACACATTCTAAACATGCAGTTCCAATCAATACGGTACTAAGTCAGACAAGCAACAAACATACACGGCCGCTGATCTAATTAATCTAGGGCGACGGTCGTTCGCCCGCAGCCAAGCGCACACGACTGCTTAATGACTAACTCGACCTGTATAGTCCTATCCGAGTTGGGGGGTTTTCAGCTATCTGCACACGCCACCCCGAAAGATTTACAATCTTGAAACTCGGTATATGACCTGATATGTGGTCCATGACCTACCAAAAAAAAATCAGCCCGATCCGATAACCCGTTCTGTGTTAAAAAAGTGCCTCAACATAGTTGAAAACCTTCCAGCTGGCTGGCTAGCTGGGTGGGGGATTCTGACAGAGAGGAATAAGAGCCTAAAGAGAAAACGGTACATCATAGAACTATTAAACTTGGACCACACTTAGATGTACCTCAAACGCAGATACTTTTGCTTTCAAAACCAAAAACGGGTAACAGGGACTGGAGAAAATCAAAATTTTGGATAACAATCAAAACGTAATTATTAAGGCGTGGTAATTTGTACAAACTTGAAATTAAACATGCTCTTAACCATTATACATATCTAGCGTCCAAAACACAAGGGGCTAAATTTGGGGGAACCGAGTGCCTTTTGCTTTCAAAACCAAAATCGGATAACAGGGACCGGAGAAAATCTAAATTTTGGATAATAATCAAAACACGTAGTTACCAAGGCGTGGTAATTTGTAAAACTTGAAGTAAACATGCTATTAACCATTATAAATATCTAGCGTCCAAAACACAAGGGCTAAATTTGGGGGGCCCGAGGGCCCACAAGGGCTAAATTTGGTTTGGCAATATCGGGTAACAGGGACAGGAGAAAATCAAAATTTTGGATAATAATCAAAACACGTAATTACTAAGGCGTGGTTATTTGTAAAACTTGAATTAAACATGCTCTTAACCATAATACATTTTTATTCGCCTAAATATTCATGCAATTTTCGTAACAAGACGACATTAACCATAGCAAATTTTAAAAAAAGCATTGTATATTGTCAACTATAGATTGTAAACAAAAACAATAACTAGTGGTGTCCCCCAAGGGTCCACGCTTGGCCCTCTATTTTTCATAATATATATTAACAGTCTTCCCAAACTTCTTAATATGGAAAATTTCCAGGACATTGTAAAATCTTTCCTCACCTTATATGCTGATGACATCAACTCCCTCCTCATAGCCCCCCATAATGTAAATTCAATGTTGCTAACATCAGCTGCAAATTCTCAAGTATCACAAATATCATCATACTGTAAGTCTAGTAGACTGGCTATCCAAACGATAAAAACAATTTTCTTAAATTTTCATACTAATGCATCGCAATACCCCTTAAGCCCCCTTATTCGTCTGGATGGTAAGAGTATAGCAAGGCAACCTACTGCAAAAATTCTAGGGCTTACTGTGAGTGAGTCCCTTGACTGGCTTCCACATATCCAGACATTGGCACCGCGTCTGCTAAGTGGTTGTTTCATGCTTCGAAGGCTAAAACTTCTTGTGAGCCCTTCTACGTTACTCATGGTATATCATTCATACATTCAGTCAATTATCTCATATGCAGTTCTATTTTGGGGCATCTCAAGTCATGCTAAACGAATATTCATAATAAAAAAAGGGCGGTGAGAATAATCGCCGGTATATCAAGGCGACATTCATGTAAGACACATTTCACTAATCTTCATATATTGACTCTTACATCCGAATTAATTTTGTCAGCTTCCACATTTGCACACTCTCATCCTGAACTGTTTTTAACAAATGCAATAAACCACTCTCATAAAACGCGTACTAACTCTAACATATTCATTCCTACTTTCAACCATTCACTATTTAAAAACAGTCCAAGTTACCTCTGTAGTAAAATTTACAATAAATTTCCACAATCCATCAAAAACGATACTCCAACATCATTTAGAATTAAAATTAAATCTTTTCTCATTCATAACCCTTTTTATTCCTTAGAGGAATTCCTTATTGCAAAAATTGAATTAAACTAACACATTTTGTGTCCCATCATCCTTCTTGTCCATCACATAACTATGTATGTTTATCTTATCTATTCTTACTAATTGTTCTCTTAAATATTTTATTGTATTACTATTTATATTCTAATTCTAATTACTGTGCTAGTTATTCACTCCCTCTCTCTCAGGAGAGGGTATATTTTTACTATGTACGAATCAGTGAATAAAGAATGAAATGAAATGAAATGAAATGAAGCTTTTGTTTCTAGACAATCTGTTTTGAAAAGCACTGTATCCATTGCTTGCTTCATGTATCATGACAAATTTCGTTATTTGCTTCACCCAAAATATTGATATCTAGTTACGTATTTAGAAAGAGAATCAAACTCCGTCTAAGCCGTACATCTCAGCAATTTAGATGGATAAAACATTTACATTTAGGGCCTACATTTGAAATTTCCTGCTTTCTTTGAATTATCATTTACAAGTATTCCACGCCTTTATATGAAACAAACAACAAAAAGATGTGATATCCCCACGATCCCCCCCCCCCCCCCCCCCAAAAAAAAATACAAAAAATTGTAAAAAAAAAATGGCAGACAAGCTCTCCTTCAAAAGTCTTTGGCTGTGAATGCTGTGAGATATAGAAGTTGAGCCAAGAATTTCATTATTTCTCCCTAGTTTTGCATTGACAAGAAGTAAGATCATTTCGCCTATTGACGAGCACCAAGCCAACCATTTTTGTGGTTAAAAAAAGTAAAAATGTTAAACTCAAAATCATAAAAAAATTACTTGGCCATTGACTTTTTAGAGTTCTCGTAATGAACCAAATTCAATGGCCAAGTAATTTTTTTTGTGATTTTGAGTTTAAAATTTTTACTTTTTTTACTGGACGAACTTGGCGCTCGTCAACAGGCGAAATGATCTTACTCCTTTTCAATGTGAAACTAGGGAGAAATAATGAAATGCTTGGCTCAACTTCTATATCTCACAGCATTCACAGCCGAAGACTTTTGAAGGAGAGCTTGGCTGCCGTTTTTTTTACAAATTTTTGTATTTGGGAGATACTTACTGACAATAATAGACAGCCGCGCAAAGTGCAGTCCTTGTTTTGTGACAAAGCCCACTCTTTGCAACCCTCGAAAATTCCACTCGCAAGCTCGCAATTTGCGAGTGGAAATTTGCCAGTTGCGAGTCAGTAATAACCTACTCGCAAAAATATAAAACTAGGCTTCTTCGTAAAAAACTAAAAACTAGGCCTCCTTGCATAAACCGTCGGTATGTGATTGATACGTGTTGGCAGTGTCATGGGTTCTGTATTAATAAAGAGCGCTTCGAAGATGGTAATAAAAAGTCATAAATAACATTAAAATCTTCGAGTTCGGAGGGCTGCAGAGCACATTAGCGCGACCTTGGTCGACCAGTCCCTTATTTATCAATGGGGCGACAGTCGCGACACAGACAACCACCCATTCATTCCACTCCCGTCTATAAATACAATGCAGTAGTTTTACGATATTTTCGTGCTTCTGCTTAGGTTATGATATTTAGTTGTAAATTAAAAGTATATTTAGGGTTATATGAAGCTTTTGTCGGTGACCTGCTCAAAGGAAAATGTGCGTATTTTCGAGTTTCGAATTTTGTGGCAATAAAGCATCTTGAATGAATTACAACCAATATCTGGATGCACAAAGAAAGTCTCATTTCTACTCTCAAGTTTCAAGTATTGCACACTTTGAGTTTTAGTGTGTTCAAAGCTCTGGAAGGAAGCGAACGGTTGTCAGAGTTATTAATAGTAGTATCTTTGGTTGTCGGACCCAGGAGATCGCGCGCGCTTGTTTACGTTGACGCTTTCCATTAGATATGTTTATGTTTTAATTAGTTTTGTCGAGTGTTCAGTTAAATAAACATTTAACAGTGTGCTTTTACAATGAAACAGTCGAACATATTTTCCTTTTTTAAAAAGAGTGTTAGTGACCGCGAAATAATTAGGCCTAATCAGGCGGAACAATCAGTGCCCAGCACTTCTACATCTCTACAGGCCGAGACCGGTACCAGTGCGGGTGAGAGTGAGACGCGTAGTGTTGAACTTGACATTTCGAATTCGATAGCTGGTAGTAAGACAAACAAGAAACAAGGTGGATTTTTGCCTCAATATTGAGAAGGAGTTGGCCACATGCAATGTGTGTACCCAAAATGTAAAACTCGCTACCGAGAAGTGGGTCGTTGGTTTTCCTGGCCCTTATAAAAAAGAAACTTTTGTTTGGCACGCAAAAAATAAAATGCACTGTGACAGTGTTAAATACAACACATTTTCACAAAACCCGGCTAAATCAGAGTTAGCAAAATGCGTGCGGAAAATGGAAAAGTCTATGTTTCAGCACCTTAATCACTTATTTCCCATTGCATATTTCATTGGCACAAATGAAAAACCATTCACCGACTTCCCTCGCCAAGTGACATTAGCTCGCAGATTAAATGTTGAACTAAAAGACCAGTAGGCCTACATCAGTGACAAAGCGTGCCATTCATTTATTGGATGAGCGTAGCGAGCGAAGCGAAGATTCCATTTCACTACACTGGAGAAAAAAATCCGGAATGTTTTTTTTTTTCTTTTTTTTCTGTATTATTGTGTGTTTGTCAGCACGATTCCGGCTAAACCGATACTCCAATTGCGATGAAATTTTATGGAGGCCTTTGAAATCTCTGAACTTAGAACTGCCACGTTTTTGAGCGCAATCGAAAAATTATTTCTCATGAAAATCGCAATTTTACGATTTTTTTCGATTTTTTAAAAATTTCTTTTACTTATAACACCTACATGCTTTATCCGATTTTAATGATTTTTTCACAGAACCATAATTTTATGAATTAAGATATTCGTGTGAAATTTGAGCGCAATCGAAAAATTATTTCTCATGAAAATCGAAATTTTACGGGTTTTTTCTTTTTTAAAACAATTCTTTGACTTTTAACACCTACATGCTTTAACTAATTGTAATAATTTTTTCACAGAACCTTAATTTTATGAATTTATATGTTCGTGTGAAATTTGAGCGCAATCAAATGATTTTTTTTATATGAAAATCGCAATTTTACGATTTTTTTTCTTTTTTAAAATTACGATTATTTTAAAAATTTAAAATTTAAGTTTATTTTTTATTTTATTTAAATTAATTTTTAAAAAATCTTCAACTTAGTAATGATTTTTTCACAGAACAACAGAAAATCCGCATAACACATGGCAGCTCAATGCACCAATTACGCTCATCCAACAACGCGGCGGGACTTAAGCGTTTTCCTAGTAGAATTTATTGCATTAGACTTGCTCGAGACAGTGGTTGAAAATGTGAAAGTGTCCTCATACTTCAGCATCCTAATAGATGGTTCAACAGATAGGGCTGGCGATGATAATGCTGATGTGTATGTACGATACATACACAAAGGAGAAATAAAAGAAGATTTATTGGGTTTAGTGGTGTTAGACAGTGGGACCGCCGCGTCATATTACGCAGCACTAACTGACTTCTTAGATTCCACTAACTACCATTGATTGGCGCCGACCCAATTATATGTTGAGCCTCGGTACCGACGGAGCATCTTCGATGGTAGGCCATAAATCAGGCCTGATAACATTGTTGCAACAGAGCGATGTGCCACACTGCATCAGCGTACACTGTGTTGCACACCGTTTCACTTTATTACTTAATCGAATTCGACAAAGTTGTAAAACGCGTGTTTCATTTTTACCGCGGTTCGAACAATAGACTTCAAAGTTTACGTAAAACAGCACGTGTTATCTCCACAGTATCTCCACCTCGGAGATAGTAAGCTGCGTGACATCCATTCAATACGATGGGTGTCAAGCAAAAGCGACGCAATACGGGCTTTAAACAGGAACTTGGTTGCTGTCATTGACAACCTAGAGTCTCTCGCCTCTGATTCATCCGTTGCTGGGAGTGGTCAGGCAAAGGGTATTGTAAAGAGCATGCAAAGTTTGAAGTTTGCAAAAACTCTTCACTTCATGATGGATCTGTACTCGGTGCTTGACCCCCTGTGTAAATTATTACAACAAAAAGAACTCGTGTTGTCCCAAATCAGAAACAAAATCACAATTGTGGTAGACTCCCTCGAAGCTCTAATAAATAACGAGGGCCAAAAGTAAAATGTCTTTTATCTAAACTCGTTTACAACCGCGATCAGGTTAGTTACAACTAGGGTTGCCAAGTTTTAATAGTGAAAATACGGGAATTTCCTAAGTGTAGGGAAGGGACAAAGGGGAAGAAAGGACAAAGTCTGGGGGGTTTGGGGGCGCAGCCCCAAATTTTTTTTTGACCAAGGTCATCTCTTTAAAGCATTTTTATGCGTTTTAAGATTACATTTCTGACCGAGAATAGCTAGTTAAAACCCACATTATTCAAGCTGGGAATGGGATATATAAAGAAACTTCATCAACAGAAAATTTATGAACAACTTTGTGATGATAAAGGAAGCATCAACAGGTAAATAAATTATAAATTCATTGTGCAAGTTTGATTTTTTACTGTGTGTATGTATGTATTCGTAGTGGTGTTATCGACTTCGACGTCTCTGCATCCTCCGAGTCACTCATTTTTCGAGCCGCCGAGCGTGAATACAACAAACTTGACTGGCGGGGAACAAAGTCACCGCCTCAATGCACGGCAAGCCTGCTAGGATTTACGTCGCGGGTGCAGGCTCGTAGGGGGTGTAGGCGAGGGGAGGGTGGGGCTAGACTATCCCAGCACGGCGACCACAGCCTTCCACTGGTCAGAGCCGAGAGGACGAGGCGGGAGTTTATGAAATTTCAAATTTTTAATTAATAACTAAAGTTGAATTTACACAATTTGGAAATACGGGAAAAGTGGTTCCCGGGTCGAGTTGATACGAGAAGCGGGAAATGACTGGAAAATACAGGAATTCCCGGGAAATACGGGAGACTTGGCAACCCTAGTTACAACGGACTTAACCTGAAACACCTGATAAAGGGTGAAGAACAATATCAGCTACTGCGCAAAACCATTTTACAGAACACATGTAAATATTTACGCGAGAGGCTTGAGTCGACCGACAATATTGTAGGCATGAATTGTCATATTCTCGATCCCATGCAGCATCCTGACAATGAAACGTTTCAATCATATGGCAATGAAGAGATCGTTACACTTGCTTGACACTTAAATGTTACTGACGATGAAAACTCACATCAATTGATATCTGAATGGATGGAGTTTAAGTATACGACGCGCGGTCTCGGCCTACAAATACAAGGTTATTTGAAGAGATTGCACGAGTATCCATCGCGATTCGTGTTATTACGTCAAGTAATCGAAGCAACAGCTTGTGTTGCCGTCTCAACTGCGTCGTGCGAACGAAACGAGGGTTCAGTTTTGTGAAGTGAACAGGATTAAATCAAAACAAAGATTAGCCCTTGACACTTCCACCCTCCGTGACCTTTTACAACTAGCTGTAAACGGACCACACGCCGAGGTCTACGATCCCAGTCGGGCCATAGACAAGTGGTATTTCACGGCTCCAGGGAAACGTCATGTGGGTGGGCACAAGCGCACGCTGGCGGTAGCCGGTTTATAGGTAAGCCCTAGTATTATCCTGCACTATTCCATTTACAGTATTCTCAACAAGCAACGATGAAAACTCAATTTTAAATAGTTCATCTGAATTGATTTTATTTGGCAGACGCGAGACGTCAGTTCCCGGGCCTACTTTTACGCGGACGTAGAAATTTAATCTAATCCAATTTAATTTAATCATTTACAGATATATGCAACTTGAGCGTCATATTTCACAGTTGTTTTATACCTAAATTTCGCCTCAAAACGCGTTCTAGGGCAATCTTCTTCTTTTTTTTAAATTTAAATTCACCTGTGGCGACCCCAGCTGCCCATGCAACCTGTTGCGAGTGTAAATTCGAGTTTATGAGTGACTTGTAGGTGGAATTTTCTAGGGTAGACTCTTTGCATGAATGTTTTGGGGCTCCGCAAATGACACTTGAAGAGAAGAGGCTGGTGGATTTTCTTCAGGTGAAAAAGATTATAATGACATCGACAAGTAATTTTAACAATCTACTAATGAGTTTACTATATGACTATATGAAAACTAAATGACATGCTAACTCATTAACATAACAAACTAATACAAAAAATGAGTTGTCAGGATCGTTGTAGTTAGCTGAGAGAAAAAAACAAACAGTAATAATAATAATAATAACAATAATGTAATAATATGAAATTATAATATCTTAAACCATTGTTACTTAAATAATACATTTATATTTCATACTTTGTGTAAAGTAAATGTAATGTTACAAGTTCATATTCATTTATCAGAATAGAGTAGAATATTTGGATGAGCGTAGCGAGCGAAGCGAAGATTCCATTTCACTACACTGGAGAAAAAATCCGGATTTTTTTTTTTCCTTTCTGTATTTTTGTGTGTTTGTCAGCACGATTCCGGCTAAACCGATACTCCAATTGCGATGAAATTTTCTGGAGGCCTTTGAAATCTCTAAACTTAAAACTGCCACGTTTTTGAGTGCAATCGAAAAATTATTTTTCATCAAAATCACAATTTTACGATTTTTTTCGATTTAAAAAAAATTTCTTCGATTCATAACACCTACATGCTTTATCCAATTTTAATGATTTTTTCACAGAACCTTAATTTTATGAATTAAGATATTCGTGTGAAATTTGAGCGCAATCGAAAAATTATTTGTCATGAATATCAAAATTTTATGTTTTTTTTCTTTTTTTTAAACAGTTCTTTGACTTGACTTGACTCTTTGACTTTGACTTCTTTGACTTCATGCTTTATCGGTTATCCTATTGTAATGATTTTTTCACAGAATTTTAATTTTATGAATTAATATATTCGTGTAAAATTTGAGCGCAATCGAATAATTATTTCTTATGAAAATTGCAATTTTACGATCTTTTTCTTTTTTTAAATTACAACATTAAAATTTACAAAATTTAAGGTAATTTTTTATTTAATTTAATTTAATTTTTAAAAAAATTCAACTTAGTAATGATTTTTTCACAGAACAACAGAAAATCTGCATATAACACATGGCAGCTCAATGCACCAATTACGCTCATCCAACAACGCGGCGGGACTTTAGCGTTTTCCTAGTATTAGATTAGGTCCAAATGATACATTCTAGAAAACCTACTAGAATTGCATAGGCCAAGGCCCTAGATCTACCCTACCACTAAAACGTTTTCCTCACATGATTAAAAATATACTAGAAGAATCCCTGGATATTTTAAGACAAGAATGCGCTGTATTGATATTGTTGTATTTGATACTTGTAATATTATTATTGTGCAAGATATAAATAAGCCAGGGACCCTAGGTCCAAGCATAGGCTAAGCCTACTTCTAGAGATGGCTTTTCCAAAATGCCTGGTTTTTGAGCTTGCACAAGGAAAATATATGATAGGTAGGGCCTAGGCCTAATGATGGTGAATTTTCAAACATTTTTCATAATATGTTGATTGCTTAATCTCGATAATAGCTCGATCTCGAATTTTGCTTGAAATTCAAGCGGAATCTCATCTGCTCATCTCCTCATAATCGCTGACGCTTTTCGCAGGATGTCCCGATGAAATTTGGCCAAAAATGTTGAATCCTTCCTACCATTACTAAGTTGGGGGTTTCTTTTTGACCAGGATCTTTTAGCATTTTTATGGTTTTAAGATTACATTTCTGACCGAGAATAGCTAGTTAAAACCCACATTATTCAAGCTGGGAATGGGATATATAAAGAAACTTCATCAACAGAAAATTTATGAACAACTTTGTGATGATAAAGGAAGCATCAACAGGTAAATAAATTATAAATTCATTGTGCAAGTTTGATTTTTTACTGTGTGTATGTATGTATTCGTGGTGGTGTTATCGACTTCGACGTCTCTGCATCCTCCGAGTCACTCATTTTTCGAGCCGCCGAGCGTGAATACAACAAACTTGACTGGCGGGGAACAAAGTCACCGCCTCAATGCACGGCAAGCCTGCTAGGATTTACGTCGCGGGTGCAGGCTCGTAGGGGGTGTAGGCGAGGGGAGGGTGGGGCTAGACTATCCCAGCACGGCGACCACAGCCTTCCACTGGTCAGAGCCGAGAGGACGAGGCGGGAGTTTATGAAATTTCAAATTTTTAATTAATAACTAAAGTTGAATTTACACAATTTGGAAATACGGGAAAAGTGGTTCCCGGGTCGAGTTGATACGAGAAGCGGGAAATGACTGGAAAATACAGGAATTCCCGGGAAATACGGGAGACTTGGCAACCCTAGTTACAACGGACTTAACCTGAAACACCTGATAAAGGGTGAAGAACAATATCAGCTACTGCGCAAAACCATTTTACAGAACACATGTAAATATTTACGCGAGAGGCTTGAGTCGACCGACAATATTGTAGGCATGAATTGTCATATTCTCGATCCCATGCAGCATCCTGACAATGAAACGTTTCAATCATATGGCAATGAAGAGATCGTTACACTTGCTTGACACTTAAATGTTACTGACGATGAAAACTCACATCAATTGATATCTGAATGGATGGAGTTTAAGTATACGACGCGCGGTCTCGGCCTACAAATACAAGGTTATTTGAAGAGATTGCACGAGTATCCATCGCGATTCGTGTTATTACGTCAAGTAATCGAAGCAACAGCTTGTGTTGCCGTCTCAACTGCGTCGTGCGAACGAAACGAGGGTTCAGTTTTGTGAAGTGAACAGGATTAAATCAAAACAAAGATTAGCCCTTGACACTTCCACCCTCCGTGACCTTTTACAACTAGCTGTAAACGGACCACACGCCGAGGTCTACGATCCCAGTCGGGCCATAGACAAGTGGTATTTCACGGCTCCAGGGAAACGTCATGTGGGTGGCACAAGCGCAAGCTGGCGGTAGCCGGTTTATAGGTAAGCCCTAGTATTATCCTGCACTATTCCATTTACAGTATTCTCAACAAGCAACGATGAAAACTCAATTTTAAATAGTTCATCTGAATTGATTTTATTTGGCAGACGCGAGACGTCAGTTCCCGGGCCTACTTTTACGCGGACGTAGAAATTTAATCTAATCCAATTTAATTTAATCATTTACAGATATATGCAACTTGAGCGTCATATTTCACAGTTGTTTTATACCTAAATTTCGCCTCAAAACGCGTTCTAGGGCAATCTTCTTCTTTTTTTTAAATTTAAATTCACCTGTGGCGACCCCAGCTGCCCATGCAACCTGTTGCGAGTGTAAATTCGAGTTTATGAGTGACTTGTAGGTGGAATTTTCTAGGGTAGACTCTTTGCATGAATGTTTTGGGGCTCCGCAAATGACACTTGAAGAGAAGAGGCTGGTGGATTTTCTTCAGGTGAAAAAGATTATAATGACATCGACAAGTAATTTTAACAATCTACTAATGAGTTTACTATATGACTATATGAAAACTAAATGACATGCTTACTCATTAACATAACAAACTAATACAAAAATGAGTTGTCAGGATCGTTGTAGTTAGCTGAGAGGAAAAAAAAAAAACAGTAATAATAATAATAATAACAATAATGTAATAATATGAAATTATAATATCTTAAACCATTGTTACTTAAATAATACATTTATATTTCATACTTTGAGTAATGTAATGTTACAAGTTCATATCATTTATCAGAATAGAGTAGAATATTTGGATGAGCGTAGCGAGCGAAGCGAAGATTCCATTTCACTACACTGGAGAAAAAAATCCGGATTTTTTTTTTTTCTTTCTGTATTTTTGTGTGTTTGTCAGCACGATTCCGGCTAAACCGATACTCCAATTGCGATGAAATTTTCTGGAGGCCTTTGAAATCTCTAAACTTAAAACTGCCACGTTTTTGAGTGCAATCGAAAAATTATTTTTCATCAAAATCACAATTTTACGATTTTTTTCGATTTAAAAAAAATTTCTTCGATTCATAACACCTACATGCTTTATCCAATTTTAATGATTTTTTCACAGAACCTTAATTTTATGAATTAAGATATTCGTGTGAAATTTGAGCGCAAATCGAAAAATTATTTGTCATTAATATCGAAATTTTATGTTTTTTTTCTTTTTTTTAAACAGTTCTTTGACTTGACTTGACTCTTTGACTTTGACTTCTTTGACTTCATGCTTTATCGGTTATCCTATTGTAATGATTTTTTCACAGAATTTTAATTTCATGAATTAATAATTTAATATATTCGTGTAATATTTGAGCGCAATCGAATAATTATTTCTTATGAAAATTGCAATTTTACGATCTTTTTCTTTTTTAAATTACAACATTAAAATTTACAAAATTTAAGGTAATTTTTTATTTAATTTAATTTAATTTTTAAAAAAATTCAACTTAGTAATGATTTTTTCACAGAACAACAGAAAATCTGCATATAACACATGGCAGCTCAATGCACCAATTACGCTCATCCAACAACGCGGCGGGACTTTAGCGTTTTCCTAGTATTAGATTAGGTCCAAATGATACATTCTAGAAAACCTACTAGAATTGCATAGGCCAAGGCCCTAGATCTACCCTACCACTAAAACGTTTTCCTCACATGATTAAAAATATACTAGAAGAATCCCTGGATATTTTAAGACAAGAATGCGCTGTATTGATATTGTTGTATTTGATACTTGTAATATTATTATTGTGCAAGATATAAATAAGCCAGGGACCCTAGGTCCAAGCATAGGCTAAGCCTACTTCTAGAGATGGCTTTTCCAAAATGCCTGGTTTTTGAGCTTGCACAAGGAAAATATACGATAGGTAGGGCCTAGGCCTAATGATGGTGAATTTTCAAACATTTTTCATAATATGTTGATTGCTTAATCTCGATAATAGCTCGATCTCGAATCTTGCTTGAAATTCAAGCAGGAATTCTCAGTTCTGCTCGATCTCCCTCGAATTTTAAATTCGCTGCTCACACAGTCCTATTTATACGCAGGATTGTCCCGATTTTGAACTCTGTACTTTTCGTGTCCAGGAAATTTGGGAATGTCCCGATTTCCGAATCCTAGTCCTACTCATACTTTGTAATTATATCCAAAATGTTATTTTTTAAAGAATGGCGGTTCAAATGTAGCGCGCCACTCTTGAAGTCGTCACCGCTCAGGTCAAGTATCTATTGGCTGTCCAGTGCAGTGGTGTCTGGCTCAGTATGGCTGGGCAGCGAGCACAGTGCGTTTCCGTTTTTTTGCGCCGTCGAATCAGTCAGTCAAGGGCATTCGTCGAGGGAGTATGTGCTGTCCGCTGCTATGATGAGGCAATGCCGCCGCCTAAACGAAAAACTCAATACAAGGTTGTATACGAAAAAAATTTCCATCATTCAAGAGAGGACGAGATGACTTCGAAGGCCATTGTTCATTATATAAGCAAGTACAGAGCAAAGATGAATACTGGTAGGCCAGTGGATGTAAGGTAGTTTTATTTATTGTGATTGACCTGTCCCATCACGATTCACAAAAGTGTCAAAGCTAGCCGCCTCCTAACGTAGCTTTAAAGATTTAAAGGCCTATAGTGTTGGCGTACTTCTTTCCATTGTCGTCTTTATTTTACTGCAGATGCTACGTCAGTTTCACACGGCGGGCGTCGCGACTTGGTGACGCACGTTCATAGCAAGAAACATATCGCGTTTGGACAGAGGTCCTGCCGTCAATCTTAGAATTTCCCTAGATTTATGTGTGATAAATTGCATACTAAATTTTTTTACCTATTTTGCATAACAAATTTGCACATCAACTGTTAATTTAATTTAGTAATCAATTTCATTCTCATTAGTAATTAAGAACGTAAATCAAGCTTCAGTTTTAAATGAACATCGATATTTAATTGTAATCAATGTTGAACAGCAAGGAGTAGCTTAAGGTTAGAGAAACATCTCGAAGCTAGATTTCTTCCAAATCCAAACTCAGCTGCGTAGTGCAGAGTAAATAATTAGTTTTCAAGGAACGGTTTGAATGAAATTTAATCTCGCAGGAGACATGTGTCTAGAAATTGTAAGGGATGTCGGGCTTCTCAAGCCAGCTAGTGACAACAAGTCGGCAATTTTCACGGTTGGATGCTTACCTGGCCTAGAAAAGCTGATGGTATCGTGATTCCGAGTACTAGCTACGCAGTGGCTGACGAATTGCTTTTCGATATAATAGGGGGAGAGTTAACTGGACTCCGTGCCAAAAGGTCCAAAGTCCCCATAGAATTTAGATAGGCCCAAAGATTTCAAGTTGAGTCGGTAGGACTATTTAATTGCTTCGATTCGGGGAAATGAGAATCTTCACCAGGTTACATGAGGGGCCATGTCCGTGTTTTCGAGAGGAGCAGTGTGTTTTTCGAGAGAGTTGTTCGGTGGCTGTGTCTACGGTCGGATGTGTTGGTCCTACCGTGCGTCGGGGTAGTGTCCAGTTTGAATCGTCGTATAGCAATCGTCGTGAGTGGAATTTAATTTGGCTATCAATAATTTGAGTAATTCATCATTACATTACGTCGTCTCATCAGTGATTTGTCACTTACAATCACTACCTAATTAATTGTGCCGAGCATCATCATTATATTACATCGTCATCAGTGATTTGTAAACTATAATCATAATTAATTAATTGTGCCGAGCACCATCGTGAAACAGTTTTTCCTGGATAAATGAGTAGATTGCGTCGTCATCGTCAGTGATTTATTATCAATGATCACTCATTAGTAAAATCATCAGTAATTACGAACATTTAATCATCAACTTTAATTAGCAAGAGCAAACGACCTGAAGCATTTATTTATTAAATGGACTTAACGTGAATATATAATCAGTAATGAGCAGTCTGGAATTATCAGTAGCTTTCCTATGAGATAATTAACTGTGAAACAATAGACAATTCCATAAAATCACTATTCCGGCACTATAACAAAGAACTGTGTAACTTCAAGTCATCAACGACCTTCATTCCAATAGACTGTGTTTATCAATCATTAACTGTGTTATCCAAATCTCTACTTAAAAACTGTGCACCGGAGTCAATTAACAGTGTTGCTGTGAACCAGTGTCTACTAAAACCACGTGTGTACCTGCCATGTGGATTATGTTCTGACCCCAACATCAAGAACATCGTCCTCCCCTTCATAACATTACCATTTGGATTACTACGAACTACGGCCGAAGGTTAAGTACATGCGGAGGGCATTACAATTGTCACTAATTTACATTTTTGCTAATTATTGTTGTATAACGTCACTGACAGTATTGGATGGGTATGTGAAGGTTCTTCTAACCTTATTTACAAATGAGCTCAATAGGTAGGATTTCTTTCAGATGTAATTGTCATGTTCAACTGTCAATAGTGAACTGGAGTGTGTTAAAATTAGTGAAGTAATTATCAATGTAGTTTGTACTCCTGAAATCCTCCCTAGTTAAGTTTTTAAGTCATAAGCATTATTGCTGGTGGAGCATTAGAGGAACGGCAGAGCTGAGACTAGATCATTGCAGTGTAAGGAGTGGAGATCCTGATAGTCTGGTAATTAAAATTAAGTGTCATCAACAAATGAATTAACTCTGATTAATTAATAATTATTTTTTTGTTATATTTTTTCTTGGAGTATCGTATTCTCTAATGAGCTAGTGAAACTTTCTATGTAATTTAGTAACCAGATACCTGATCCGGGCAAACACAGGGTCTGATTCGTTACAAACATAAACTAGCTATATCTTCAGAGGCGAGCTCATCAAAACTTACACAATGTTTTGCGGTGTCAACTGAAGAAACGGTAAAAATAGCGGCAGCAGAGGGCACGAGCGCTTTTCATGCTGTGACTCACCACCAGTCGTACAACTCTACTAGTTGCTCAAATAAACTGTACAAGAAAATGTTTCCCAACTTTATTCTTACTACTTAAAAGTTAAAATAGTTAAAATGTTTTACCTTGAAAAGTAAAATTATAACGGAGCTTTTAGCGGTGATAACACCAATACAATCTTTAGAGGAGTAAACCGCCGAGAAGGTAACAATATATTTACGAAATTGAAAACTGGTCTCAACAATCCCAATATAATAGGGATTGGTTGCCCAGCTCACATATATTACATAACACCGTTCAAACTGCTGCTGACCGTCTAACAATTGATGTTGAGTGCATGGTTTAAAAGATTTTTAATTATTTCTCAACAAATACTGTTAAAGAGTAAATGTGTTAATGAGCTTTTGCAAATTTGTTAATACAACATTTTTTTTCAGTTTACTTCCAGCAATTGAGAGGTTGATATCTTTGTTTGATGCCTTAAAATTGCATTTTCTGTCTCAAGGTAATCAAATCTTTCTTTGAACACCCTCTTGGAAAAGCATATCTGTTATTAATTGTCCAGTCACAAATGAAAGTTTTCCAGATGTCGACTTTAAAGATCGAAGCTGCCGACATTTCAATAATCAAAGTATCAAACATATTAAATGACACCCTGCAAAAAATGAATGACATGATCTATGGTTGGTTATCGTTCACTCATCGATTGCGTCGGGGTCTGCAGGGTTGGCTTGGTCACTTTGGTTTACTGTCCCCCACTGAAAATCAGTTGTGTGACTGAGTGGGTAGACTCTAAATACGGATTTATTTATTTAAAATATTTCGTTCAAAACTATTGCTGTAGGCCAACAAGATGAAATTACTGCATCTGATTTAGGCAATTCAGACGGACTTTACTGACTTTTAACAATGATGTTGATGAGTTCCACTTAGCTTGTACACAGCACCTTGATAAATGGCTTAAATCTTTCGATGATGTGTCTGTGTTTACTCCAATGACATTAATACCAGGTACCAAAATGGGAAGAATTTGAAGCATTTTTTTCATTTGAAGCAATTTTTTCATTTTTAAAGGGTAGGCAAATTGTAATTGATGACAATATGTACTAATTCGATCAATTCTCTGCACTGAAAACCTTTGTTGCAATGGTGTTATCAGATGGATGAATGGCACAAACAACCAAACCAAGCCAAATGAAATGGAAATCTTTTTTTTTCAAAATAGCCTAAGCGCAGGACAGGACAGACTTATGAGTTACTGAAAATTTCACAATTTCACTTCTCTATTCCAGGCCACAATGCTAATGTGGAAACAATATATTCACTGATGAACTGTCAAACGGTTATTGAATAGAATAAATTGTTTTTCTGTTTAAAAACGAATAGAACACTGTAATTTGTTTTAAACTTGATGGTACCTCTAGTTCCTAGTACCCAACCCAACATCACCTTAATTTTATGAAATTGTGTATTCTATCATGTAGGGATGGGCAAAAGCGTGTATCTTACTACACGTGTACACGCGTGTACTATGTATATTTTAAGATATCTGAAAAAAAGTTGGACATGTTTATTTATTACTGTATATTTTTATTGCATTCTGAACAGTATTCACGGCGACGGCGTTCGGTTCAGTTTATCAGTCAGTAAATGACGTGGCTGATGTTTCATTGACCTAGAAAGTTAAAAGGGTGATGGTATGGTTGAGGCTTGCGTGATGAAGAGGGCGGGGGGGGGGGGGGGGGGAGAGATAAGGCTTGTGATTTACCATAGTTCCCGTGATACTTGAATTGTGCAGCAACTCCTTCGCGCACAGTCGGCATTTAACCTTCTTTCCCACGTCTATCTTATCAAAGAACTTCCACTCAAGAGATATTCTAAACAATAAACAGTCATGCGTCACTGACTCAAATCTCAACACGCGTAAACAACTAAGCGGGCGACGAGCGGCGGGCGACTGCGAGCGGTCTGGAACCATCTGGAATGTGTTGGTCGGTCAGGGGGGGGGGGGGAGGGGGAAGGCAAGGCCACCGTGGCAAGGGATCGCAACCGACTTACCGTTTTGCGGGAAGGCGGCAGCGGCGGCTGACTGAAAGAGCTCGTATTTCAAAATTTTGAAATCTGAAATCTCGACGACTGAACAATGTCAATTGAAAGTCGACGTGTATTTTTTTTTAAAATTATGTACACGTGTACACGTCTCATCCCTACTATCATGACTACAAACATGAAAAATTTAATGCTTAAAAGTCGTTTTCTGGGCACTTGTCGAAAAAGTCCCCCAAAAATGTTTCGACTCCGGCGTCTGGGGCGCCCCAGACCCCTTGCTGTCCCCCCAGTTTCTACAAATGTCCCGAATTTCAATCTGGGAAATATGGCAACCCTATGCTATGGGGATGGGACATTTTAACGTTTAGTGGACGGTTAGAGGTTATTAAATTCGCAAAACGTTTAGTAAAATAGAAGTTATTAAATTCGCAAAACGTTTAGTATAATGAAAATGTTATTTTGTTATCACTTTTGGAGCCTACACAAACACGGGCTAACAGATTAGGCCGATAATTTTCTAAAAATGCTCAATTTTGGTGGAGGTGCCGGGTCCCAGGCTGTATTAAGATATCTTGTCTGTTACACATGGTGGATGTGCCGGGTCATTAAATGCAAGAGTGAGAATAAAACCGTTGTTAATTATTCGTCGGCTGGTCATAAGTACAAAATTACGATTTTTGTTATTAAACCTTGGCCTCTGCCTACCTAAATTTATAAAAATAAAGATTTTTTTTAGGGTTTAGAACGTTTAAACGTAAAAACGCAATTAGTTCAAGGGGTTAAACGTTTACGAAATTAAATGCTTTTTTCCATCCCTATTCCCTACTATGCTAGATTTTACCTGTAAAGAAAATGAAAACAATTGTTTTAAAACCAGCTGCCCAACAGTGAATTTAGTTGTGTTATCTAGAAGGCACAAGGCAGTACTAAATATAGGCTACCTATACCAAATCAGTGGTCAGGTAACAACAGGAGTGACCAGCAGAACAGCCTACCGGTAGAAGAGGGGTGGGTGAGCATGCCAAACCTTACCTTCTCAGTTCCTGCACTACCACAGAGGAAGCAAATGGCTCTGGTATGAAAGGGCTCAGAGCCAATCAATCCGAAACCGCTGTTGGTAACTTCTTCCGGGTCATAACTCTCCCAGAAGTCAATGGAAACTAAACTCCTCACCTCCTGGTGGGGAAGTTTTCTCGGTATCTGCATGGTCCTGACCTTAAAAGGTAAACCAGACAATTTATTGAAACTAAAGTAGGCCTAGATTCAAAATTCAAATTATCCAGAAGAGTTTAAATAGATAGGCCCTACTTACGAAGAAAACAAAATAAATTGAGTTTTGTTAACAGCTTGAAAGTATCCGCCCTCTGACGACACAGTCACGTGATGACTGATGAGGCAAGATAGCCACCAATTTGGGTAAACATTTCTAAAATTTTGCTTGAAGCATCTGCATAGCCTACAGAAGCTTGATGCAGTGTATGGAAAAAGTGACCAATAATATGCTGCACTACCGGTACTGTAGTGTTCAGGGATGTAAGAACACAGAACAGCAGTTTAAACTTTAAAACCAGGTGTTACCGTTCACTCATTTTGTCATTTCCAAACAAAAATTCACTGAAAAAGTTGTTAATAGTGAAAATTATGCGTGATGAAAGACGCAACCGCCCTGTGTCGTCTGCAATGAAAGTTTGCTCAGGCCTAGCCATTTCATGCAGTCAGATTTTATTGAAATAGTAAATGGCAAAAATAAATGGCTAAATTAAAATGCATTTTGACGGAGTATTCAAATTCACCGTCAACAAGAAAATTGAAACCGCCTAGAATGGACAAGTAGTCTAACTCCGCCCCCTGACGTCACGACTCAAACATGTGATCAAAGATGGTCGTACTGTGGGACGATTTTAACTGACAGCCTTACTGTACCACATTAAAGACTGGATTGCTGGATTGAAATGATTCAATATTGTGTTGTTTCACAATGTTCGTCAAGAGTTAAAATAGGAGGGATGTCTTTACACTCATTTCCGAAGCATGTCAAGTTGAAAAAGACGTAGGAAGTTAATGATAGATGAAAAACGTGTTACGAAAATGCTTTTAGGCCTATGTTCTTTGCATTTCGTGAATTCCGATTACAAGCAAATTCCTCATGGCAAAGCGAGATGGAGCCATGTCCAGTGTTTTCCAGTTATTTTATTTCCCGGACTGGCCAACTATCTTCATTGTATACTAAATCCAGGCTAATGAGTAGACCTGTTTGATGCAAGAGGCCTAAGCACTAGACAGGCTACTTTTGTTTAGGTGTAGGGAGGGCCTAGACCTAGCTAGAATAGAATAGAATGTTGCTTTTTTCCATAAGTAGTGCATACATAGTTAGTTTTATGTTTACATAACACAGTTGACCCCTAAGATAATAAAAGTAGGCCTACATCTCGTATAGGGTATATGGAAAGGAAAATAACACCTAGGCCTAGCCTTTGCTTATTGGTAGGATAATACTAACAATCTAGCCTTGATTTTGCTTTTAAGGTAGGTCTAGGTCTAAAACTTTCAAGGTTAAAGGCCTAAACTGTGTATAAACTACTAGGAAACGCTCAGTTGGACGCGTTGATAAGCGAGCACGTGCTATAGCTAGATCCACATTGCACATTTTTTAAAATTTTAAAATTTGCGACGTTCGCTGTCCACAGGGCCATGTTTCCAATATTATTTATTATTGCCAAGGTATTTGGGTAAACCCGTGTGTAAACCTTTACTTTGTGAATAAAATCCACCGCCATCTAGAGGACCTTGACTCCTTGGGAAAACTATTTGTTGACAAATAATAGACTGCTTCCTCGAAAGTATTTTGATTACTTCTAGGTGGCAGTGCATTAGAAACTTTGCGCGTCTTTTCGTTGCCATGGCAACGTTACTTTTGTTATAATGTAATTTCCATTTACACTACTTATCGGATCAAAATAAAATCAATATATTCGTGACCGGACGGACATTCTAAATGATTTGGCTATCTCAGATTTTGTCGCCGTTTAGTTTGAAAAAAAAACTTTCGATTAACTTTAATGTAACTTTTTAACTTTTTGAACGATTTTGCTACGAAACTAATGGCATTCAATCGAGAACGAAGCTTGCGGATGGTCAAAATTTCAACTCGATCCGAGCCTCCGTTCGAACGTTATGTCAAGACATACAAACAAAAAAACAAACAAACAAACAAAAAAAAAAAAACAAAACCAGTGACAATTTTTTCCGGCAGAGTCAAATAGAAACGCTCGCTTCGCTCGCTTAATAACGATATCGGTAGATATTTGTCGATATTTCAATAATGCAATGCAGTTTTCTTATAATGAATTATCATTTTGCTTGTGAATTCTGCCCTCATATAATTTCAATAATGTTCATGCCCCATCGCATACATCAGATAATAATACAAACGAAATTCTCTTAATTTCTACCACTAGGAAACGCTCAGTTGGACGCGTTGATAAGCGAGCACGTGCTATAGCTAGACCCACATTGCACATTTTTTTAAATTTTAAAATTTGCGACGTTCGCTGTCCACAGGGCCATGTTTCCAATATTATTTATTATTGCCAAGGTATTTGGGTAAACCCGTGTGTAAACCTTTACTTTTGTGGATAAAATCCACCGCCATCTAGAGGACCTTGACTCCTTGGGAAAACTACTCTTTGTTGACAAATAATAGACTGCTTCCTCGAAAGTATTTTGATTACTTCTAGGTGGCAGTGCATTAGAAACTTCGCACGTCTTTTCGTTGCCATGGCAACGTTACTTTTGTTATAATGTAATTTCCATCTACACTACTTATCGGATCAAAATAAAATTAACATATTCGTGACCGGACGGACATTCTAAATGATTTGGCTATCTCAGATTTTGTCGCCGTTTAGTTTGAAAAAAAAACTTTCGATTAACTTTAATGTAACTTTTTAACTTTTTGAACGATTTTGCCACAAAACTAATGGCATTCAATCGAGAACGAAGCTTGCGGATGGTCAAAATTTCAACTCGATCCGAGCCTCCGTTCGAACGTTATGGCGAGACATACAAACAAAAAAACAAACAAACAAACAAACAAACAAACAAAAAAAAAACAAAACCAGTGACTAATTTTTCCGGCAGAGTCAAATGGAAACGCTCGCTTCGCTCGCTTAATAAATAAGGGCACATTTCTAGGCCTAAATCTTAGCAAAAGAGGTGTCTAGTCCTAGGCGAGTAGGCCTAGGATTAGAACCTAGTCCTACCCCTAGAGTTAAACCTAGACCTACTTTCTACGATATGATTTTGTGAACTGAGGAATCATAATAAATTATGTTGGCCTAAACCTGAGACTAAAATAAAAAAATGCTTTCCAGAGTGAAAGCTTTGGGTTTATAATCATTCTAGACCCAAAGGTATCTAGGGCCTACTTGGCATGCTATCACCATGATGACCACCGTTTTCCGAAGTCCACACATCCTTAAATTAATTAACATTGGACGATACAAAGAGACTGTAGCCCTCCCTAAAAAGCCGCTGGCTTCCTTCTTGTCTTTGGCTAAGCACATTCTATAAAATTACATATTTTTTTATGATTAATTTCACCAGTACTGGCGTAAAAACACGTTCAAGTCCATAAGCGCCAACCACACTTAGGTTGCTACTTGTCCCACAGTTCGCGGCGCTATCTGTTGGATTTTTCGAAACTAACTTAGCCCCGCTTTCTACTAGTTGTCCATTGCTCGCAAAATCTACGTTTACACACCGACTAGTTACATGCAGGTTCAGTTATTGACAGGCCCATCAAATGTAGCTATAACAGGCCCAGACACGGATATTTAACCTACATAAAGGCTTTTCGACATCCGATAGTGTTCAAAAATTTCATGAAATTTACTTTTTTGAAAGTTTCATTGAAAGTTTCAATGAAAGTTTAAAAAAATATTGAAATTTTGTGAAATATTCGATTTCCAAGGAAATCTTCAGGAATACAAACTCCATTTTTAATAAATGGCGTTTTCTTATAAGAAAGTTTTTTTATAAAATTGACAAAAAATTTGCATCTCTGAAATATTACCCATAATTGGTGCTGAAACTAGACTTGAAAAAGTTCTTGTCGACCTACCAATACCACAGAGAGAGAGAGATATATATATATAAATTATATATATAAATATATATATATATATATATATATATATATATATATATAAATTATACTAAACGGAAACTGATTTGGTAATTGACGACTGGTGATAAGGAGCTTAAAACGATCGATAGGTCACGTGACAAGAGAGAGTTGGGATAGATTCTCATTTCCCAATTTTACGTCTGTTGAACGGCGCAACACTTATCACGCTCTTAACTTTTATTCTATTTATTATTTGGACAAAACTTAAGAGGAATAATGTTTTGCAAACATATCATTCCGTCTAATAGCGATTATTTCAAATTTTTTGACAGCCATTAGCTTGTCATAACAATGTATGCGCAAGCTTGAGGTTTGCAAGTGATAAAATAAAACAAAAATATGCCGTTTACTTCTATCCTGTAGGCTGTAAAAATAACATAACTAACAACCTTAAATCAGTTATCATCAAGATAAAATAAAGAGTTGTTTGGGGCACTTCCCACACTTTTTGATGTGAGCAATCATTCTAGTACCATTGTTGGTAGGCCTACATAGTTGCCCAGCTACAATAGTTAAATATTATTTTGTTCCCACTCAGGGTAAAACACTTGTGACCATGATCAAGCTTCTTTACCATTGTAGGAACAGGTAACAAGTGGTAAAGCAGTTTAACACAGCTGCAAAGTGTGCAGAAGGTTGATACTACCAACATAACAAACTCATAAACCCTATAGAACTCTCTAAAAGTTTATAAAATCAATCTAGTAATGCAGAAATGCCTTAAATACGAATGTTTCATAATTTCTTGAAATATTTCAATGTACCCTTGAAAGTTTCACTTTGAAAGTTTCAACACTTCGAACTCTAGCATCCGATAGACATGTAAATGCCATATTATTGCATTCTGTTTGCTATCATAGATAGCCCTAGCTGTATCGGTATGTAGTATCAGGATCGTCTGTCACACTCATTGCTGTCCATGACTGATATTTTGTTATTAACAAACATGAGAAAAAAACGGACTAGGCCTAGGCCAGGGAAACTTTGAAACACGCGCTGCGAGCGTTAGGCCCGCCCACACGCCGGAGGCAGAGCATAACTGACGAGTTCCAAACTAGGGTTAGGTAAAATGACTCGAGATATTAAATTGTTATTTGTGATTACTATTTCGAATGAGAATAAATAATCAGCAATTTTGGTCATATATCTGACAATAAAGTACTATGTAAAGAAGAAAAGGCTTCCTTTAGTTCCATGCCAAAAATTACCGATCGTTCGAGCCAATCACAGACGCTTCTAACAGATAGCATTGTCGTGACGACACGAGAACTTTTCAAGGCGTTGAAAAATCAGCTGTTAGAAATATCCAATATGGTGATAGCTACTTTGAATGTTATATTACGCGAACAATGAATAAACTCAGTTTTGGCGTAATTTCAAGACGAAGTTCGTTTAAAGTTCCAAGTTTTGATAAAAACCAAACTCAAGCCTAAAAAGTCTCTCGACGCGAGTTTTCGAACGTTTGCCCATCCCTAGATAATAATAATAATAATAATAATAATAATAATAATAATAATAATAAATAAAAAAACAACTTAAAAAATAAATTGGTCAACAGAATATTTTTTTATTTTGTTAAAAAGTCAAAAATTTACTGAGTCTATATTTGTGATTTTTTTCTGGCAGATTAAGACAATTTTTTTTAAACTGCCTGTAGTGCTCTCCATGTGTGCTTTATTGACAACTTAGCAAAGTTTCATACACGTCGGATGCTTCTGGGATGAGCGAATAGCTAATTCGCCAACTGCCAAATGTGTCCTATTCACTCTGAAATTATTGATAGTTATGTAAAATCAAAATCTAATATTTATATTTACCAAAGGAAGTGCAGGAATTGGTTTGTTAGCTTTCCTTGATGTTGAGCTTGAAGGCACTTCATCTACTTGACTAGCCGTTGAGATATTCTTCGTTACATCGGCCAACGTGACAGAAGGTTTCTTGCTAGTACCAGTATCTTGATTGCCTTCCATATTGTTATGGGCACAATCTTGAGCTTTGGAATTTTTATCACAATCCTGACAGTAGGAACCTTTGGAAGCCTTCTTTGTAGAACTCAAAACTCCTGCTTCCACAAGAGTATTCTTAGATATTTTGTCTACCTTTGGAAAGATAGCCTGTGGCTGCCCAAGAACTACTGAAGCGCTCCGGCACACGTGTTTAACTCTAGGACCTTTCATTTCAAGCCTCTGACGCCGCATACTATCTACTCGTGAAGAATGTGGCATACCGTGTTTTTTACGAATATGGGACTTTTCACTGGCAGTGCTCTTCCTTCCTTTCCTGGTCACTTGTTTGATTGAAGATTTTAGAAGTTTCTTTGAAGCTTTTTCTAAGGCCTTTTGTTGCTGGAGGGTGGTTTTCTTTTTTTGAGGTTCTACTTTCTTTTCCACAATTTTTTTTGATAGAATTTTGGTTTCTCTGCCTTTTCTCGAAACTACTTTACTTTCTTTTATCCCCTCAATAGGCGTACCACTAGTAATTACTTTGCTTTCCTTAGCCCTTCTTTGAACTTGTTTTTCAATGGGACTACACTTCGATTCAGTCTTGATACCGATCAGCCTACTTAGTTTATTTCTGTCGTGTTTAGACCTAGTTGTATCATTTACTTTTTTTACCTTAGGTCCTAAAACTGCAGTGTCGTAAGAAAAAAACTTTTTCTTAAGTTTAGCTCTGTCTTGTTTTGACGACTGAGCGGCTTGAAGCTCACTATGAGGACTTTTTCCTTCACAAGGTTGGCAATCGGCTTGCATACCTTGCATATTTGATGGTAGCATTTTAGATAGTTTAAACCGTAACAATTCTGGCATTTGAAAGTAGTGAAGACAGTTTTTAAGCCAACAAGCTGGGCAACGGGCCTTGTAGACACTTCTCAATTCTACAGCTGTTGATTTGGTTTTCCATAGATGACTCCGTACAATAGGGACAGTCTTACAAGATCCTACGAACAATTGTAAGAACATGGATCAATGAGCAAAATATTAAAATTGCAATAAAAAACAACAAATTACAGTAGGGGCCTAGGCTATTTGGGTAGTATCATAGATTTAAAAAAAAACTAATCTAGGTCCTACCTTAGTAAAAAAAAAATAAAAAATCTTTGCAAGTCAACTTAGTTAAAACTTAAATAGGCCTAGGCCCTACCCACCCAAAAGCCAATAGCATGCATTTTTATTTATATAGGCCTATTATTTTTTTGGGATAAAAAATCCGCAAAACGATGACTCATTTCAAGTTGGTCACACACGTAACGCCAAGAAACTGATAATAAATTTAAGGGAAATTAATTCCTCTTTTAAACAGGTTTAAGAAAGATGAAAATAAAAAATAAAAGTGCTTTCATGACACTTTTTAAAGGGATCGTACACCTCTTATGTAGGCCTAAAGGTTTTCCCAGACATCTATTTACTTAAGTAGACTCCATTTACAGCAAAGTATTGACCAATAATAATTGTAGTTACTCTAAATTAATTGTTAAATGTGCAAAGAAATTTCCTTCATCTCCGCCACTTAGCAGTCGTGGCAACAGCGCACGAGTAGGCCTAGCGGTCGGCAGTGTCAAGTGTTGAGGCCAGCTGCGTCATCTTATTGGGCTATCTCTTAGCACGCGACACAAGCTTTGAAGGAGGGTGGGGGATATGACATTGATACTCGCCTTCAAAGTCCAACTCGCTACCTTCCCGTGGTTTGGCCTGTAAGTAGGGGAGTAGTGTATTCCCCTAAACTAAGGGCGAGCTCTGGCCGGTTGGGGTGGGTGTTGCAGAGAGAGCTCTCGCGCAACTTATCACACCTTTCTTCATTCACACAGCCTTACTCATATCTATTTTTTTCTTTCACTTTTTTCTTCTCCATACTTGCCGGCCCTCTCTGCAACGAGCACTCCTCCGTTCCCACCCAGTTTAACCCATCCTATCCAACATCCTCACTCCTTCCCATTAACCCCCCTCGTCTTCCCTTACGTTCCTCCCTTTGGAGGGAAGAAAACATGGTGGTAATCCACAATTAATTATGGAAAAAGAAAATTTGGAGAATTCCATTACACTTGAAATGGGCACTGATAACTCTACTGTTGAGTGCCCTAAAACAACATTAACTAACTAACTAGGTAACTTAAATAAGGTCCAAACAAAACACATGTAAGGCCTACATCTCTCAACCCCGCTGAGATGGATTTTGTAATTTCTGGATTGATTTACATAAAATGTACATCTGTTATTCACATTTCACTCATAGCAAAATACAATATTTGCGACGTAAAATTAAAATCAATTAATCGTACGACGTCTATACAATCTCGTTACAGAGCATGCCCTAAGCAATCTGAAGTAAGAGAATTTACATTAGATGGGTATGATCAGATAAGCAGCTTTTGTAGAGAAAGCCAAAAGGGAGGGGGGGGGGGGGGGGTTATGATTTGTTCGAAAGAAGATGCTTGCAATTAAAAGAATATAGGCCTATTCTTTAAAAAAAAAATGTAAAAATGTAAAAATAAAAATTTCTGAAGAACAACATTTTGAATAGCTAAAATACAAAAGGACTCTCACAGTATCATAGTCATTGCAATATATAGGTCACCAAATGGGAATATAGACACATTTTTTACAAAATTGCAGGAACTACTAGAAATGGACTTCCAGAAGTGTAAATATATAGGCCTATGCCGAGTTATAGGCCTATGCGGTGACATCAATATTGACGTTTTAAAAAATAGCAAAAGTACTAGAACACTGAGGGAAGTAGCAAATATGTTTTCATTGGACATAACAATAAATACTGCCACAAGGGATGCAGTAACAAAAACTTCAACCTCCACTTCAGCAATAGATCCTAACAAACCTAGATAAAAATCTTTATAAAAGTGAGGTAATAATCACAGCATTATCTGATCACTATGCACAAGCAATCAGCATATATCCAAAAGAAAATCCTGAAAATGCTAAAATTAATAATGTTTTGTTGCTACCCGAGTACAGGGACATGAGTCAAAGAAATATAGCAAAATTTCGTAATAAACTTTGGGGGGTCTCATGGGATGCAATTTATAAAGAAAAAACGTTGACCTTGCTTACGAGGCATTCATAGGTATAGTAATGTTAAACTATGATTTTTCATTTCCCAAAAGAAAGGCAAAGCATCATACTTTAAATACTCATAAGAAAAGTAACAAATGGATAACACCAGAGGTGATGAGTATGTCAAAAAACGTGAAAAAACTAGCACTGAAAATAAAACAAAATAGCACTTAATAAGAAAGTCGGGCCCGGAGAGCTTACCCTGGGACACCGCGCCAAACGATCAAGCAGCACTCATTGCTTTCACGCAAGAGTTTGGCACGTTGTGGGTGAAGAAGTCGCACGTCCGGTCTACTACAACAAACGACCTACAAGTCGGGACCACGTACCCCCTGGACTGGTGGCGCAGGAGGCCCCAGAGCAAAGACGACTCACGAACGCCACTGGCTATCAAAATGGTGCTTCAAAACGCTCAGACTGACGCCCATAGAGGCAAACGAGATGCGGCCGCTGCAGGCCAGGCAGGCAAACCCCCCTCTTCGAGACGCACTCCTGCGCCCAGCAGCCGCCCCAAAATTCTTTACTGGAATGCTGGAGGCATATCTAAGACAAAATTTGCTGAGTTCCTTTTATCAATCGACAAAGAAAAGACTGACATCTACTGTATTTCAGAGGCAGGACAACATGTCCAGACAGTACACACAGGCCTTAAAGACCTGCAGGCACCCGGCTACACGCTCCACGTTCTGGAAGCGAAACGCCCAAAAAAGAAAATTGTCTGCGGCCTGATCATTGGCGTAAAAAGCAGCCTTGTGTCCAATTTCAAGGTGATCCACACGATGGGGGAGCAGACAGACCTGATCAAGATTGCATGCATCGAGGTTTGGATGGAAGGCAGGAAGACCACAACCTAGGCCTACATGATCTACAATCCGCCCAATAATACCTGAGGCGCTCGAGACCCTGCTCATTACCCATAACACAATCATCCTTGGGGACTTCAATGCGCCAAACAAAGATTGGAGCTACGCCAGTACAACCTAAGTCGGACAACTGGTCGAGGAGTTCACGGCCGCCAACTCGCTCTTGTTGCTTGACCCTGAGGATGACCCGTGGACCAACCTGACCACTAATGGAACAAAGTCGCGTCCGGACCTGGCCTTCCTGCATCAGAATCTTGTAGACCAGTACACACAGGAAAATCTTGACTGCCCCTCCGGACTCGGTCACAAGATTCTTAAGCTATCCCTAATCAACCAGACGCACCAGAGACCACCGCCCCTCTTCAAATGGAACTTCAAGAAGGCTAATTGGGACAACTTCGAGAACGACCTGGAAATGCTATCAGAGCAAACACAAATAACTGGCAACACCAACAAGGACTCAAAACTACTGGTAAAAAACCTTCTAGAGGCAGCTAAGAAAAACATCCCAAGAGGCGCGGTGAAAGACTTCAAGGTCTTTTGGAATGATGACCTGGAGGCACTGCGACAAACAAGAAACGCATGCCGAAAAGACGCCGAAACACAACAATCAGACGAAACAAGAGAAAAGCTCAACGAGGCACAAAAGCAGCTCACAGCAGCGATTGAGGAGGCCAAGCACAAAGAATACACAGAATACCTACAGAGCCTTGACTACAGAGAGGATGCGATTAAAGCTCACCACTTCTTCTCGCAACTCTGTGGAAAGTGGTCACAGACGGATGACCGGAATGCTCCACTCCTGCTGAACAACAAAGAAGCGACCTCGATCAAGCAAAAGGCTGAGTTTTTCTGCCGACATTTTCACTCTATCAGCACCCCTGCTGGAAAAAAGAAGTTTCTGGTAGAGAAGCCCAGATACAAAGAGTTGGACAACCCCTACAATAGACTTTTCAGCGACGAGGAGTTGCACCTAGCAATCCATTTGCTGGACAAGAACAAGGCTCCTGGAGAGGATGGAATACACGCCGAGCTTCTTCGGCACTCTGGTCCATTCTTCAGGGAACAGTTTCTTTACCTTGTAAACAAATCTTGGGTAGACCAAGTGCCTCAGAGCTGGAAGATGGGAGTCATCACACCCATCCTGAAAAAGGACAAGGACGCGAATCAAATGAGCAGTTATCGCCCAATCGCCTTCACGAGTGCACTCGCAAAAACAGCAGAGCGTATGGTAAACCATCGACTGGAAACTTACCTGGAAGAAAACAACATCATCAGCATAGATCAGGCTGGCTACAGGAAAAACAGATCGACAGTAGACCAGGTGGCATACATTGCTCAACATGCCAAGGAAGGCTTCACCAGACAAGAGACCACAGTGGCTGTGTCCATTGATTTGTCTGCAGCTTTCGACGTCACTGATCGAACCCACGCCATAAAAGAGATGCAGAAGAGCAAAATACCAAACAACCTCCATCAAGTGGCTGCATGACTTCATCAATCACAGAAGAATAAAAGTCGCCTACAAGGGTGTGAAAAGCGGTACAAGATACATCTCTGCCGGTGTGGCACAAGGCACCATCACCGCCCCAACTATATTCAAAATTGCAGTCAACGGAGGAATTAAGCTGGTCAAGATCCTGCCAGGAATCTATGTCAAGGACTACGCTGACGACTTCTTTGTCTATGTCACAGTCAAGAGCCTCGGCGGCCTGCAGATAATGCTCTCCACCGCATTAAGTATGTTGGTTGGCTGGCTTGCATCCCGTTGCTTCATGGTGAGCCCTAACAAATCGTGTTACGCGGTCTTCACTTTTAAACACGAAGACCCCACCCTCGAGCTGTACATCGGGGGACAGCAGCTCAAAAAAGAGGAGCACGTCACCTACCTCGGAGCCATCCTCGACAAGAAGCTCACCGGCAAGGCCCATTTCGAGAAAACTGCTGAGAAGGCTAAAAAGAGGCTGCGTCTGATGCAACGTGCGGCCGGAGTGTCCTGGGGAGCCAGGATTGACACACTGGTTCTCACCTACAAGACCTATGTGCGTCCGGTCCTTGAGTACGGAGCAGAAGTTTTTGTCACCTCGGCGCAGCATAACCTTGATATACTCGGCAAAATCCAGAATCAGGCCCTTCGACTAGCCAGCGGTGCAGTAAAGACAACACCGGTGGCGGCAATGGAAGCCTACTGTAAAGTAGAGCCCCTAATACAGAGACTAGAGCAGAAAGCCATCATACTGCATGAAAAACTGGCGAGAATTGACACATCTTGGCTAGCCTTTCCAACGGCGAGCGCAGCAGGACACACAAATTTTGCCCAAAAGACAACACTCCTAAAAACGGAGCACTGTCCGGACCTGCTACACCATCCTCGACAAAAGCTTGCCAGCCTAGATGTCAATAGCCTTCCAAACTCAACCATCAAAATTGACTTCAATCTTCAAGTGGAAGGTATGGGCAAGAAGGAGGAAAAAAGCCAGTCTGAGCTGAAAGTGCTCATCGAAGCGCATCTGAAGAAGCACTACCCAATATCCGAATGGGTGCATGTCTTTACAGACGGCTCCCGAAACAGCTCGGGGAGGAATACTAGCTTTGGCTTCCATTGCATCTTCTTTGAAGAGGCGCACCCGATGGCACCAGGCTCGAGCATTTTTGATGCAGAAATAAATGCCATCTCCAGAGCAGCAGAGAAAATTGCAGAAACACCAACCTTTCCACTCAAAAAGACAAAATTTGCCATTATCTCTGACAGCAAGGCCGCCATCAAGAAGATCTGTCAGATGGAAAAATGTGAAGAAGCCTCCCTGTCTCTTAAAAAGATTTAATAAAAAATGTGATGCATGGAAAAGTGCTTAAAATTCAATGGGTGCCCAGCCACTGCAACATCCTGGGCAACGAGAAGGCTGACGCGCTAGCCAAGTTGGGCTCAAAGAAGTCTGCCCCTGACACGGCGAGTATCTCCTACAACTCTGCCAAAAACCTTGCCAAGGAGGGCCTCAAGACATCCTATGGAAGACTTCAAGAAGCCAAGATGTATCACAAACCATGGCGGGACGAGGTCCTCAAAGGGCCAGACAAATCCTGGACAAGAAAGGTGGCAACAGCGCAGTTCCGGCTGGCCACAGGACATGACGTCCTGCAGCACCACCTCAGTCGATTTCAAATCACAAAGGAACCAGCAACTTGCAAACTATGTACTACATCGGGTTTTCAGGACAGAGAGCGCACCTCTTCAGCTGCGCCGCACTTAAATCTGACATTGACGCCCTGCCAAATAACCTGAGCGGGCCAGAGAAGGAAGCACATATTTACTGGATAGCCAGGAAGAAAAATGATTGAAAAATCAAGCTTTCGGCATAGGAAAAAAAAAAAAAAAAAAAGTTCTTGACAAATACAAAAAATGCAGAAAAGAATATAACGCTGCTATTCGAAAGGCAGCAAAGGCAGTCAACGAACAGATAATTAAATCGGAGAACAGAGGTAAGGCAATATTGGAAAATAATAAATTCAGAACGGGGTACAAAGACAAAGAAAAATAAACTCAAAACAAACCTAGAAATCAAGTAAGGCCCAAATGAAGAGACAGTCAAAGATTCAAAACAAATTGGAAACATATTTATTATTTAATGACTACTTTATAAACATAGCCAAATAACCAAGAAAAAAGATCAAACAAAAATGAGTTATTAGTACACAATGGAGAAGAAATACACGATGATAAGAGGAAAGCAGAAGTGATATGTGAATTTCAAGCTAAACAAGCAAAACCAAAGAAAAATAAGCACACTAAAGTAGAATTCCAAAAATTTGTGGATGACATAAAAGACCCATATAACTCACCTTTCATAATGAGCGAATTGGAAGAAGCACTAAGAAGGCTTAAAATTAAAAAAATCACCAGGAGTCGACCTGATATACCCAGAATTTCTAAAGAACCTTGGCAAGGAAGGTAAAAGTGCAATACTAAATTTTCTGAATAACATTGGAAATGGAAAACAATATTCCTGATGGGGATGGAGGAAAGCAGAGATAATACCACTGCTGAAAAATGGGAAGGGATAGCTCAAAAGTCGAAAGCACGGGCCAATAGCCTTAACATCGATGATGGCTAAAACAATGGAGCAAATGGTCAACTATAGGCTAAAAACATTTTTAGAATCGAATGAAGTGTTGGCAAAGGAGCAGGCAGGTTTTAGGCAGAACAGAGTGAACAGAGTGCATACTTGCAGCAGAATATTAAGGAAGGGTTTAAAGTCGGTATATCAACTTGGAAAAACTTTTAATATGTTAAAGGTGTTGATGTTTTAGAATGTTGGTTAAAAGGGAAAAAATCCCAAAAAATTCTGCTGCGCTCGGCAGCGGGTTTTATGGTTTTCCGGCCGAACGTGAAATGACGTCATTGTACGCCCGGCTCGCTGGCTGACTGAGCTTTCGTATGCGCGCTCGGTCCCCCGCCCCGCATAAAGAGATAACATTGCAGTATAGTATCATCATTCAATAGTGCGGTTTAAAGAATGTGCATCAGCTGAAGTAAAAGTGTAATAATATTGATGCTATATTATAATGGTGATGTTAGTCTAAATATAAAATGGTGATCAAGTGCAGGTGAATATAAAAAAAAATAATAGAAAATAAATTTCACAAACAGCTATCATTTCATCGGTTCCAAACTGTGATAAGGGTTTTCATAAAACATACCCGCAAATATTGTCATACTTGTCTTTATTTTTTATAAAAAATATTTATTTTATTTTTCCTTGCACATTTTGTCCTAATATTGTGAGCAAATGCATGTATATGCAATAACCATCATATTTTTAGAATCATTCAAAAATCAAAAGATAATAAACAGTCTTTCTTTATACAAGAGCGTTGTGCGCGGAGTTTCACCCAACTTAAGCCCCAAACCATCTAGCAGACAATCACATTAGAAATAGAACCTTCCTAACACGACTGTACATGACACAAGCATGCACTCACATTTATCTGACGGTCGTAAACACCCAGCGCGCAATCTGTGTTGTATACGTGATAAGTTATGCGATACTTGAGGATACTTCTTCCACGCACTTACCAACGCACTCGTATTCAAACAAATACATATCATTTCTAATAAAGAAAACACAGATGACGATAGGGTGAGATGCCAACCCCCCCCCCCCCCCAAACACGCACAAACACACATATCACACCATTCACAACATGAATATTATATTGCTGCATGAACGTACTGCTAAAACGTATATATCAATAAATGTTTCATATTTGGTACCTAGATAAAATGTAATTGAATTTGACATACAAAATAACATGTTTTTACACAGGTGCCCTAGAATCTTACACAAAGAAAGACTCAAGTATCTTCCAAAGCGAGTTCACTATCCATACTAGGAAAAGACGGTATACTCGCTATACTTGATCATAATATCATAACTGATAAAATTTCATCATCACATCATATCATATCTTCATCATAATTGGTGCTCTCAAACGAAATGCACAGCTGCAGAAATCGACTGTTTGGGGTCTTGAAACCCGATATTCTAACGCAGCCGGCCGCGGACCGGCTCCGCTGGGGGTCGACTCGATGAGTGGCCGTACAGTGACGTCATTTTTAGGCCCTTTTTTTTGGCAGTGATTTTTTAAAAACTATTTACTTAGAAACCAGATTCCGATAAAGTGCACTAAATCTTTTTTCCGTAAAATTTAAAGGTTTAAAGATTGCTATGAAGTGCTACCAAGATGAGATAATTCCTTTAATAAGAAGTTATCTACACTGGTAATTTATGTTGATTTTAAGACTGCATTTGATATAGTAGATAGAGAAATACTTTTAAAAAAAGATGAAAGAAGGGAGTACCACACAACTTACAGAGGAGAAAAAAAATTTCAAGTCAGGATATATAAGTAAGAGCAACAAAAAACATCAGGGTATAAAAAAAACCAAAGGAGGAGTACCAAAAGGGGGCAGTAACAACCCTATTTATTCTGAAATATCAACGATTTGGCGCAAAATACAGGAAAAAGCGAGGAAAAAGAAAAGTTATTTGCGGATGATGTGGTTTTTGGGTGTAGTGGACAGAGGAGAAAAGGAAAAGGAGTAGAAAATGAAAAGGGGTTTGGGGCAACAAGAAAATGGTCCAGGAAAATGGGAAAAAATGGTAGTAAAATGCCCAAAAAAGTATAAAATTTAATTTACAAAAGAAAAAACAAGAGTTTAGCCAAAAAAGGGGAAAGTAAGTTAAAAATGGAAAAAGGCCCAATTAATCTTCAAAAGAATAAAAAATACATTTTCAGTTGGAAAAAAGGGTCCCCAAATTTTTAATTAAAAAAAAGCAACTTACAAAAAAAGGGGAATTTGGGGAAAATTAAATAACAAAAATAAAAACCCAATACCCATTTTGGAATGGAAACCCATTTTGTAACCCAAAAACCATTTGGCAAGAAATTTAAAAATAAAGCCTGAGGAAAACAGGGGTGGTGAAAACCAAATCCCAAAAAAAAAAAAAAAAAAAAAAAAAAAAAAAACCCCCAAAAAAAAACCCCCAAAAGGGCCTTAAAAAACAAAAAACATTCAAAAACTAAAGCTAGAAATGTAGTGGAAAGTTAAGGGGGAAGTGATAACTGAAAAAGACAAAAAATGGGAAAACCAAACATTATAGTCATCATTGGAAGTAAAACCATAAAAAAAAATATTGAAGAATAAAAGAGAAAAAAAAAAAATATAAAGAGGAGCATATGAGAAAAAGTCTGGGACTAAGTTTATTCACAAAGAATCCCAGAGGAGAAAAAGTGGTGCAATATACACGGATGGGGTCAGCAACACCAGGAGAAGGGAATGCAGGTGCGGAATACACAGTAAGAGTTTTAGGAATCATTCCAGCAGGATCAAATGGGGGTAACTTTGATGGGGAGATGAGAGCAAAAAGCAAAGCGATGGAGAAATTTAATATTTTGAGAAAGGAAAAGGGGTGATACTAAAAGCCAAGAGCTCTATCCAGGTATAGTGAGTAGGAAGAAAAAAGAAGCAGAAATAAGAAACTGCAAGATATCCTGAGGTTGAGAATGGGGTAACACGAATGCTACAGTGGATACCGGCACATGCGGCATAAACGGAAAAAAGAAGGCTGATTTTTCCCCGCTAAAATAAAAAAAGTAAAACCAAGAATTTATAAACAATTTAAACAATCAGCTAAAACCATCTAAAAACAGCCAGCAACTCGGGGTAAAGAAGGCGTGGGAAAGGGGAAAAAGGGAAGAATAAAAGTGGCCCTGAGTATTAACACAAGGGAAAAGGGAAAAAATGATAGGACAAACCCTTATAGGAGAAAAACTACAACAGCACGTTAGACTAGATCCGGGCCCTGACTTTCTACAAAACATTAATAGAATAGGGGTTTTTGGAGAGCGCATGTGTAAACTCTGTGGTGAGGAACACAGGACGACACTCTATTTTGATGCGCTAATTTAAAGGACACTAGGGGGAAAGCAGGGGGTATGGGGCAGGAGGGGAAAAGGAGTCCCATCTTTTTGGGTTTCAAGACAATGATGACATAGATAGTCAAGGGGCATAAGGAAGAAGAAGAAGATAAACATACCGAAACCTAAAAAAAACAAAAAAAATCTGGGGTATAATGGGGGGGGAAAATTCTTTAGAAACGGGACATTCCTTCAATCTCAATAATGTAGGTACCTAACCAAGCAGAAACCCCGCAAATTTTGACAATTTTAAAAAAAAGAAAACTGAGGTCCGATGGGTTTTTCAAGCTATCTTATAAAAAAATGGCAGGAGCAAACCAAAAATAGAACCCATCACATCCCTAATTTAATTATGTCTTTCAATTATGGGATTTTCCAAAGAGTTAAAGTGGGACGGGTTAAACCCAATTCTAAAAGGAAGGAAAAAAAACCAGGGACATTAGTAAAAAACCAATCTCGTATTTAAAAGGTATCAGAGCAAGGTTTTTTAAGGGGAAAGTTTAATAGGTTGACACAGCACTTTTAATCAAATGGGATAAGGGTAAGGAAAAGCTGGTTTTTGAGAGAAAAGATCAACCGAAAAAAGCTATTACTCTTTTACGCGATATTTCAACAAAACTACGTAAAAAAAAAACTGCAGCAATATATGGATCTCTCAAAAGTTTTTGACGGGTTTTAAATTTACAAACAGTGGGCCCTAATCAGTAAACTCTTTTCATATGGGGTCAGGGGATGCCCTACAATGGATATATATATATATATATATAGTTATTGATCCATAGCAGTTGTCGAAAAAGTTTGCCATGGATCAATAACTATGTCCTTCAAGCGGGTTTATGTTAAAAACCATATATATATTACGGTATAAAATTTATTATACGCAGCTTTCAGGGATTGAATATGCAAAATTGTATTTTCGGGTAGTCCTTGGTTTTATTATTATTTCCAAACTTTTCGGCAGTTCCCCCTGCCCATCTTCAAGGAATTTTAAAAACATAAAAAATTCAAAACAAAAAAAAATTTACTTCTTAAAAACACGAAAACTGGATACAAAGAAAAAACCAAAAAAAGCTTAAAAAAACATAGGTCTAATGAAAACATTTTATGAACATCCAGATTTTTAAAAACTTGAAGACATCAACAATCTTTTATTTTTTAATTAGTTGGAAAAAGCCCAAAAGGGTATTTTAAGTTTAGATTGGACCTCACGTACAGTAGAGGCTAAGGGTTTTTGTTGAATTTTCTTATCTTGTAAACCCTTTTTTTCGGAGGTGGACGCCCTAAAAACATGCCCACAGGGAGAGTTTTTGGTTGAATATGACAGCCTTGCAAAAATTTTTCCATGGGCGGGAGTCTTTTAGCATGTCCCGTGGTTCAGTTGTGTTTCCTTTCTCCATCCCCACCGCCTTTTTACATTGGGGCATTTCATTTTCCCATTTTTGGCTAAGGTTTTTTAGTTTTCATCAAATTTAACCCAGTGCCCCTTTGTCGAAAGCATTTTTGGAAAAGAGCTGGGGTGGTTTCCATACGTCTAACGCAACTCATGTTCGTCGATCGGACAGATATTTTACTTTTAGTTCTTCCTACGTAAGTTTTTTCGCAGCTCCACACGGAATTTATATATACCAGGGGACCTTTAGGAATGGTGTTTTTTAGCGTTACGTAACATAGATAAAATCTTCCGATCCGTGCAAAAAAAACAGTTTTATATTTTTTTTTGAGTAAACGGCTTATTTTATCAGGGTTCCCCCTTGGAGTAAGGCGAAACGCATTTGATCGGGGTTAATCTTTTGGAATATCTTGATCAACAGGTTTCGATTTTAGGGAAAGCTGACAATTGTTTTGGGGGAAAATCCTTTAGAGAGTAAGGGTTTCGTAACCCAATCTTTTTTTTTTTTTTCAGCAATGTGTCTCATCAGACAGTCTTTTTGATCAAATAGCAAGGTGTTCATACTGGCAAGTGTGCTGGGTGGGGGTGTAGTCTGCTTTTTAAATATCGATCTGTATGCTTTTTGTTTAGGGTAGCGGTATGTGTTGCAAAAAAACTATGGCAAGATATGTAAAATACTCCGCAAAGCTCGCCCCCGGAGAAAAAATATCTCACCCAAGAGATATTAGCTTTGAACCTTGGAAATAATAAAGATATCCGTTTTCCGCTGACAAGGGCAACGCTTCGTTGTGCTAAATACACGAGACTATCAACCCAAAGATGAAAAATTACTAGACGACTTTGCATACCAATTAATAGGAGTGACCCTAAAAACATATTTGAAAAGAAAACAAGGCTAAGATTTTTGCCCCGGTTTTTATCCCCAGGTAAAGCAAACCAATACCTAGAGAGAAATTTCTCGTTGTCCCCAAATGTACGGACTTCCTAAAATACACAAAGCCGGTGCTCCTCTCAGGCCAATTTTTAGTTCTGTAGGTTCTCCAGTACAATTTTTGCCAAGCACCCGTAAGTATCTTCAGCCATACGTAAAAAGCCAACTCCCATGTACGAAATGCTGAAAACATTTTATTTAACTACTAAAGGTCAACCGCCAAGTTGAACATTTGTTGGGATTTTTTAGTGGTCTCACTTTTTACAAAAAATCCCTTTTTTGAGGTTATGGAAATTATTCGCTCAAAAAAATTAAACCCCCTGGGTAATTATGATTTGGTAGAAAACACGTCTTTCAAAAAAGATTCAGATATGATGGGATCTTGTAAAAAGGTCCCGGGGGGCCCTAGGGGATCTCCATTTTCTCCAGCTATTGCGAACATATTATGGATGATTTTGAGGTTAAAGCTCTGGAAAATGCCGTTTAAAACCCAGTTTTATGGTTGAGGTATATCGTGATATATTGCCATATGGCACATGGGTTGACAAAAATTATATCTTTTTTGATTATCTGAATGGGGTTTTATGAAAAATATTAAATTCACAATAAAATAAACAAGACAAATGTCTACCATTTTTAGAGTTCTTTTAATCAAGAAAGAGGGCGAGAACCTTGGACATACCGTCTACCCCTAAAAAAAAAGCATAAGATCGATATTTTTAAAGCAGACTAAAACCCCCACCCCGCACAGCTTTTCCCCGTAGTGAAAAACCCGCTATTAGATCAAAAAGACTGCTGATATGAGCACATTGCTGAAGAAATGATTTGGGTTACGAAACACCCTTTCTCTCTAACGGGTTTTCCCCAACACAATTGCTCGGCATTCCATAAAACATCGAGAAAGTTGATAAGATATTCCAAAAGATGAACCCGTCAACTGCGTTTCGCCTTCGTCCAAGGAAACATGATAAAATAAGCCGTTTACTCAAAAACAGAATAAAAACTGTTTTAGCACGGATCGGAAAAATTTCATCTATGTTACGAACGCTAAAGACCCATTCCAAGGTCCATGGTATATATGAAATTTTGTGTGGAAGCTGGGAAAGCTTACGTAGAAGAATAACCCTAAAATATTGTCCCCACGGAAAATAGAGTTTTCAGTTAAGTAGGGAAAAACCCCCTCAGCTCTTTTCCAACATCTTTCGAAAGGACATGGGTTAACTTTGGGCTAAAACTTTGCCAAAGTGGGAAAATGAAGGCCCGAATCGTAAGAGAGGCGGGGGAGAGGAGAAACGGAAAAAACAACATAACCAGGGACGATTCTAAAAGATTTCCAGCCACATGGAAACAGTTTTGCAAGGCTGTTATTCAACCAAAGCTCTCCCTGTGGACATGTTTTTAGGGCGTCCACCTCCGACAACAAGAGTTGACAAGAGTAAGAAAATTCAACAAGAACCCCTTGAGCCATCTACTCGTACGCTGAGGTCCAATCTAAACTAAACTAGCCATTTGGTCTTTTCCAAACTAATTAAAAAGTAATAGAGTGTGTTGATGTCTTCACAGTTTTTAAAATATCGGATGTTCATAATATGTTGTAAGTACCATTTTTTTCTAAGTTTTTTGGGTTTTTTTTTTGTACCCAGTTGCAGTGTTTGTTAAGAAGAAATTTTTGTTTTTTTTTGATATTGTTTTTTTTTTAAATTTCCTAAGAGGGCAGGGAGAACTCCCCGAAACTTTGGGAACTACGTAATAAAAAAACCCACACGACTCCCCGAAAATACAATGTCTATATATAAAATTATATATTATATAGATATTTTAAACTTGGCTTTATAGTAGGCGACTATGACGGTTTTAGTAAGACGGTACTTTAGACAGGAAAAAAAAAAAGTGACAAACCCGGGGGGTATATATATATAGGGGTATTTCAAAAAAAAATGACCCTTGTGCTGCCCACCTTAATTTTTTTTTTTTTTAGATAAAGAATTGATTTCATAAATTTTTGGTTGTACTTTTTCAGAATACTTATAGTTTTATTAGCTCCATGAATTTTTGCACTTCTATCTTGAAAGGGTTTGGGCCCTTTTAAATTTCAATGTGGGTATTGCAAAAGGTTAAAACCTGTCCCTATCCTCAAAACCAAAGTGTTTTTGAAAAAGTTTGTTTTAAAGACTAAATTTATTTGTCCTAGATTGGAATTAATGCAAAATACAGTTTTTAAAGTGGTTAGTGACTTTTTTTTAAAAATTTTCATTTTCAACAATAACTATGGAAAATGTTTGTCCCTAATGTGGGAATCATAATAAAGGCATACGTTACCATTGTAAAAGAGTTTAAATAATTTTTTTAAAAAGGCAGTGAACAATCTAGAAAAAGAAGAAGAACAGCTCCTGACATGGCATCATGGAAGTTTGGGTTTTTTTTTGACAGAAAAAATCTTTAAAATTGAAAAAATAAACATTTTTTCGGTGAGTTTAATTCAATGTCATGAAGTTTCCAAATAAAACAATTTTAATTTTTATTTAATATTTTTTTTTAAAAAATTGGGGTAATTACAATCAAGTTCCCGCTATAGCAAAAATAAACCCTATTTTTCAAATGGGATTGTTTAAAAGCTAATGAATTAATGAAATTGAAAGTCATGCATGTTATTGTCAGGTATGTTACTTTCAAAAAGTAATTTTCAAGGGATCGGGGTTTCTGCATTAATTTTTTTCAACTGTAGATGTGTTTTGAAGGGAGAGGTTTTAATTCATTTTCCATACTCAAATAAAAAAACATTTTTTTTATTGATTTTTTAGTGATCCTTGTCAAAAATGTTACTTTTTTTCAAGACCGTTACCCCTAGTGTCCTTTACTTTAACTCAACACAAACTTGTTGGGTTAGATGGGTTTTATCTTTAGGTGACTGATTGTACATAAAAAGCAACATGTTTAGAAAAAATTATTTCTGTTGAAAAGTAACTTTTTTGTCAAGACTGTTTCTTTTTTTCAACCGTTTCCGAGTAATTATTAAATTTAAATCTTTTTTTAAAGTTTAAAAAAAACTGAATCACTTTTAATCTTATTTTTTAAAAATTAATATTCATTGTAAAAATGATCTTGAAAAATTTTTATTTTCCATTTTCCTTATTAGTAGCCCAGTTAATTACCAGGTTTTAAAATTGAGTAACATTCTTGACATTTTGGTATTATAAAAAGGATTAAAAAAAAAATGTTATTTTTTTTGAAGTATTTTGTTTTTTTGTGATAAAAACTAAAATATTGTGCACATGAAATGATTAATAAAAAACCTTAATCAATTGTCACTTTTTTGTCGGTAACAGTCATGACATTTTTTTTACACGGATTGATGAAAATGCTTGTATGTAAAAAAATTTTTTTTTTTTGATAAAACCCTTTTTGGGCGTAAGAACAAATTTTGGATAAAGTATTTTTTTAAAGGAGGGATCCAATTTTATGTTATAAATTTTTTTTTGCTGCATTTTTTTTAAAATTTGGTCATTTCGTTTGAGAAGACCCATATAAATAATAATCAATCTTTAAAGAAAGGGGGCAAAAATGTAGATTACATTACCCTAATTTAAAATAAAAAATAAAAACCATCAGGAAAAAATAAAACGGGAGTTCCCCCCGGACTATATTAGGGCCTTTTTTAAATCTTAATTTAAAGATAGCCAAAGGGTATTTGTGAAAGGGATTTCTGTTTATGGATGATGCAACTGCTACTTTATCTCAAGAAGATATCCTAAAACTAGAAATAAAAACTATAGGCCCATAAACTTTAAGAATAGCCAATGGGTTTAAAACCCGAATAACCCAAACATGAATACCACAAAAAAAAAAAGTATGACATTCCAAATAAAAAGTGCACAAAACAAGAAAATTAAAGTCAGGGTTTTGCAAAGAGGAATGCCATTTAAAAATTTAAACTGCAAAGTTCCCAGGTCTAAGGCTAGGCCCTACTAGATACAAAATTATCTTGGGGCGATCAACTGACTTCGTCCTTTCAAAAAAATTTTCCCAATTTTTAAAGGGCCCATGTTTCAAAAAATTTAAAAAAATATGCAGCACTAAATTATATTAACTGCCTATTTTGCATTTTTAATTTAATCACACCTAAGCTATGGGTTTATTGTGGGGAAAATTTATACAAAAAGAATTATCAGCGTAATTTATCAGCAACACCAGAGAAGGGAATGCAGGTGCAGGAATACACAGTAGAGAGTTTGAGGAATCATTCCGCAGGATCAAATGGGAGTACTTTGATGGGGAGATGAGAGCAATAAGCAAAGCGATGGAGAAGATTGAATACTTTAGAGAAAGGAAGGTGGTGATACTAACAGACTCAAGAGCATCTATCCAGGCTATAGTGAGTAGAGAAGAAACAGAAGCAGAAATAAGAAACTGCAAGATAATCCTGAGGTTGATGAATGCGGGTAACACAGTAATGCTACAGTGGATACCGGCACACTGTTGCATAAACGGAAACGAGAAGGCTGATTTCCTCGCTAAAATAAGAAGTAAAACCAAGCAATTCATAAACAACATTTCATACAGATCAGCTAAATCACATCTGAAATCAGCCAGCAACTCGGAGGTAAAGAAGGCGTGGAAGGAGAAAGGCAAGAATAAAATGTGGAGTGAGCTAGTTAACACAAGGAAAGGAAGAAATGATAGGACAAACCATTATATAGGAGAAGAACTACAACAGCACAGTTTAGACTAGATACCGGCCATGACTTGCTAGCAAAGCACTTACATAGAATAGGTGTGATGGAGAGCAGCATGTGTAAACTCTGTGGTGATGGAACACAGGACAGACAACATCTATTTAGATGCGCTACATTGAAAGGACACTATGGGAAATGCCAGGGGGTATGGACAGGAGGGAACAGGAGTCCTATCTTTACTGGTTGTCAAGACACATGATGACATAGATATGTCAATGTGGGCATAAGAGAAGAAGAAGAAGATAAACATAGCCGTAAACCTAACGGAAAAACAAACAAAATCTGGATATAATGGGGGAAAAGTTCTTTTAGAAACGGGACATTCCTTCAATCTCAATAATGTAGGCTACCTAACCGAAGCAGAAACCCTGCAAATTATCTGACAATTAAAAAATAAGAAAACTGTAGGTCCAGATGGTTTATCAAGCTATCTTATAAAAAAATGTGCAGGAGCAACCAATAATAGAACCCATCACATCCCTAATTAATATGTCTTTCAATTATGGTATATTTCCAAAAGAGCTTAAAGTGGCACGGGTTAAGCCAATTCTAAAGGAAGGAAACACCAGGGACATTAGTAAAAGACCAATCTCGGTATTAAATGGTATCTAGAGCTAAGGTTTTTGAAAGGGCAATGTTTAATAGGTTGACACAGCACTTTGAATCAAATGGGATAATGGCTAAGGAACAGCATGGTTTTAGAGAGAAAAGATCAACCGAAACAGCTATTACCTCTTTTATCGACGATATTTCAACAAAACTAATCGATAAAAAGAAAACTGCAGCAATATATGGATCTCTCAAAAGCTTTTGACTGTGTTAATACAAGACAGTAGGCCTAATCAGTAAACTCTTTTCGGTACTTGTTCATTAACGGGACCCCCCTCAATTTTTTATTAATTTGGTCCCCCCATCGTCGTTTTTTTTACTTATTTCTGTTTACAATTAATAATTACAACTTGCGAGGAGTTGAATATGACTCTGACAGTGAACTTGACTCACACGTTCAACGTGACACAGGCGAGTACAGTCCATTGGAACGCGTAGGCCTACATGAGAGCAGTCGTCGCCGTGCAGCTGACATTGACGTTCACGGACACCAAATGAACCTACATTTTCAAAACCTTTAACGTCGCTATTTTAAACGAAAGTACTTTTCCAGTGACAGTCCTTTATATTTAAAATAGCGACATTAAAGGTTTTGTAGGTGGAGTATGTTGGTGTAGGCTGTGTCACTTCTGGCGCAAAGTTTGTAGCCGGAAAGAATGTTTTCGAGGCTTTGTTCAAAATAATTGTGTTTTCCTGACCTCCTGAAACTCAGATGGAGTAGATGTAGTAGTTATGATTGTCTAATGAAATGTTTTTACTGAATTTTTACATTTTTTAGAGGGGGTCCCGTTAATGAACAAGTAGGCCTACCCTCTTTTCATATGGGGTCAGGGGATGCCCTACAATGGATATATATATATATATATATACTACAATGGATATATATATATATATATATAGTTATTGATCCATAGCAGTTGTCGAAAAAGTTTGCCATGGATCAATAACTATGTCCTTCAAGCGGGCTTATGCTTAAAAACCATATATGTATATAGTCATATCTTAATGAAAGGGAGCAATATGTTGAGATTACAGATACCCTAATTTAAACATAAAAACTAAATCCATCAGGAAAAAAATAAAACTGGGAGTTCCCCAAGGATCTATATTAGGGCCTTTTTTAATATCTTAATTAATGATATGCCAAAGGCTATTAGTGAAGGGGATTTACTGTTATATGCTGATGATGCAACTGCTACTTTATCTCAAGAAGATATCCTAACACTAGAAATAAAAGCTACTAGGCCTATAAACTTCAATGAAATAGCACAATGGTTAACACCGAATAACCTAATCATGAATACAAAAAAAAAGTATGACATTCCAAATAAAAAGTGCACAAGACCAAGAAATTAATGTTAGGTTATGCAATGAGGACATGCCCATTGAACAAATTCAAACTGTAAAGTTCCTAGGTCTATAGGCCTAGGCCCTACATAGATGACAAGTTATCTTGGGACGATCACACTGACTTCGTACCTTGCAAACAAATTTAGCTCCAATTTATAGGCCTATGTATTGCAAAAATTAAAAACATATGCAGACACTAAATTATTATTAACTGCCTATTATGCATTTAATTGAATCACACCTAAGCTATGGATTGATTGTGGGGAAATTCATACAAAAAGAATTATCAGCGTATATTTATCATGCAAAAGAAAGCAATTAGAATAATAGGTTTATATAAATAAATTAATTTGTATATAGGCCTAGGCCTAGTAGGGCCTATATATAAAATTTGTATTCCTGACGCGCTTTGTTTTCGAGTAACGCCCAGCTCAAAAACTCAACTTTGGTGACGCCGAGCACGCCAGCAGCGTATCTAAATTGTTAACTTTTCAACCATTAGACGTAAAAAGCAATTTTTTTAAACTAGGAAAACGCTTAAGTCCCGCCGCGTTGATGGATGAGCTTTTTAAAGTTTTTAGTTTGCGTGGGATATCTTTACTTTTGCAAGTGCTTTGTTTTGCTACCTACGCATTGTAAGTGATTGTTGTCAAATTTCTTTTGTTACCTGTCAATTGGTATTATTTAGGGCCTACCGTAAAAACTTATATTAAAAGCTTTATTTCTATGGATTCTGGCTAACTTTTTCAACTTTTTCTTTTAAAAGGTACATCACCATAACCTTAATGTCCATGTATAATATGAACGTTGAAGGCCCACCCGTTTGGTCAGAATTGGCCCAAATGGCACGAAAATATCGCACTAAAAGTCAAAAAACTTATATTAAAAGCTTTATTTCTATAAATTCTGACTAACTTTTCCAAATTTTTCTTTCAGAAAGCAATACATCACCATTACCTTAATGTCCATGTGAAATATGAACGTTGTAGCCTCACCCGTTTGGTCAGAATTGACCCAAATGGCACGAAAATATCGCACAAAAAGTCAAAAAACTTATATTAAAAGCTTTATTTCTATAGATTCTGGCTTAACTTTTTCAACTTTTTCTTTCAGAAAGCAATACATCACCATTACCTTAATGTCCATGTGAAATATGAACGTTGTAGCCCTACCCGTTTGGTCAGAATCGGCCCAAATGTCTCGAAAATATCGCACTAAAAATCGAAAAAAATCGTAAAAGTGCGATATTCATGAGAAATATTTCTTCGATTGTACCCAAAAACGTGACACGTCTAAGTTCAGAGATTTCGAAGGTCCCCTTCAATTTTCATCAAGATCGCATATGCCGTTTGCCCGGAATCGTGCAAACAAACAGAAAAAAAAACAAAAAAACAAACAAAAAAACAACCGAGCTAAATTTTTTTGGGGGGTCAGTGAAATTGAAGTCTTCGCTTTGCTCATCCAAAAATTATGTTTTTTATTGGCAATTTATGGCGTTTTCCATTGGCCGCACTCAGGTCGCACTAGTGCGCCCTAGTGCGCACTGGATTGCCACTTGTCTTTTCATTTGTTCAGTTTTGTAATGTTATTCAAGTGGAGGTTGACAACAATGACATCTATGCACTCGCCGAGTGCATGCCAATGGAAAACTCCATAAGTTTATGTATTTGAATGCATTCCTGATTGTGAAACCATGGATTTACAAGGCGCATGAATATGCATCTCTTAATTAATTTGTGTATGCCTACTGTGAAACTAGCCCCAAAAAACAAAAACTTGTCAAACATTGTCACCATTTTTGCCTGTTTACATTTTGAAGTGCTAAAATGGCCACCAACTTTATTGTTGTTATAAGTTTAGGCCTAAACAGGAAACGAGAATTGCAGACGCACTGCCCCATAATGTTGCAGGTCCAGTAACGCCAATTACTATTATAGGCCTAAGTCCATGGTGAAACCATGGAGTTGGATGATAAGGAGGTCTAGCTCAAATGGAACAGCACGTCCACGATCGTGTTTGTTTGTTTGAGCCTATTCGCCATTTTGATTGTTATAACCACTAGGGTAAGCGGGGGTAGGTATGTTTAGAAAAAAATTAATTTTATATAGGCCTATTATATTTTATATAAATAATGCACAAATACTCTCTTGAATGATATGTTGTTTGCTAAGGTTTAATAAAACATGTGCATTTTAGCAGTTATTGGTCATTAATCATATGAAAAGTGGAATTTTATGCTTCAACTACAAAACCACCCAATTACCCCCATGGGGGCAATTGGGTGGAGGCCTGAAATCTTCTATAATAGGCCTACACATGCTGTAGAATGGGGGTAAATGGGTGGTGATAGAGGAAGTGAAACTGAAGAGATTGATACCTCACACTTTGTTGTAGAAAAACTAATGGTTATAGTATTTAATAATGTTATAATTAATCATATTCTATGCAACGATAAACAAAATATGCAAATTAGAACAGACTATAACTATTTTTACATTTTGTCTTGGTTTTTACTAAACATACCTAGGCCTACTTAATGTGTGATCAAACTGCAACAAGATTTTCATAATTTCAATATAAAATTTAAAAAAAAAAAAATTTAAAACTTTTAAAAATCACTGAAAAAATAGCCACTGGACTAGATTTATAGGTTATGTTGCCCTATGTCAAAAACTTGAAAATGGAGGGAAATTATTGCAGATAGGCCTATCACTGCCATTTAAAAACATCACTAAAATAAGTTGGTTTCAAGAGCAACCTGGACTGCGATTCTATAACTCTGACGGAGTTGGACCCGGGCGTTTTCTACCGTAATCGACTCGGTTGTAAGTGATCGACCCAGTTTGATTTGATTTGATTGATCTTTTATTTTTCCATATTGTTTGTATACATGGTTGTTACATTTTGATATTTGTATGCTCCAATAAGAGTAAATCTTGAGGCGGAGCATACTTTTTCTCATTGTGAATACATACTAAGGTTAATTGACATACTTAGGAACTAATTACCGTATCTCTTAGCAATAAAATAAAATAAAATAAAATTGGCACATAATATTAGGGCGTACGAATAGATAATGCATGCATTAGGAATAAATAGTGTACTGTCCATCCAAAAATGTAAATGCATGGGCAGTACAAATATTTTGTAGCGGGTATACATTAGCCATTTCTGTCTATGCAAAAATAGACGAGCGTGCCTTGAATTAACATAACTAATCTTAAAAAAAAAAAACTAATAATTAATAACTAAGTTAACAGTTGATCATTGATAAATATTAAACTAAAATAACAGTGAAATCATGGTTATAAACTTATTAAAAACATCTTTATGGGTCTATTACCAAACATCCGAAACAATAGTTCTATCGTTGCGATATAATCCGTGACAACCGAGTCCGACTCGGTTATATTTGTATAAATTGGTGGATGTTAAGACTTGGCCTACACATAAACACAACCAGATTATTAACTTTCTCAAACGAATTACAATAGTAGGCCTAGGCCTATGCTCAAAGAAAACCTACCTTTATTAAGGGCCTACCCCTAAAAGTCCTGTGCGTTCCCTTTTTTCATGAAATTATACCATTTAAATACAATTTCTCCCCGATTGGAAATAATACACACATATGTCATTTCGAATATTTGACAACTGACTGCGAATCATTTGTTCACATTGACCGCCCACTGCCATGTAAATCATACCTTTCGACCTCGACCAACAACAACCGGAAAGATTACTGTTACTCCCGAGTCGGTCCCGTGACAGAGTTGAACCCGTGAAGTTACTGAATAGGGGCCCAGGTGGAAAAAGTTTATATAGCAGGTAAACCCGGGCTACCAAACCTTTTAATAGCAGATACGTCATTCGTGGAGAAACTCTTCAATCAACCGAATCAATTAAATTGTTAGGTATTACCATAACAAGGGATTTGTCTTGGAACCTTCATACTGAAATCATACGCGCTAAATGTTCAAAGTTAATAGGATTCATCCACAGAAATTTAAATGCTAGCCAACAAAGGGTGCGCAGAATATCAAATAAAATAAATATAAAATAATAAATAATATAAATAATATAAATAATAATAAGTATAAAAAAAAAAAAAAAAAAAAAAAAAAATCTACAAGGTTTCCCAAGATATCGGGCCCACTTCCTTTGCAAGGAATTTGCTAGGAATTGTCTAGGAACCAATTAATTTGAAAGGCGGTGTGCTGAGCCGAGATAATATATTTCTAACTAGGTACCTAACTATTTCTATTAGCGCTATGTATCTAAAAGGTAAAGCGGCGTTAGTCTAGAGCTTGTCAAAACTGCGCCCCCCCCCCCCCCAGCCTGTTGTAACTACTGTTGTCAATTTCAACAATATCAGCTACCTCAAACTACCAAAATTATACGTCTAACAAATGTCAAATCCTTAAATAACCTAGCTGAAAGCTTAACAGAAGAAAATTGGGAGTGTGTAACACAAGCACATACAGCAGATGATAAATACAATGAATTCTCAAACAAACTGCTCTCCTATTATAATGAAACTTGCCCTTTAAAAGCAATAAAAAATAAATCAACCTATAAGTTGCAGAATTGGCTAACCAAAGGTATTAAGGTTTCAAGTACAAATAAAAGAAGTCTCTTACATATTAAATCTCATTTCGCAAATGTGCCATTTTTGCAAACATATATCAAAACATACTTGAGAATTTACAAAAAGGTTCTAAAAAATGCAAAAATTGGCCACATAAGAGAAATCATAACAATTACAAACAATAAATCAAAATCTATATGGAACGTAATAGCCTAAATACAGAAATAAATCGTAAACCGAAAAAGCGCCATGAAAATATAACTTTACTCAATAACAAAAACTCATTAATAAATGACGCCTTTGAAATTGCCACTACCTTCAATAAGTACTTCACGACGGAAGCATCTCTATTAACAAATAACATAACTTGGCCTACTTGCGGAAACAATAAAAACCACAATTTTCAAACTTAGCCCTACCTAACAAAGACAAACAAAAGCCCAAGTACCTAACTCCCTTTACTTTTATGAAACAACCCCAAATGAAATTAAAGATATAGTACTAAAACTAAAGCCTAAATACTCTACGGGAATCGATGATTTGTCAATTATGGTATTCAAAAGATGTATCAATGAATTAGCTGAACCATTATCTGATATTTTCAATACTTGCCTGGAGGACGGTGTCTTTCCCCAAAGCATTGAAAATATCAAAATAGTCCCTATATTCAAAAAAGAAAATAAACATATAACCAGTAACTACAGACCAATATCCATTCTTCCAGCAGCTTCAAAAATATTAGAAACCATAATATACACACGAATGGTCTCATTTTTTGACAAGTTTAATACCATAACAGAGAGGCAAAATGGATTTAGACAAGGCAAATCAACAAGCGACACAATCAGTAGATTTCTTAAAACTGTTGTCGGAGCAGTAGACCTAAATTTACCCACATTGGGTATATTCTGCGACCTCACAAAAGCGTTTGATTGTGTTGACCATACAATACTACTAGCCAAACTAGAGTACTATGGCATACGTGGGAATGGTCTAAAGCTTATAACTTCTTACCTGACTGACCGACTGCAATGCGTCGAAATGACTGAACTAAAAGACAACAAACTTACAAAGACTAGATCTGACTATGAAAAAGTAATTTGTGGCGTTCCACAAGGATCAATCCTTGGCCCACTATTTTTTATCATCTTTGTTAATGATCTACCTGATAACATCGAGGATGCAGAGCTTTTGCAGATGACTTCACTCCAAGTATTACCGCTAATGAGACAATACAAATTCAAGAGAAGGCAGATAAAAGAATTACCGAATCCACCGAATGGTTTACGGTGAACAAACAACTGCTAAACTCATCAAAAACCAAATTTATTCAATTCCATTCATTCCAAAAAAACAAATCACTCAACCAAATACCTTGCATTACAAATTCACATGATAAATCCACAGTAGAATCATCTACACAAGCAAAATTATTGGGAATAACAATAGATAACAACTTAACCTGGCATGCCCACATCAACACCCTAATACCAAAACTCAGCTCAGCTTGTTTTGCAATTTAGAGCATCAAACAAATAGCAACATATCAACTGCTAAAATATGTTACTTTTCTCTATTTGAATCGCACTTGAGATATGGAATCGAATTTTGGGGAATATCGACTCATATCGACAAGGTATTCATCACGCAAAATCAGGGCATTATGTACCCCTTTAAACCGACGGAGCATTGCAAACCCTACTTTATTACACTAAACATTCTTACAGTTACATGCCTTTACATTCTCAAGTCAATTTTAGTCATAAGAAAAAACATCCACACTCTCACAGTCAACAGTGGCATACACACCCACAACACAAGGAACAAAAATAACCTCCATCTTAACCAATATCGTAGGCTACAAACCTAGGTCAAAAAAACTCTGATTATTTGGGAATAAAACTCTATTCAATAAACTCCCCCAATCAATAAAAAAAAATAACAGAACACATCAAATTCAAAAATGAACTAACTAAATTCCTAATACAAAAGGCATACTACAGCATAAAAGACTTTTTAACTAGGTACCTAATAATTGCTATATTTTATTATTAGTAGGAGGTACCATATAATAGGCTATAGGCCTATACTATTTTGTAAAATACCTATATTATATTATATTAATACTTATGTAACAACTAGTCTAGGCCTATGTTTAGCAAAAATGGACTACACGGTGAAAACTGTTATAAACTTTAACTGTACTTTGTATTGTTAGGCCTATTTGTTGTCCAAATAAATAAATAAATAAAGATAATCCAAAGCACTTGGTATTCTTAAGATTATTATTTTTGCATTTAAAAAAAGCTGGAATGTTTTAATCAGATAATGAGGCTTAGTAAGCCTACCATAGACAATAGCCCTGGAAACTGGAATATATCAAATTATGTTCAACATACCTTCAACTCCACCTCCACCTTCAAAGCACTTCAAGACTGGTGGTGGTCTGGAACCATGATCTTTTGAAATGCCCATCATTTTGGAAATAAACTTGCGGCAAGACTCGCAACAGAATATACCAAACTTTCTTGCTTGTTTCACAAACTTGTAGAACCGTACTGCACCGCACACACCACACACAACTGTACCAGGCATGCCTACATTAATAGTACATTTATCCTTAGGCAAGGCAGTGTCATTGTCTGAATTAGTCCTAACTTTTGAATTCAGCTTTAGTCGAGCTTCACGCAAAACAACCTTGCTACCAATAGATTTATTTGGACTGGGCAATGTAGGAGCTGGTAAACTGGCAATGGGCAACACAGCTTCACGCAAAACAACCTTACTACCAACAGATTTATTTGGACTGGGTAACGTTGTTAGAGCAGGAGAGCTGACACTTGTGGGCAACACAGGAGCACTAGACCTAGCACTTTTGACGATGGAAGGCTTTAATCTATTTTCACTTTTATCTTCCAATGCAGACTCCTTATTGTCGATTTGATTAGACCTAAGCTTATGTCCATCCATATCCGATGACCGAGAGGTTGAAAATTTAGATGAGAATGTGCTGTTGTTGTGGCTGTCACTTTGACTTAAATTAAATCTTGAATCTATAGGGCTGGGCCTAGAATGTACTTCAGAAAAATTACTTGTTCCTGCACCAAAGACATTCAACTCGTGCAGGTCAAGTTGGACTTTATAAGTTGGTTTCCACCGTCCTTTTCCATCAACTGATAAACCATCTTTTCCCGTAGTCTGAAAAGAATTATGTTTAGTGGCACTATCAAAACCACTGAATAACGTGCCTGTAGGTAACATGCTAGCTGCGTTTCCAATATTGTATAGGCCTATATTATTTTGTCCAAGAGTGAGGTTATTATGATCATCAGTTTTGGCAGAAGCAAGAATTAGTTTAGGTTCCTTTAATACAACTGTTTGATTAGATGATCTTCGAACAGTAGAAAGAGATGGGGATTGATTTGATCTTGGTTCATTTAAGACTTCTTCGGATTCCAAACATCGTTTAGTTGGTTTAATAACTCGAGAAGAGTGATTGCTTAGGCGAGGAAAAACAAACACTTTACGAGCTCCAGCATTGCCTCCTCTATCTTGTTGCAAATCGCTGGTTGTTCCGAGAGTCACAACATGGACGGTTGACGATTTCTTAGCTTTCTGGAGAAGTTTATTGGCCATAAGCTTTTTGAGGGATAAATTCTCTCCAACACCATGAAGCAGTTGGGTGTTAACCTTTGGCCTACCCCTAGGCCTAGGCCTCTCTGTAGGCATAACAATATGCCTATCTTCACTAGGCTTAGGTTTCGGCCTAGTACTAAAGCATCGCTTCTTAGTACGGTTTCCAGCTCTAGGCTTAGGCTTTCCTGGTTTAGGCCTAGGCTTCAAGCTATGTGTACACCGATCATTACATTCCAGGCCTAGACCTACATGCTGGTTAAATGACTTGACATCTTGCTGAAAGCTTTCATGAAGAGTAGGCCTTAGCCTATGTTTGTTATCAATGTCCGCCTTATTGGCATTGGGCAGCAGTGCACCATCTAGGAACACCTACAGCTAGATTCATTTATAGCCCATTGTCTTCCTCGTAACTTTCTATAGATGTTTCAACTTCTTGTGTATAGTGAAGCCTTGAAGTCATCCAATAAACCTGAAAACAATAATAAAATGTAAGAATGGGGAAGAACTGGTCGGTTGGCATTAGGGCTATGCCCTACGGCCTACCTAGGCTAGGCCCTAGTAGCCCTAACTAGCCTAGGCCTTACCTGTGTCTCCTCAGAAGCTTGAAACATAGGCCGATGCAGAATGTTGCAAGTCTAGAAGTCAAATGGGCCCACCTATGTAGCCTAGGCCTAGGCTAGGCTCAGGCATTTGTGGTGTCTAGGCCTAGGACCTAGGTATTCAGTTTTCAGATTCAGTTTTATTTTTGTGATGTAGGGCCTGGCCTAGGCTAGGGTCTATCAGGTATAATTACATCAGGTAAGGCCTAGCGCCTAGTGCTAGGCCTAGGGAGTCGGCTAGCTACATTATATCCATCGGATGAAAACTTAAAATGGTCATCTCATAGGATTGGCTAGGCCTAGGGTCTTAAAGCCCCATCGATTGGAGCAAGTTTGCAGGTTTCATATAGGGGATAGGGCCTTAGGCTAGGCCTAGCCTAGCTCCTCCTAGGCCTAGGCCTCACCTCTTGTGGTTATTGTAGTAGGGTAGGCCTAGGGGTTGATCAAAAGGGATGGGTAGGGTAGTAGCTAGGCCTAGGCCTAGCCTAGAAGCCTATTTCATACACAAACTATAGGTGTAGGCCTAGGTCCTGACAGCGTGCCTGTGGCGCACAGTAGCGGGCCGAAGGCCCTAGGCCTAGCCTAGCCTAGGCCTAGGCCCTAATGACATATTGAACAAAATAGGCCTAGGCCTAGGCCTAGATCTATAGCTTTAAGCCTTGGGCTAGGCCTACAAGTCGTAGGCTAGATAATTGGCCTAAGCACAGAATGTAGTAAAAAATAACCTACGTGGTGCGTCTAGTGCAACAAATAATGAAAAAATATGAAGTCCAAGCATATTCTATTCCCACATCTTGAAATAGAACATTGTCTGCGTTGATGTTTATTGACGACTCTGATTGACGTACAGATATCCTTCTCCTACTAGTTCTAGAAGGTTTTGCCCGGAAACTTTCCCATTATTCACAGTAAAACTATCACTTTGGTAAGACTAGGCTTGTAGGCCTACGGAATGCACGAACAGACATTGAGTTGGTTTCATTTTAACATCAAGGCTCAGCCTCGCCGTCACCGCGTCATTGCGCGGGGTTTGAGGGGGCAGACTTTGCCGCGCAAAATGCAACGTTTTCCAAGCAGCAGCTAGCAGCCAATCGATGAATATATTTCGACCGCGGAATCATTTTGAAGTAGGCCTAGTCCTGAGGACTAAGGTTCGGCGTGCCAAACAAGACCCCGAAACCAGAAATCAGGCCGATTAGGCTACATTTCAAACATTGCTATAATACATAATATTATGATCACAATTCACTTGAGGAGGACACTTAAGGTAGGAGAGCGGCATGAGATGAAAACAGACTTTTGAAAAGAGGGCGCGAGAGGTGGGGGAGGGAGGAGAGCAAACCGCGAGCTCGCGATAAATGGCTAGTAGACCACTGGTTATTAGGCGTTTAGGCCCATAATAATAATTTCAAATTAAAGGCTTTCGCGGCCCGGTAAATAATTAACACAATTAATTGGTCGGGACATTTCGCTGCGTCGAATCTGCTTTTGACGTTTCAGCCCAACTGTGTGGGCTATCCTCAGAAAAAAAGAAATAAAATTAAAAAACTTACAAAAATATAAGCCAAGACAGGGCTTCACATAGAAAAACAAAATAACAACAACAAAACAAACAAGGCCCCGCCTTCTATAAAATTGCATTACATTCTTAAGAGGTCTTTACGTAGTAATTTACTACTTTGAGAATCGTGAAATGACAAATTGAAATAAAGACAAAACAAATTATTCAAGGTTTATTTGGAATTTATTGGATGAGCAAAGCGAAGATTTCATTTCACTACACTGCAGAAAAAAATCCGGAAAGTTTTTTTTTCTTTTCTTTCTTTTTTTGTATTTTTGTGGGCTTGTTAACACGATTCCGGCTAAACCAATCTAAACCAATACTCCAATTGCCATGAAATTTTATGGAGGCCTTCGAAATCTCTGACCTTAGAACTGCCACGTTTTTGAGCGCAATCGGAAAATTATTTCTCATGAAAATCGCAATTTTACGATTTTTTTCGATTTTTAAAAACTTTCTTCGACTTATAACACCTACATGCTTTATTCGATATCAATTATTTTTTCACAGAACCTTTATTTTATGAATTAAGATATTCGTGTGAAATTTGAGCGCAATCGAAAAATTATTTTTCATGAAAAAATAAATTTTGCGGGTTTTTCTTTTTTTAAAAAATTTTTTTGACATATAACACCTACATGCTTTATCCTATTGTAATGATTTTTTCACAGAACCTTAATTTTATGAATTTATATATCCGTGTGAAATTTGAGCGCAATCGAATAATTATTTCTTATAAAAATCGCAATTTTCGATTTTTTACTTTTTTTAAATTATGATTAAATAAAAAAAAAATAAGTTCAATTTTTATTTAATTTAATTTAATTTAAAAAAAATCTTGAACATAGTAATAATTTTTTTAAAGAACAACAGAAAATCCGCATTGCACATGGCAGCTCAATGCACCAATTACGCTCATCCAACAACGCGGCGGGACTTAAGCGTTTTCCTAGTTATCCTTAAATTACTTATGAATAAAAATATGCCCATTGTTGTAATGCTACTATTTCAAATATTTACGAAAATGTAGTTTATTGTTGTTTCTGCATCTATGTAATTAGATTTATTGGATGAGCGTAGCGAGCGTAGCGAGCGAAGATTCCATTTCACTACACTGGAGAAAAAAATCCGGAATGTTTTTTTTTTCTTTTTTTTCTTTTTTTTGTATTTTTGTCTGTTTGTTAGCACGATTCCGGCTAAACCGATACTCCGATTGCGATGAAATTTTATGGAGGTCTTCGAAATCTCTGAACTTAGAACTGCCACGTTTTTGAGCACAATCGAAAAATTATTTCTCATGAAAATCGCAATTTTACGATTTTTATCGATTTTTTTAAAATTTCTTCGACTTACAACACCTACATGCTTTGTCCGATTGTTAGGGATTTTTCCCCAGAACCTAATTTCATGAATTGATATATTCATGTGAAATTTGAGCGTTATCAAAAAACTATTTTTTTTACGAAAATCGAAATTTTTACGACTTTTTTTAATTTTTTAAAAATTACACCTACATGCTTTATGCGATTGTAAATGATTTTTTTTACAGAACCTAATTTTATAAATTAAATATATTCGTGTAAATTTGTGCGCAATCGAATAATTATTTCTTATGAAAATTTCAATATAACGTTTTTTTCCTTTTTTTAAATTACGATTAATTAAAAAAATTAAAATTTCATTTAAATTTTTTTATTAAATTAAAATTTTAATTTTAAAAATATCTTCAACTTAGTAATGATTTTTTCACAGATAAACAGAAAATCGGCATAACACATGGCAGCTAAATGCACCAATTACGTTCACCAACCACGCGGCGGGACTTAGGCGTTTTCCTGGTTTAGTTTGTCCTCCTTTGTAAATCAGTTTTTGGATGAGGGGTAGCGAGCGTAGCGAGCGAAGCGAAGTTTCCATTTCACTACACTGGAGAAAAAAATCCGGAATGTTTTTTTTTTTTTTTTTTTTTTTTTTTTTTGTATTTTTGTCTGTTTGTTAGCACGTTTCCGGCTAAACCGATACTCCGATTGCGATGAAATTTTATTGAGACCTTCGAAATCTCTGAACTTAGAACGCCACGTTTTTGAGCGCAATCGAAAAAAAAATTCTCTTAAAAATTGCAATTTTACGATTTTTTTCGATTTTTAAAAAATTTCTTCTATTTAAAAATACCTACACGCTTTGTCGATTGTAATGATTTTTCACAGAACCTTTATTTTATGAATTTAGTATTCGTAGAAAATTTAAGCGCAATCGAAAAATTATTTCTCATGAAAATCGCAATTTTACGGGGGGTTTTCTATTTAAAACAGTTCTTCGTCTTATAACACCTACATGCTTTATCCGATTGTAATGTTTTTTTTCACACGAACCCTTAATTTTGTGAATTAAATATATTGTTTTGTGAAATTTTAGCTCAATCGAAAAATTATTTCTTATGAAAATCAAAATTTTACAATTTTTTTCTTTTTTTAAAATTACGTTTAAATTTAAAAAAAATTAAGAATTAAAGTTTATTTTTTATTTATTTTAAATAATTTTAAAAAAAATCTTCAACTTAGTAATGATTTTTTTCACAGAACAGAAAATCCGCATAACACATGGCAGCTAATGCCCCAAATTACGCTCATCCAACAACGCGGCGGGACTTAAGCGTTTCCTAGTTATAACTGAATAGGAGAGACGTTAAATAATTTAATAATAAATAAATAAAAATTGCCTACTTGAATTATGAACACTCGGCATATCAGCGGATGTAATATTATTGGATGAGCGTAGCGAGCGAAGCAAAGATTCCATTTCACTACACTGGAGAAACAAACCCGAAATGTTTTTTTTTGTATTATTGTGTTTTTTAGCACGATTCCGGCTAAACCGATACTCCAATTGTGATGAAATTTTATGGAGGCCTTCGAAATCTCTGAACCAAGAACTGCACGTTTTGAGCGCAATCGAAAAATTATTTCTCATTAAAATCGCAATTTTACGATTTTTTTCGATTTTAAAAAAATTTCTTCAGCTTATAAAAACCTACATGCTTTATCCGATTTTAATGATTTTTTCACAGAACCTTAATTTTATGAATTTAGGTATTCATGTGAAATTTGAGCGCAATCAAAAAACTATTTCTCAAAAAAATCGAAATTTTTTATTTTTTTTTCCTTTTTTAAAACAATTCTTTGACTTGTAACACCTACATGCTTTTCCTATTGTAATGATTTTTTCTCAGAACCTTAATTTTTTGAATTAATGTATTCGTAAAATTTGTGCGCAATCGAATAATTATTTCTTAAAAAAATTTCAATTTTACGATTTTTTCCTTTTTTAAATTACGATAATTAAAAACAAAAATCGTTAATTTTTTATTAAATTTAATTTAATTTAAAAAAAATCTTCAACAAAGTGATGATTTTTCCCCAGAACAACAGAAATCAGCTTAACACATGGCAGCTCAATGCCCCCAATTACGCTCTGATCTGCCATGTGTTATGCGGTTTTTTTCTGTTGTTCTGTGAAAAAATTATTTCTAAGTCGAAGTTTTTTTTGAAATTAAATTAAATTTACTAGGAAAACGCTTAAGTCCCGCCGCGTTGTTGGATGGCGTAATTGGTGCATTGACCCTGCCATGTGTTATGCGAATTTTCTGTTGTTCTGTGGAAAAATCATTACTAAGTTTAAATTTGTTTTAATTAAATTAAAATTTAAAATAAAAATTAACTTTAATTTTTTTAATTTATTAATCGTAATTGTTAAAAAAAATCGTAAAATTGCGATATTTAAAAGAAATAATTTCTCGATTGCGCTCAATTTAACACTAATATTTAATTCATAAAATTACGGTTCTGCGAAAAAATCATTTCAATCGGATAAAGCATGTGGGTGTTATGAGTCAAATAATTGTTTAAAAAAAAAAAAAAAAAACGAAAAAATTTCGATTGTTATGATTAATATTTTTTCAATTGCGCTCAAATTTCACAAGAATGTCTGAATTTCATAAAATAAAGGTTCTGTGCAAAAATCATTAAAATCGGATAAAGCATGTAGGTGTTATAAGTAAAAGAATTTTTTTATAAATCGAAAAAAATCGTAAAATTGCGATTTTTATGAGAAATAATTTTCCGATTGCGCTCAAAAACGTGGAAGTTCTAAGTTCAGAGATTCGAAGGCCTCCATAAAATTTCATTTTAAATCGGAGTATCGGTTTAGCCGGAATCGTGCGGACAAACAGCCAAAAATACAGAAAAAAAAAACATTCCGGATTTTTTTCTCCAGTGTAGTGAAATGGAATCTTCGCTTCGCTCGCTACGCTCATCCAAATAAAAATTAACTTTATTTTTTATTTTTTTTATTAATCGTAAATTTAAAAAAAGAAAAAAAGAGTAAAATTGCGATTTTCATAAAGAAATATTATTCGAATGCGCTCAAATTTTACACGAATATATTAATTCAAAAAATTTAAGGTTCTGTGAAAAATCATTACAATAGGATAAAGCATGTAGGTGTTATAAGTCAAAGAATTTTTTTTAAAAATGAAAAAAAGTGTAAATTTCGATTTTCATGAGAAAAATTTTTTGATTTCGCTCTTATTTCACACGAATATAATTCATAAAATTAAGGTTCTGTGAAAAAATCATTAAAATCTAAGTCGAAGAAATTTTTTTAAAAATCGAAAAAATAGTAAAATTGCTATTTTCATGATAAAAAAATTCCGATTGCGCTCAAAAACGTGGCAGTTCTAAATTTAGAGATTTTAAATGCCTCCATAAAATTTCATCGCAATTGGAGTATTGGTTAAGCCGGAATCGTGTTTAACAAACACACAATAATACAAACAGAAAAAAAGAGAAAAAAAACATTCCGTTTTTTTTTCCAGTGTAGTGAAATGGAATCTTCGCTTTGCTCGCTACGCTCGCTAAGCTTCCAGTTTTGACTGCACAAAAACTACATTGTTTTGGTATTGCATTCGGCCCCCCACTTTATTCTAAAACGCACCAAATGCAATCTAAAAAGCAGAATCTCAAAATTTTCGTCTGCAGCCCCTTTTAGTTGGGGGAAACCCCCCCCCCCAAACCCCGTGCTTGGCCTCTTGAGGGGGGGGGGAGGGGGAGGGCGGCAAAGTTGATCTCGCTTACGCATAGAAAATCCAGGGCCGGCCCTTAGGGATGCCAGCTAAACGGTTTCTATACTCAAAGGTACTATTGTCTCATTTATATATAATTTGCTAAAACGATGCAAAACGTGCGAAATGTGAGTGCAGTGTCGAGCTCAGTGAAATGAAATTAAAATTTAAATTATTTTTTTTCATTTTTCATTTGAGTGTTTTTATATATCGACAAAACTATCCCCCCCCCCCCCCCCTCTCACTGAAATATATTTGTAAACAGTAAAAAAAAATTCCGGAAGTAATGAAACAATAGAATTCGATTAAATTCAATAGGGCTTTTTTGCTGTTTTTAAGGTCTATTTGCCTGCCTTTTTTCACTTGAAAGGTCCGACGTCCTAGCACTATTATTAAAATATATTATGGATGACGTAGCGAGCGAAGCGAAACATTTCCTACACGGAGAAAAAATCCGGAATGTTTTTTTTTTTTTTTTTTTTTTTTTTTTTGTCTGTTTGTTTACACGATTCCGGCTAAACCCGTACTCCGATTTCGATGAAATTTTATGGATGCTTAGAAATCTTGAACTAAAACTGCCACCTTTTGAGCGCAATCGAAAAATTATTTCTCATGAAAATCGCAATTTTACGATTTTTTTCGATTTTTTAAAATTACCTACATGCTTTATCCGATTGTAATGATTTTTTACGAACCTTAATTTTAAAGATTGATAATTTGTGTGAATTTTGAGCGTAAACAAATAATTATTTCTCATGAAAATCGCAATTTTATACTTTGATTTTTTTTTTAAAAATTCTTCGTCTTCTTTAACACTACATGCTTTATCCGATTGTAATGATTTTTTCACAGAACCTTAATTTTATGAACAAATACATTCGTGTGAAATTTGAGCACAATCAAAACATTATTTCTCATGAAAATTGCAATTTTTACGATTTTTTCTTTTTCTTAATTTCATTAATTTAAAAAATTAAGTTAATTTTTTATTTAATTTGATTTATTTTAAAAAAATTTCAACAAAGTTTTTGATTTTTCACAGAACAACAGAAAAATCCGCATAACACATGGGAGCTTTAATGCACATTTACGCTCATCCAACAACGCGGCGGGACTTAAGCGTTTCCTATACACAAATTAACAAAGTAAAGAAACTGTTTTTGTGAAATAGCAAAATGTTTATTTTACTTACCATATTATATATGGTATTTAAAAAAACTATCATCACGCGGGGGATAGTTGCTTTTGTCCAAAACGAAGACTTCAATAATTTCGCTTCACCCAGAGAAAAATAGCTCTTGTGCCTGTGTGTTGTTGGTGCAAAATGCTTACATTTTGATAGGCCTACCAAACATGATAAATTTTTATATTTTACTTTGAAATTTTGGACACAATTAAGTAATTAATTTAATTAGTCAATTCATAGTTTAATACTCAAAAACTCGGCCTGGTGCCAATGATTTTCGAAATTAATATTACAAAATCTTTAATATTTATATAAACAAGTCAAATGGCATCTTGCTACTCACACAAAATGAATCTGTTACTTTTCAATTTTAAAAAATTGTTAATTTTTGTAAAATATATTGTAATTACTATTATTGAAAATTGAAAAAATAATACATTAACTATATTTTCCATTCTTTTGAGACACTGTTTATCATTGGGGTTTGAAAAAAATTACTCAAAAGTTGATATTTTGGTTTTAAAAAAATAAAAAATCACAAATCAACATATTAATAACATACATATTTTCAATAAATTTTTTCAACGTTATTTTTATCTTAAAATTGGTAAAAAATGCTTTCAATTGATACCAAACTCTACAAATTTGTCTTCACTTTGGAAATTTTAGGACTAAATAACTAATTTAAAGTTTATAAATTAATTAATAGTTAAATACTTAACACTCAGCTTGGAGCCAATTATTTTCGAATTTCTTATTACAAATGCTTAAAGATTGCTAAATTTTAAAGTTTGTGTCATATTTTTTTACCATAGGAGACATCTTTACGCTATATTGAAAATTTTTGTTAAATATATTGTAATTAGGTACTATTATTAAAAATGGAAAAATGATAATTATAATATAGTAACCAGCTCTTTTTGTATCACACTGTGATATCATTGGTAAGAATAAATTTTACTTTAACGTTGATCGTTTGGTTCAAAAACTAACAAATCAACAAAATTAACATATTTAACTATAACATAATATTATGTATATTTCAAATATTTTTTTCAATGTATTTTTTTTTTTATAAATGTGAAAATGCTCTTGATTAATACCAAACATGACTAATTTATTGTCACTTTGAATTCGTGGGCATATAAATTACTTATTAACTTTAAATTTAAATTTGGGTGAGCGTAGCGAGTGAAGCGAAGATTCCATTTTACTACACTGGAAAAAAATCCGTATTTTTTTTTTTGTATTTTTTGTATTTTTGTATTTTTGTGTGTTTGTCCGCACGATTCCGGCAAACCGATACTCCAATTGCGATAACATTTTAAGGAGGCCTTCGAATCTCTGAACAGGAACTGCCACGTTTTTGAGCGCAATCGAAAAATTTTCCTTAAATCGCATTTTACGATTTTTTTCGATTTTAAAAAAATTTCTTCAGCTTGTAACACCTACATGCTTTATCCTATTGTAATGATTTTTTCTCAGAACCCTAATTTTTTGAATTAATGTATTCGTGTAAAATTTGTGCGCAATCAAATAATTATTTCTTAAGAAAATTTCAATATTACGATTTTTTCCTTTTTTTAAATTACGATTAATTAAAAACAAAAATCGTTAATTTTTTATTAAATTTAATTTAATTTAAAAAAAATCTTCAACTAAGTGATGATTTTTTCACAGAACAACAGAAAATCAGCTTAACACATGGCAGCTCAATGCACCAATTACGCTCTGATCTGCCATGTGTTATGCGGATTTTCTGTTGTTCTGTGAAAAAATTATTTCTAAGTCGAAGATTTTTTTGAAATTAAATTAAATTTACTAGGAAAACGCTTAAGTCCCGCCGCGTTGTTGGATGAGCGTAATTGGTGCATTGAGCTGCCATGTGTTATGCGAATTTTCTGTTGTTCTGTGGAAAAATCATTACTAAGTTTAAATTTGTTTTAATTAAATTAAATTAAATAAAAAATTAACTTTAATTTTTTAATTTATTAATCGTAATTGTTAAAAAAAATCGTAAAATTGCGATATTTATAAGAAATAATTTCTCGATTGCGCTCAAATTTAACACTAATATATTAATTCATAAAATTACGGTTCTGCGAAAAAATCATTTCAATCGGATAAAGCATGTAGGTGTTATAAGTCAAAGAATTGTTTAAAAAAAGAAGAAAAAACGTAAAATTTCGATTGTTATGATTAATATTTTTTCAATTGCGCTCAAATTTCACAAGAATGTCTGAATTCATAAAATAAAGGTTCTGTGCAAAAATCATTAAAATCGGATAAAGCATGTAGGTGTTATAAGTCAAAGAATTTTTTTAAAAATCGAAAAAAATCGTAAAATTGCGATTTTTATGAGAAATAATTTTCCGATTGCGCTCAAAAACGTGGAAGTTCTAAGTTCAGAGATTTCGAAGGCCTCCATAAAATTTCATCTTAATCGGAGTATCGGTTTAGCCGGAATCGTGCGGACAAACAGCCAAAAATACAGAAAAAAAAAACATTCCGGATTTTTTTCTCCAGTGTAGTGAAATGGAATCTTCGCTTCGCTCGCTACGCTCATCCAAATAAAAAATTAACTTTATTTTTGTATTTTTTTTTATTAATCGTAAATTTAAAAAAAGAAAAAAAAGAGTAAAATTGCGATTTTCATAAGAAATAATTATTCGAATGCGCTCAAATTTTACACGAATATATTAATTCATAAAATTAAGGTTCTGTGAAAAAATCATTACAATAGGATAAAGCATGTAGGTGTTATAAGTCAAAGAATTGTTTTAAAAATGAAAAAAAGTGTAAAATTGCGATTTTCATGATAAAAAAATTCCGATTGCGCTCAAAAACGTGGCAGTTCTAAGTTTAGAGATTTCAAAGGCCTCCATAAAATTTCATCGCAATTGGAGTATCGGTTTAGCCGGAATCGTGTTAACAAACACACAATAATACAAACAGAAAAAAAGAGAAAAAAAACATTCCGTTTTTTTTTTCTCCAGTGTAGTGAAATGGAATCTTCGCTTCGCTCGCTACGCTCGCTAAGCTCATCCAGTTTTGACTGCACAAAAACTACATTGTTTTGGTATTGCATTCGGCCCACCACTTTATTCTAAAACGCACCAAATGCAATCTAAAAAGCAGAATCTCAAAATTTTCGTCTGCAGCGCTATAGTTGGGGGACCCCGCCCCCCAAACCCCCGTGCTTGGCCTCTTGAGGGGGGGGGAGGGGGAGGGCGGCAAAGTTGATCTCGCTTACGCATAGAAAATCCTAGGACCGGCCCTTAGGGATGCCAGCTAAACGGTTCTATACTCAAAGGTACTATTGTCCTATTTATATATAATTTGCTAAAACGGATGCAAAACGTGCGAGTGTGAGTGCAGTGTCGAGCTCATGTGAAATGAAATTAAAATGTTAAAATTATGTTTTTCATTTTTCATCTTGAGTGTTTGATATATCGACAAAACTATCCCCCCCCCCTCTCAATGAAAATATATTGGTGTAACAGTAATAAAAAATTACCGAAAGTAATGAAAACAATAGAATTCGATTAAATTCAATAGGTCCTTTTTTTTGCTGTTTTAAAGGTATATTTGCCTGCCTTTTTCTCACTTTGAAAGGTCCTGAACGTCCTAGCACTAGTTATTAAAATATATTTTTGGATGAGCGTAGCGAGCGAAGCGAAGATTCCATTTCACTACACTGGAGAAAAAAATCCGGAATGTTTTTTTTTTTCTTTCTTTTTTTTTTGTATTTTTGTCTGTCTGTTAACACGATTCCGGCTAAACCGATACTCCGATTGCGATGAAATTTTATGGATGCCTTCGACATCTCTGAACTAAGAACTGCCACCTTTTTGGGCGCAATCGAAAAATTATTTCTCATGAAAATCGCAATTTTACGATTTTTTTCGATTTTTTAAAAATTTCTTCGACTTATAACTCCTACATGCTTTATCCGATTGTAATGATTTTTTTACAGAACCTTAATTTTATGAATTGATATATTCGTGTGAAATTTGAGCGTAATCAATAATTATTTCTTATGAAAATCGCAATTTTACGCTTTTTTTATTTCTTTCGGCTTATAACACCTACATGCTTTATCCGATTTTAATGATTTTTTCACAGAACCTTAATTTTAAGAATTAATATATTCGTGTAAAATTTGTGCGCAATCGAATAATTATTTCTTATGAAAATTTCAATATTACGATTTTTTCTTTTTCTTAAATTACAATTAATTTAAAAAAAAATAAGTTAATTTTTTATTTAATTTGATTTAATTTAAAAAAAAATTTCAACAAAGTTCTGATTTTTTCACAGAACAACAGAAAATCCGCATAACACATGGCAGCTCAATGCACCATTTACGCTCATCCAACAACGCGGCGGGACTTAAGCGTTTCCTAGTACACAAATTAACAAAGTAGCAGAAACATGTTTGTGAAATAGCAAAATGCTTTATTTGACTTACCACTATTATATAGTGGTATTAAAAGCACTATCATCACGCGGGGGATAGTTGCATGTGCCAAACGAAGACTTCAATAATTTCGCTTCACCCAGAGAAAAATAGCTCTTGTGCCTGTGTGTTGTTGGTGACAAATGCTTACATTTTGATAGGCCTACCAAACATGATAAATTTATATTCACTTTGAAAATTTTGGACACAATTAAGTAATTAATTTAATTAGTCAATTCATAGTTTAATACTCAAAACTCGGCCTGGTGCCAATGATTTTCGAAATTAATATTACAAGATCTTTAATATTCATATAAACAAGTCAAATGATGCATCTTGCTACGTCACACAAAATGAATCTGTTACTTTTCAATTTAAGAAAATTGTTAATTTGTGTAAAATATATTGTAATTACTATTATTGAAAATTGAAAAATAATACATTAACTATAGTTACCAGTTCTTTTGAGAACACTGTGTTATCATTGGTTAGAAAAAAATTACTCAAAAGTTGATATTTTGGTTTAAAAACTAAAAAATCACAAAATCAACATATTTAATAACATACATATATTTCAATAATTTTTTTCAACGTATTTTTATCTTAAAGTTGGTAAAAAATGCTTTCAATTGATACCAAACTCTACAAATTTGTCTTCACTTTGAAATTTTAGGACTAAATTAACTAATTAATGTTTATAAATTAATTAATAGTTAAATACTTAACACTCAGCTTGGAGCCAATTATTTTCGAATTTCTTATTACAAATGCTTAAAGATTGCTAAATTTTAAAGTTTGTGTCATATTTTGTACCATAGTGAGACATCTTTACGCTATATTGAAATTTGTGTTAAATATATTGTAATTAGGTACTATTATTAAAAATGGAAAAATGATATATTAATAATATAGTAACCAGCTCTTTTGTGTATCACACTGTGATATCATTGGTAAGAATAAATTTTACTTTAACGTTGATCGTTTGGTTCAAAAACTAACAAATCAACAAAATTAACATATTTAACTATAACATAATATTATGTATATTTCAATATATTTTTTCAATGTATTTTTTTTTTATAAATGTGAAAAATGCTCTTGATTAATACCAAACATGACTAATTTATTGTCACTTTGAAATTCGTGTCATATAATTACTTATTAACTTTAATTAATTGGATGAGCGTAGCGAGCGAAGCGAAGATTCCATTTCACTACACTGGAAAAAAATCCGTATTTTTTTTTTTTTTTTTTTTGTATTTTTGTATTTTTGTGTGTTTGTCCGCACGATTCCGGCAAACCGATACTCCAATTGCGATAACATTTTAAGGAGGCCTTCGAAATCTCTGAACTAGGAACTGCCACGTTTTTGAGCGCAATCGAAAAATTATTTCTCATTAAAATCGCAATTTTGCGATTTTTTTCGATTTTTGTAAAATATTCTTCGACTTATAACACCTACATGCTTTATTAGATTGTTATGATTTTTTCACAAGACCTTAATTTTATAAATAAATATATTCGTGTGAAATTTGAACGCAATCGAAATACTATTTCTTATGAAAATCGCAATTTTACGATTTTTTCGATTAAAAAAACATACGCTCATCCAACAACGCGCCTGAAAAAGCGTTTGCGAAGCTTCCTAGTTTATAGTTGTCCAGATCCTCCTTTGTAAATCAGTTTGGTAACTGAATAGGATAGACGTTAAACAAATAAAAACAAATAAAACAGAACAGTAACTATGTCAGTTGTTTTGTTGAACTAATATTTAGGAAAATTGATCCCAGCTTATGTATGTCATTGCCCAAGCCTTTCGGCCTGTAAGCAGCTGTAAGCCGAAATCCAGTGTTGTAAAGTAACTGAGTAAAAGTAATTGAGTAAAAGTAATTAGTTACTTTTTGAGTAATTGAATTACTATTTCAATTACTTTTATTTTAAGGTAACTGGAACTGGAACTGAATTACTTTTAAAAGTAATTATACTCAGTTTTTAGTTACTTTTTAACAGTTACTTTTGCCAACCATGCTTGTTTACAGTTCAGTAATATAAAATTAAAATAATATCAAAACGTCTGAAACTAAAACAATATTTTTAATTTATGATGTTTTTTATTAATTTTTTTTTGTAGGCCTACCTCTAGTATGGAACAAGATTTTTCTGCTGACTCAACTTGCATTCCTATTGCTGAATTTGTCTTGGTCAACATGACAACAATAAATCAAAGCAACTGCTAGTTGCAACGAAAAATTGCAATAGATAGACAATTCCTTTGAATTCTACTAGGCTGCTTCGCGAACGCTATTTCCAGTCGCGCTGATTGATGAGCTTTTTATTTAAATATTTCTGTCCAATGATTCCTTTTTAAGTGAGATCTCATTACTTTTTCTATAGTTATTTTATATTATTTGTTAATTATACACGTGTAAAGGCTTATATTAAAACCTTTATTTCTATGAATTTTGACCAACGTTTTCAACTTTTTTTTTCAAAAGGCACTACATCACCATAATCTTAATGTCAATGTAAAATATGAACGTTGTAGCTCTACTCGTTTGGTCAGAATCGGCCCAAATGTCACGAAATTACATATCGTATTATGAACCGGGAAAAAATCTTAAAAGTACGATTTCTATGAGAAATATTTATTAAAATGTCTCTAAAAATCCATAACATAAATATAACATAACATAAATCCATAACATATTTTCAGTAATTTTAAATGTTCCCAAAGTTTCATCAAGATCGAAGCAGCCGTTTGCTAAATATCACGAAAATATCTCATTAAAAATCGAAAAAAGTCGTAAAAGTACGATAATCATAAGAAATATTTGATCGATTGTACCCAAAAACGTGGCAAGTCTAGTTCAGAGATTTTGAAGGTCCCCTCAAATTTTCATCAAGATCGCATATTATGCCGTTTGCAGTTAGAGCGCGAACAAACAGACAAAAATACAAACAAAAAAACAAAAACAAAAAAAAATTTGTGTCAATTTTTTTTTGGGGGGGGTTGGGGGGGGGGGGGTCAGTGAAATTGAAGTCTTTGATTCGCTCATCCAATTAGATAAGTGTCTGCAGAATCTAAGATATTGAAATAAAAACCCATCAGAAGATTAAACAGTAGATTGTATTGAATTTAGTTTCACTCCTTCGTGAGTAAATATTTGTTGCACTTTTTTATGTTGGCATTTTGGCGAAAACCAAGCTGACGGCTGACACTACACAGTGCTTCTTAGTTTTTCCTATTATTCTTACAGCTTTTTTTTTGCATGACAAAGATCCGATGAAAATTGTTTTAGAAGTATTACCCCACACTATTAATCCATAGCTCAAATGTGACTCAATCAGGGCATAGTATAACTTACTATCAATAGCAAATTCCTATCTGAATGTTTTCATTTTAAGTAGTATACATAATATATAATATTAGAGCTTATTTAGTTTGCTACATAATCGGAGTGGATGTCCCACGATAAGCAGTTGTCAATGTAGAGCCCTCAGAACTAATAATAATAATATAATACGTAATTAATGTAATGTTTTACCACATAACCTGATACAAATATTTTGCTCTTCCATATTTTTCAAATTACCAATATCAGATTATTTGGTTTCACCCGCTATGCTACTTCGTTAAAATTAATAAAAACTATCTTTTCTAATGTTGCAATATTTTCATGAGCAAGGGTTGGTGGTTGCATCATCAGTATTATTATTATTAGGATTATTGTTATTAACTTTAAAAATATATTGATTGTTTTGTTCCATAATGAGTAGTAGTAATGAAGGATGTTAGTCTATAAGCCTGAGTAATAAAATATATAACTAATTGTACAAAAAAAACAGATTGTGTAATTATTTTTAGAAAAAAAAAATCTGTTCGTCATGATTTTAGTAATGCATTTTTAAGAAAGTAACTTAAAAAGTAACTCAGTTACTTCATAAAGTAACTGTAACTCAATTACTTTGGAAATAAAGTAACTGTAACTGAATTACTTTTACAAGCAAGTAACTGTAACTGTAATAGAATTACTTTACAAAAGTAATTTTTTACAACACTGCCGAAATCCCGTGGACCTTGGTGTGACGCATGCGCCCATGGTGGTTGCGCCAGTGGCGCTGTGTGTGTGTGTATTTATTTATTTATTTATTTTTTTATTTATAATTGTACCGATAGGGGAGAGAAAAAACATCTTCCAAAAGGAATGTGTGTGGTGTGTGTGTGTGGTGTGTGTGTGTGTGTGTGTGTGTGTGTGTGTGGGGTTTTTGGGGTTAATTTATTTTTTTATTTATTATTTATTTATTTATTTATTTATTTATTTATTTTTATAATTGTACCGATAGGGGAGAGAAAACATCTTCCAAAAGGGTGTGTGTGTGTGTGTGTGTGTGTGTTGGACTTCGGCCTTTGTGATTCAATTACTTTGCTTCCCCCGGGATCGTTCGGTTCGGAGCGATAGGAAACTAGCACCGGGACCGGGACGAAGCACCACGGAGAGCGTACGCGGCAAAAAACGAAGCACAACAATCAATCCAACAACCACCAATGTTTCATTGAAAATAGGCCAGAAATACATTCTATCAATTATATATATTTGAGCAAACTATCTTCCATGGCAATGTAGAGGGAATATTGTTATTAACTAGGAAAACGCTTAAGTCCCGCCGCGTTGTTGGATGAGCGTAATTGGTGCATTGAGCTGCCATGTGTTATGCGGATTTTCTATAAACTTTTTTTTTAATCATGATTTAAAAAAAAGAAAAAAAAATTAAAATTGCGATTTTTGTAAGAAATAATTATTCGATTGCGCTCAAATTTCACACGAATATATAAATTCATAAAATTAAGGTTCTGTGAAAAAATCATTACAATAGGATAAAGCATGTAGGCCTAGGTGTTATAAGTAAAAAAAATGTTTTAAAAAGAAAAAAAACATTAATTTCTATTTTCATGAGAAAATTTTTTTCGATTGCGCTCAAAAACGTGGCAGTTCTAAGTTCAGAGATTTCGAAGGCCTCCATAAAATTTCATGGAAATTGGAATATTGGTTTAGCCGGAATCGTGTTAACAAACACTCAAAAATACAAAAAGAAAGAAAGAAAGAAAAAAAAAACATTCCGGATTTTTTTCTCTCGTGTAGTAAAAATGGAATCTTCGCTTCGCTCGCTACGCTCATCCAATAAAAAAAATTAAATAAATAATAGCTTAATAGTGTAGAAAAATAAAATAATACCGCTACCATCCCAAAATCGAAAATATCCAGCAACTGGGAACATGTTTATGATAAAACAAGTATCTAAAATAAAAAGCTTGGCACACGCAAGTGACGCATATGGTAAGATTCAGAATAACGTGTAGAAGAATTAAAAAAGATACCACTACCTTGCCCAAAAATCGAAAAATATTCAGCACCGGGAAATTGTTTATGATTTAAACAAGTCTCTAACTAAAAAACTAATTCACTTGCGTGTGCCAAGCTTAGTTTTTGAGTTAGAGACGTGTTGATATTATAAACAATTTCCCGCTGGGGGAAATTTTTCGATTTTGGGCACGGTAGTGGTATTTTTGGATGAGCGTAGCGAGCGAAGCGAAGATTCCATTTCACTACAAGGGAGAAAAAAATCCGGAATGTTTTTTTTTCTTTTTTTCTTTTTTTTGTATTTTTGTCTGTTTGTTAACACGATTCCGGCTAAACCGATACTCCAATCACGATGAAATTTTATGGAGGCCTTCGAAATCTCTAAACTTAGAACTGCCACGTTTTTTTTAGCGCAATCGGAAAATTATTTCTCATGAAAATTGCAATTTTACGATTTTTTTCGATTTTTCAAAAATTTCTTCGACTTATAACACATGCTTTATCCGATTTTTTTTTCACAGAACCTTAAGTCAATGAATTAAGATATTTGTGTGAAATTTGAACGCAATCGAAAAATTATTTCTCATGAAAAACGAAATTTTACGTGTTTTTTCTTTTTTAAAACAATTCTTTGACTTATAACACTTACATAACGCTTACATGCTTTATCCTATTCTAATGATTTTTTCACAGAACCTTAATTTAATGAATTAATATAATCGTGTAAAATTTGTGCGCAATCGAATAATTATTTCTTATGAAAATTTCAATATTACGATTTTTCATTTTTTAAAATTACGATTAATTAAAAAAAAAAATTAAAAATTAATTAATTAAAATGAATTCAATTTAAAAAAATCTTCAACTAAGTAATGATGAACAGAACATCCGCATAACACATGGCAGCTCAATGCACCAATTACGCTCATCCAACAACGCGGCGGGACTTAAGCGTTTTCCTAGTTTAATTTTTCTACGCGTTATTCTGAATCTTACCATATGCGTCACTTGCGTGTGCCAAGCTTAGTTTTTGAGTTAGAAACGTGTTTATCATAAACAATTTCCCGGTGCTGGATATTTTTCGATTTTGGGCATAGTAGTGGCATTTTTAGATGAGCGTAGCGAGCGACGCGAAGATTCCATTTCACTACACCGGAAAAAAAATCCGGAATGTTTTTTTTTCTTTTCTTTTTTTCTTTTTCTTTCTGTATTTTTGTGTGTTTGTCCACACGATTCCGGCTTCACCGATACTCCAATTGCGATGACATTTTATGGACGCCTTTGAAATCTCTGAACTTAGAACTGCCACGTGTTTGAGCGCAATCGAAAAATTATTTCTCATTAAAATCGCAATGTTAAGATTTTTTTCGACAAAAAAAATCGACTAATAACACCCACATGCTTTAGCCGATTGTTATGATTTTTTCACAAAACCCTTACTGGATGAGCGTAGCGAGCGAAGCGAAGATTCCATTTCACTACACTGGAGAAAAAAATCCGGAATGTTTTTTTTTCTTTTTTGTATATTTGGCTGTTTGTTAACACGATTCCGGCTAAACCGATACTCCAATTGCGATTAAATTTTTGGAGACCTTCGAAATCTCTGAACTTAGAAATGCCACGTTTTTGAGCGCAATCGAAAAATTATTTCTCATGAAAATCGCAATTTTACGATTTTTTTCTTTTTTAAATTTTTTCGACACATAACACCTACATGCTTTATTCGATTTTAATGATATTTTCACAGAACCACAATTTTATGAATTGAGATAATCGTGTGAAATTTGACCGCAACCGAAAAATTATTTCTCATGAAAATCGAAATTTTACGTTTTATTCTTTTTTAAAACAAATCTTTGACTACACCTACAAGCTTTAACCGATTGTAATGACTTTTTCACAGAACCTTAATTTTATGAATATATATATTCGTGTGAAATTTGAGTGCGATTGAATAATTATTTTATTTTTATATGAAAATCGCAATTTTACGATTTTTTTCATTTTTAAAATTACGATTAACTAAAAAAATTAAAAATTTAAGTTTATTTTTTATTTAATTTAAATTAATTGGTTGAGCGTAGCAAGCGAAGCGAAGATTCCATTCTACTACACTGGAGAAAAAATCCGGAATGTTTTTTTTCTTTTTTTTTCTTTCTTTTTTTCTTTGTATTTTTGTCTCTTTGTTAACACGATTCCGGCTAAACCGATACTCCAATTGCAATGACATTTTCTGGAGACCTTCGAAATCTCTGAACTTAGAACTGCCACGTTTTTGAGCGTATTCGAAAAATTATTTCTCATGAAAATTTTAATTTTACGATTTTTTTCGATTTTTAAAAAAAATTTGAAACGTACATCACCTACATGCTTTATCCGTTTTTAATGATTTTTGCACAGAACCTTAATTTTATAATTTGATATATTCATTTGAAATTTGAGCGCAATCAAAAAATTATTTCTTATGGAAATCGCAATTTTAAGATTTTTTTAATTAAAATTTTTAAAACATTCTTTGACTTATAACACCTACATGCTTTATCCGATTGTAATGAATCTTTCACAGAACCTTAATTTTATGAATTAAAATATTGGTGTGAAATTTGTGCGAGTTCGAAAAATAATTTCTCCTGAAAATCGCAATTTTACACTTTTATTGTTTAAACCTAAACCACATTAATTTATCAACCCCCGTCCCTTATATTATTTTTAACTTGATTTCCAGCATTCACCATGAAGGCACCTAAAGAGTTATCAGCATGAAGTTTGGCATGATGGTACATACAAATATGAAAAATAATCCGCCGAAAGGCAAGCGATATTCCACCCCGAACACCCCCAAAATCGTCCCCTAAAATTGGAATAATTTATAGCTCTACCCCAAAATTGAATTTTTATTCAAATTAGTAAATAATGTTTTAATGTGTTTTAACCCAATCGGGCTATTCTCATTTCCTAAACTACATTTTTTCAACTCCCATCCCTAATAGTTGGATGAGCGTAGCGAGCGAAGCGAAAACTTCAATTTCACTGACCCCTCAAAAAATTTAGCTCCAATGTTTTTTTTTCTGTCTGTTCGCACGATTTCGGGCAAACGGCATATACGATCTTGATGAAATTTTGAGGGGACTTTCGAAATCTCTGAACTTAGACGTGCCACGTTTTTGGGTACAATCGAAGAAATATTTCTCATGAATATCGTACTTTTACGAATTTTTTCGATTTTTAGGACATTAAGGTTATAGTGATATATTGCTTTCTGAACCTGAAACCATGTAAATAAAGGTTTTAATATGAGTTGTTTTTAAGGTTTGCTAGGAAAACGCTTAAGTCCCGTCGCGTTGATGGATGAGCTTTTTTTGTAAGTTTTTAGTTTGCGTGGGACCACTTTGCCTTTGCAAGTGCTTTGTGAATGTATTGTAGGTGATTGTTGTCAAGTCTGGATAACTTTTTCAACTTTTTCTTTCAAAAAGCAATACATAACCATTACCTTAATGTACCTGTAAAATATGAATGTTGTAGCCCCACCCGTTTGGTCAGAATCGGCCCAAATGTCACGAAAATATCGCACTTAAAATCGAAAAAAAATCGTAAAAGTACGATATTCATAAGAAAAATATTTCTTCGATTGTACCTAAAAACGTAGCAAGTCTAAGTTCAGAGATTTCGAAGGTCCTGTCAAATTTTCATTAAAATCGCTCATGCCGTTTGCCCGGAATCGTGCAAACAAACAGACAAAATAACAAAAAAACAAACAAAAGAACAAAAAAACACCCGAGCTAATTTTGGAGGCTCAGAAATTTCTTACGGTATTTTTTTCCGTTTTTTTTAACAATTCTTTCACTTATAGAACCTACATGCGTTATTCTATTGTAATGTTTTTGACAGAACCTTATTTTATGAATATTATATCGTGTAAAATTTGAGCGCAATCGACAATTATTTGTTATGAAAATAGCAATGTTACGATTTTTTCTTTTTTTAAATACGATTAAGAAAAAATAAAAGAATAAAGTTAATTTTTAATTTAATTTAATTAATTTAAAAATGGACTTAGTAATAATTTTTTCACAAAACAACAGAAAATCTGCATAACACATGGCAGGTCAATGCACCAATTACGCTCATCCAACAACGCGGCGGGACTTAAGCGTTTTCCTAGTTAATATAATGTTTTAAATTGACTGCACGATTATTTTTCTGACAGCTGCAGTGTTTGTGCTGGATGCTTTTACTGGGAACTATTCCGTTTTCTAGGCCTACTGACCGCGCAGGCTAGCACTGTTGTTTACTGTGCTCCCAGTAGAGCCAGCAGGTAACGGAATGCACTCGGTGTGATGAAGGAGGTTGTATTATATATATATATATATATAATACAACCTCCTTGGGTGTGATGAAATAAGTCAAGAACAACACTCATTGTGTACTATTTTATTACATTCCAGCGCCAAAAATCTCAAATAGAATCATCACGTTTTTGGTGTAACAGTAACAAAAAAAACTTCAAAACCTTTGTCGCTATTTTAAAGTTTTAAACGAAAGTACTTTTCCATTAAAAGTGATTTTCTGTTTTAAATAGCGACGTTAAAGGTTTTGTAGGCCTAGGTTGAGTAAAAAAAAAAAAAAAAAAAATTGAAAAGTTGGGTCACACCAACTACATAAGTACCAATTTTTTGAATTAAAATATTCATGTGAAATTTGAGCGCAATCGAAAAAATTATTTCTTATAAAAATCGCAATTTTTCAATTTTTTCTTTTTTTAAAATCATGATTAATTTAAAAAAAAAATCTTGAACAAAGGAATAATTTTTTTACAGAACAACAGAAAATCCGCATAACACATGGCAGCTCAATGCACCAATTAGTATTACTATTGATATGTAACTACTGTTAGGCCTACTATAGGGGTTAATTAATATCACTGCCAATTACGCTCATCCAACAACGCGGCGGGACTTAAGCGTTTTCTTTGTTTAAAAAAACATACGCTCATCCAACAACGCGCCTGAAAAAGCATTTGCGAAGCTTCCTTGTTTTATTTTTCTACACGTTTAAGCTATTATTTATTTTTATTATGATTTATTTGTTGTTTTTTAATACCAATATTTCCCTCCACATTGCCGTGGAAGATAGTTGCAATGTATTTCTGGCCTATTTTCAATGAAACATTGTTTGCTTCGTTTTTGCCGCGTACGCTCTCCGTGGTGCTTCGTCCCGGTGCCGGTGCTAGTTTCCTGCCGCTTCGGTAGCAAAAAAAAGGCATAACAGTCCGGCAACAAAACGTTCTCCGATTACGATTTTCGACTAAATGCACAGATTTTTCCTGAATTAAGTCTAGTCCACTGCTGTGACACTGTGTTTACCTTCTCCAAACAAGGTGCACTTGAATAATGTTTTATCACGTAAGTGAACTAGGGTGATAGGCCTAGGCCCTACTATGCCCAAGCTGGGTTCAGATTGAGGTTAAGTGAGTTTGTTGACAGTTGACATTTAATCCAAAGGCCCTAAGCTAGCTTGGACCTGCAGCTTGTCTAGGCTACGCCTAAGTCTAGGCGTAGGGTAGGCTACCTACTACCTAGGCCTAGGACGACTAGGCCTACTAGGGGCTTGGTGCTCGTTTTACATATTACCTAGGGGCGGCACTCTTGTAGCCTACTTGGGTGGGGGGTGGGGGGGGGTTCAACTTTTCAACTCCGTTTGTTTGCTGTTAAATTAACAAAAAAACTTCAAAACCTTTAACGTCGCTATTTTAAACGGGTACTCTTTCGGTTGGTATGGACAGTTTTTTTTATGTGCACCTAGGCCTACAAAACCTTTAACGTCGCTATTTTAAATCTAAAGTACGGTAAAAATGCCGTATAGCGCCTCACGCAAAATACACGTAAAAAGGGTGGTACTTTTTCGGTTGGTATGGACAGTTTTTTTTTTAGGTTTACCTACAAAACCTTTAGGCCTAACGTCGCTATTTTAAATCTAAAGTACCTACAAAACCTTTAACGTCGCTATTTTAAATATAAAGTAGGCCCTACCTACTGATAAAAAACTGTCCATACCAACCGAAAGTGTTTCCGAAAAGCTTAGGTACGCGCGAAGCGCGTATGTTTTAATAATAATAATGAAGACCTTCGCGCTTCGCGCCCCTCCCCCTTTCCCGCGTACCTAAGCGTTTCGTGGAATATCACAGCGTTGAAAATAGTGTATTTTGTGTGAGGCGCTATACGGCATAATTACCTAAAGTACCTACAAAACCTTTAACGTCGCTATTTTAAATCTAAAGTAGGCCTACCTACTGATCAAAAACTGGCCATAGGCCCTACCAACCGAAAGAGTTCCTTTAAACGAAAGTCCTTTGGCGTTTAAAGTAGGCCCCTACTTTATATTTCAAATAGCAATGTTAAAGGTTTAGTAGGTAGGGCCTAGAGTATTTTTTGAAGTTGAAAAGTTGGACCCCCCCCAAGTACAAGAGTACCGCCTGGCGCCTAGGCAAGGTCCCTAGCCGGTAAGCCCTAGGTAGGCCTCCGCCTAGCTCTAGGCCTAGCCCTACTTGTTCGGTTGGGACCTGCCAACTGTCTTTGGATGGGAAAAGTAGGTTAGGGGGAGTGGGGGGGGGGCAAAGCGCGTATGGGAACTCTACTAGTTTGACGGAATTGCAATTTTTTGTTTTTTTACTTTATTTTCTTTGCCAAATCACTGATATTTCAAAGTATATTAAAAATAAATGCGCGGAAACCAATTAAAAATAATTTTCAGCTTCTGTTTTATAAACAAAAGTAAGTTATAAGTAGCGCGGAGCGACGCGGCCTAGGCCTACCGTGCTGAGATGTACTCACTGCAAGTTACCTTACAAGAACACAAAAAAAATCCAAAATAGAATCATCACGTTTTTACTGTTATAATAAAAAAAACTTCAAAACCTTTACGTCGCTATTTTAACGAAAATCCTTTTGTGTTGAAAGTCTTTTATATTTAAAATAGCGACGTTAAAGGTTTTGTAGGTGGAGTATTTTAGCGAAATGGTTGTACGCCTAGTAGCCTAAGTAAAATCAAGACGTAAATACCAAACATGGCGGATCAATGACAGTGAAAGGAGCGAGTGTTTGTGTTAATATGTGTTATTCTATTTAATGGTATAGCCCTTTGTTAGAGTGATTAGTATAACATAAATCGTTAATAATGAGGTCTTCTTCATTTGTTTCTATTTTGAAGTTGTTTTTTTATTCTTTTTTTTGGAAAAACTGTGTTGAAAAGTTGGACGAGTGTTGTGTAGGGCTCAGGGGTAGGGATTGCGTGTGTTATTCAATCAAACTAAAAGTGATTAAATAAGTCCAGAAACTACTTTCCGCGCCCAAAAACCAAGTAAACACATAATAATATTCAATTAGAAAAAGGAAAATCATAAATTTAATGTAAAATAACATTCCCGTCAAATTAAGATTATACCGCGCGTATGTTTTAATAATTAATAATTAGGCCTATAGGGCCTAACAAATGATAATATTATAAAATATACACGCTTTGCGCCCCCCCCCCCCCACTCCCCATAACCTACTTTTCCCCTAATATGAAAAGTTGGCTAGTCCCAACCAAACAAGTAGCCTAGGCCCTGGGTTTATGATTGATGTTTACGTGGGGGGGTGTGAATGGAAATGCGAATGTGATGGAAACAGAAAGCGAGGCTTTACGATTGACGAAAATCGGTGCCACTTCGTTATTCAAATAAAACAATAAATAAAACGTCATGTGCAGCAGACGTAGCTAAGTAATGTTTTTTTTTTGTTCTGTCACGACTTGCGAGGAGGCGAGTGCAGAGCATTTGTGTAGGCCTATGCGCAACGATCACATCGCCAACCGGCACGTGAATGTAGACGACAAAGTTGGGACTTGGCAAACTTTGGCCGCTCCGTTAATTCCATTCACGTTCACTTCCCGTCAATCATAAACGCTAAGCTCTGAATGCTATGTATTATCTTTCACGTTCACGTCTCCATTCACGTCTCCCCATGTTGTTGTCAATCGTAAACCGGGCTTAACTAATCTCTGGTCGTAAACTAGGGCTTGCTTAGGACCTATCTTAGCCCCAGGCAGTGCGACGACCGGCCTAGCCTAGTTAGGCTAGCCTAAAGCATCATTTAGCCTGCTTGAAGCTGGGTTCATGACATTATAGTCGCATGCTAGATCAGACGCTAGATTATCTAGCTAAGCGGGTAAAACTTCGGTATGCTAGTGCACCGAGTTCCCGCTCAATTTTAGCTCGTAGTGCAAACATTTGAAATTCAAAAGTAGGCTAACTGCTTCGCGCGACAAAGGAAGCTACAAATTGTTGTGTTTTTACTTAGGCCTAACCTCATATGTAGGCTAGGCCTAATTTGAATTTATTTATTCCCACTAACCCCCTACAAAGGAAGCTCGAAAACCTTGTGTTTTTACTAAGGGCCTAGGCCTACTTTGTAGGCCTAATTGTAATTTGTAATTCCACTAACCCCATACAAAGGAAGCAAGAAAACTTTGTGTTTTTTCTGAATTTATTGTTGGTTACTTTGTTGATGTGCGGTTGGTACGTCCAAACGACGGTCGAACATGGCGGCGGGTAGGCCTAAGCTAAGTGCGCTAGCTTACGGTCCAAGTATTAATGCTAAGCGATGCGTTCCTAATGTCAACCGGCTAGATTCGCTAAGTTCCATAAACTGCACCTTGGGTGTCTTGAGGACAATCACAACACCTGAGGTATTTCCTTTGGCAACCCTCGACAAATCTACGTGTGTGGCTCGTTGGTCTTGTTGTTAGCGTATCTGCTTCCAATGCAGAAGGTCCAGGGTTCAATTCACGCCAAAGTTAGAAGATTTTAACGTGAAGTCCATCAGTTCGTGTCTTAGGAGTTTGTAAACGGTGACTTAACGTTGTCTAGCCCCACACGGGTGCCAATGTGACAAAACGAGCCCCTGACAGTGACTTTTAAAAAGCCCCACCTTGTCTGCCAACCTAACAAAACTAACCTTCCTAGCCAGTGAGTGCAACCAGAAACCTAACCCTACCTAATGTGTATGATGAGATGATTCAACCTAACTAGGGAATTTCTATCAACCATACACAAAAACATAGACTCACCAATCCCACCAAAATTGAGTACACCACTGTAATTCGAACAAAACTCCACTGAAAGGAACTTATAGGATAATACCACAACTTGTGAATCAGTAGGCCTAATTATGAAGTAACAATGCAGTCTCGAATTCATAGATTGGGCTGTATTCTCCTTTCCAAGGTAGATGTTTCTCAATAGGAGAAATACATAACATGTAGCCTACCTAACCAGTACTGATTTCTGTCTAGAGAACACATACATCTTTATCATTAAAGATTATGGTGTAAGATTGACAGCTTTGAAAAATGACCTTGAAGATAATTTTAGTTATATTTGGCCTAAACAGATCGGCAATTTTTAGATAAGTTGTTAAAATACTCATCACTCGTCAGCTCAAGGACATCTCATCCCTCTAGTATGCCGTGGAAGAACAGTCCGGCTTAATCCAATCCACACGCAATGACAATCCAGTCTCGTCGTATTCTCTTGTGATCCGGTCTTGTCCTACCACGATAATATCCTTCCGTAGATCTTCTTGTTTTTGAAGCTTTTAAAAACCCGAACTTTAATTCTTGATATTAATGTTATAATTCTGTAGCTCACTTAATTAGTTCCTCATGAGTATAAATCGTTCCAATAAATCGAAGAAATGTTCAAATAAACCTTCATACGGTCAGATAGCACTTTGACAGATGTCTAGGCAATATGTAAACAACGCCATCTTTATTTTTAGTCGTAATCCAAGCGATCTATTTTTGATCGATATCAATAGCCAATCACAGCTTGATTCACAGTTTCATTATGACGTCACGAATTCTCATCTTAAATGCTGTGCGAGCGCAACGATCCGCCATTGTTAAATGTTTTGCAATCTTATTTCCCAACAATATAAAACGAAGCATTTATATTTCTAATGGGGACTTTTAGATCAAACAGTTCTACGTATTTTATTACTAGGACCCGTACTCCTGCCAACTCTTCCATAAACTATGATGTGTTCTAACTTCACTTCGGTAGTGACGGTCGACAAAATATCTCTTCTTTTGATACGCAGACTCGCTTTCAATCCTGTAGTTTTTATAATTCACTCGCAAATTGAAAGGTAAATGTCGCCCCAACTTTTTAATAAACGATAGAAATAGTTATCAAAGCTATTCTATTCCCGTCACTTGTATAATGATTGCAATATCACTGGTCATAACGTTCTTGACTTAACTGTTCACTCATATCGTTGGCTTTGTAGACGCTCGATCCTCCTGTGTGGCAAAACTTGACGAACTTTTACTAGCTTTTCTTATTATCGGCTGATAAACCACTTTGCTTTAGACTTCACTTTGGCACATTATTTAACCCGTATTTCCTATCCCGATATGGATTTCCTTAGGATAACGCCACTTGACTTTCAAACTTCTGATAGGCCTATGCCGACGCGCGTTTCAACGGCTCACAATCGCTAATCACTCACACGTAACTTGATTCGTTGACAACTACTTATTTTCGTAGGACTCACATTAGCCCTTGCTGACGATGTAACTCTTAAATACTTTCTCACAAATAATCTCTCCTCCCTAGAGAGAGATTTATCACGTAAAATTCACTGGTTAGACGGACTCTCCGCGACACCCAAAAACCAGCACACCCAACTCGCAATCGGCCTCCCGTAAGACTGACCCTTCTCCAAGATGGCTGGTCAACCGGCGTCCAGATGACCAACAAACAGTCTTCAACCAATCACAGCTCAGCAAACTAGACCCTTGTGGCTGAAATGAGCAAACTCTCATGGCGCCCTCCCTAACTGCTCAAACAATCGTCATATCCCACTTAATGAATTTAAAAGCCGTAATATACAATAATAAATCTAGGAAACTAGATTTTTATTTAACAGAGGTAAAACTGGATATAATCACAAGATTGTTAAAGTATTTTAGAATGGAATTTTATTGTGATTCTGAATAACTTATAGCCCAATCCATAAAAACAAAGATATTACATTTATATTAATTTCTCCGACAAAAGAGTTTGATCACTGGTAGACTCGTTCCAACAACTAATACCAAAAGGACCTAAGTCCACTCGAGGGAAGTCGTACGGTTACAGTTAGCGTATCTGCTTCCAATGCAGAAGGTCCAGGGTTCAATTCACGCAATTACTAAGTTTTTAAGTTTTAAGTTTTTTTTTTTTTTTAACTAAGTTTTTTTTTTTTAAAGATTTTAACTTGAAGTCCATCAGTTCGTGTCTTAGGAGTTTGTAAACGGTGACTTTAGAGCCGTCGTAGCAACAAAGCACATAATAAATTCAGAGTTGTTCTGAATCGGCCTTGTTGGTTATGGCATTGATCCGCGGGTGTTCGCACTGTCCATCCCACTGATTGCTATATTTCCTATTAAAAATATTGATCTTGGGTTGGTTATCGCTCACTTGTCGATTGCGTCGGGCCAGGGTTGGCTTGGTTGCTTTGATTTACTGTTCCCCACTGAAAATCAGTTATATAACTGAGTGGGTAGACTTAAATTAAATTTTTTATTTATTTTTTTAAATTTAAGTAGCAATCGCATCAAACTAAGAGTTACTTTATTACAAAATACAAAATTTGATAATAGCATTAAAACCGTTTAGTTGCAATCTTCAACACCATATCGAGTCTATTTTGATTGCCTCAACTTCAGGGGCTCCTCTTAATAAATGTTTTTACCCGAGTTTTTGCTTTTGGGGTGTCACTAGAAAACTGCTTCAAGTTCATTATGCTTGCCTTGTAATTGATCGTGCCCTACAGTAAATGGCAGAAGGCAATTTACAGAGAAAAATCATAACCCATGCAATGATGTTTGAATCGTGTTATTAGACAGATACACACACTAATATATTTTAATTACATCATCGTTAGCTTGGCCGTCATATTTTTGTTTCCGTAAAGTATCCCTTCAAAAGTTGTAATATTTTACCGCTCTGATATCATGATGAGGGTGTACAATTTTTTTTTTTCAAATAAATTCGAGAAAAATTATGTTTAATTACTCCGCGTTCTTTAGAAACCACATGCGTCAGTAAGCCTTTCGCCAAATTGGAACATGGGGCGGTAAGGACCGGCGCGGGAAGGCACTGCAAGAGGTCGCGGGGCGCGACCTCTTGTTTAGCAATGCTGTGCAACTTAAAAATAGTGAATGAGCCCTGGTGCCCAATGTTACCGTCCAATTTTTATTCCTATTTGTGTTTTTGTGAAAGAGCGGAAAATTTCCAATTATTTTCTTTATGATTTCGCACAGTTATTCTCCTTATTTACAAACTTCTGACGTTCATTTGATATCAGTTACACACTTGGGGACATAGACATAGGCCTACATGTTTATTTATAGACATAATTTCAAATTTAACCCGAGAGTAGTCGCCTGTGGTCTTTTAGACCGACTTTTTTTTTCAACAGTTGGTATTTGTACAGCGCGCATGCGTGGCTTGTCTAGTTCCGCCTACCTTCCCAAAATAGATTTGTGAAGCCAGTGTGCAATATGCGATTCAGTGTTCTGCTGAACTTCATCTAAAATAAGAGGTCCTGATCGGTTGCTCGGTCTTTTCGACCGCTGCGCGACTACTAAGGGAGGCAAAATATGCATACTCAATCACTATTATGAGACATGTATTTTGTTATTGTTGGTTGATTATTCTTCAACATACAGTGTTGGCATAATATTACTGTCTTGTGTCTTGGTTTACTAATAATTCAAACTACAGGGTGTTTCAAAACATATTTTTATACCTTTATGTAGGTTTGCAACCTTTTTGTGTTTGCTTGATTATTGATTGATTATTTATTGATTATTGATTGATAATTGATTAATATAACCATGTAGGGCCTATGCTGTCACATAAGATAAATTACCTTATATTCGTAATCAAAACGTCATCCTAACGTTATTAGCCCATAATAAAAATGCGGTCTAAAGGACCGCGCGCGACTACTTACGTTCAGGGTAAAATTGATTTAAATCAAATGATTTAAATCATTGATTTAAATCAGATTTAAATCAAATGATTTTTATTAAAAAAATCATTGATTTAAATCAAATATTACAAAAATGATCCAAATGACTCTGAGGCAGTGATCATTGATTTCACAGGTCTTCTAGACCTGGTATAGGCTTTTAAAACTTCCTAGGTCCTAACACACTAGGGCACAGTCATATAGCAGCCCCACCCAAGCATGGTCCCACTTGCGTGGTGGACTCTTTTCAAGCGCATGAAGTCCAATGAGATCTAGGCATAGGAGACCTAATAGGTGAAAGAGAGTACTGCATTTTGCAGCAATTACTAACTGCTACAGCTTCTTCAGCTGGGGTTGAGAGGGCATTCTCATCATTCAATCTTGTCCACTCCCGTTTGCGTAACAGGCTTGGTGTAGAAAAGGCAGGTAAGCTGGTGTTTTTATACAAAGTACTAAATGACAATCAGTAATGCTAATCCTAATCAATAATTAAATACTAGTAGGCCTAAATAACAATTAGTTCCTTCCTAGGCCTAGACACTTTTGTGACGAGCCAGTTTGTCTTGTGATTTGTGAATGTAGGCCTCTGGCCGCCTAATATCTGTAACTGACTGATCTCATTTTCTATTTCAATTTTCAATAAATCATTACCTATGCAAATGCAGTACCATACTAGTTGTATCGATTTAATTGTTACAGCTCATCTGTAACCTCCAAAGGTAATACCTATAGGTAACCTATATGACGTGATTAATAATTAAATATTAATTTTCACCAAATTGACAGATAATAATGCCCTAGCAGCTAGCTATATGCTTACACCCACCCCTCCCTAAAAACTTTTTATTTCATGTTTCTAGGGAACCTAAGTTTTGAAGGCGGGAAGGAAATTGGTTCTCTCTGGTCTCAGCGCCCATAAGAATTAGCATGGTACGAAAATGTAACTCGCCGTATCTTTTGACTCGCGCAAAAGAAATCTAAGCCAATAACATCACAAGATGCATAATTTTGTGAAGAAGATGATGGCATTAAATAAATAAATAAATAAATAAATAAATTTTTATTTAGAGTCTATCCACTCAGTTATATAACTGATTTTCAGTGGAGGACTTTAAATCAAAGCGACCAAGCCAACCTGTAGGCCCCGACGCAATACGACGACGTGAGCGATAACCAACCAAAGACAATATTTTTAATAGGAAATATAGCAATCATGGTAGACAGTCGAACACCCGCGGATTAACGCCAGAATCAACAAGGCCGATTCAAAACAACTCTGAATTTACTATGTGCTTTGTTGCTAGAACGGCTCCAAAGTCACCGTTTACAAACTCCTAAGATAGGAACTGATGTCCAAATCAGAAGTTAAAAAACTACTGACTGTAGCGGGAATCGAACCCTGGACCTTCTGCATTGGAAGCAGATACGCTTACAACAAGACCAACGAGCCACACTTCTACTTTGCCTCGATGACGCTTCCTAAATTCAAACTATTATGAGTTTAATGGACCCATGTTTGCGCGCTGTCGCAAATGTACTCTGACTGAGCGGCAACCTAAGCGAGACACAGCCACGTTGTGTGCAGCTGTGGCATCCTCGCATACCACGCGCCTGTCCATGGTTGCTAAATGTACTTTTCATTCAAGATTTTGTTGGCACATTAAAGGATATTTTATTAGTAATGTATAATCTAGTACAACCCAGTGACCTCACAGTAGCCACAAAGCAAGTCGGACACCAAATGTTATGCTGATGCCACGGACAAAATGTTTTTACGTGCTTTTTTATGAGCAGTTTGGAAGGTTTGGCAACAGTGTAAATGTAGAGTTTCACTTTGACTCAAAACAAATGTCATTAATATTTGTGATAGAGCAGAGTTATGTATATCCACGCAAAGAGGAAAGATTATAGTTTCTCATAGTATGAATATAATTCCGGACTGTGGTCGGGTTCTCGCGCTATCGCTTACAAAACTTTTAGCACGGGTTAATCGCCTATACCACGCTGACCGGAGAGAACCAGACAACGCCCACTTAGGTTCCCTCTTACGTAGTAGGCCTAGACCCATACCTGGTTGGCCTAAACAGCCTAAAATTAAACCAAGAGGAAGGGTTTTGCATATAAAATTGTAGGCCTGTAGGCCCCTAATAGCCGCCTACACCAGTCTAGAATTTCAATTTGAATAAATAATAGTCCAATTTACATAAAAAAAAAAATAAAAAAAATAAATAGATTTAAATAAACAAAATCAGATTTAACCCTCCGTCACTCGCGCGGAATTTCTTAACACCATCCCTCGCGTGGGGTTTGTCAAACCCCAAATTATTTTGGGCTGTAATTAGTGCAGAAGTATGTTTTGGATATTTCTGTCTGTGCTCATATGATTTGTGGAACTACTATGTAGGTGGTTTTTACTAGGAGGACAGTGAAATAAAATGCCAATGAACCTTTTTGTATGAAATATTATTTTATTGTATTTTTCAGATTTAAAAAATGGACATTTTCAAAATATTCAAAAAAGGTGTCCAAATAATGCAATTTTAAGTTTTGTTTCACTTTTTAGTACGGTAATAAAGATGAACCAGTTAGTAAATTGCAAGAAGAATTTTCCCAAAATTTCAAAATTTAAGCCAAAATAGCATTGAGTTTCCCTATGCTGTTACTGTAACGTGATCACTCGCGTGGGGTTTCAGAAACCCCAGCCAAGTTTAGAGCGGCAATATAACGAGACTAAAAGCCCTAATGATTAGAGGGTTACAAATTTCGCTAACAGATAGAGTGACTTGAAGGTACTGAGAATCTAGAGTCGGTAAAACAGTCTGATGCAGAGAAACAGAGTCGAATGTAGACCCTGGGGTTTGTAGAACCCCACGCGAGTGACGGAGGGTTAAATAAAAAAAATCATGATTTTTGATTTTTTTAATAAAAATCAAAAAAATCAGGAACCCTGCTAACGTTACAAACAGGGGCGGGACTACTCTCGGGTTAAGGCTATTGCGGCCCGGTAAATAGTTAACATAAATAATTGAATTGTATTTAATTGAGCGAGCGAAGCGAGCGTCTCCACTTGACTCTTATGGCTCGAATGTCTGTTTTTTTTTTTTTTTTTTTTTTCTGTTACTGCTTCGATACAGGTCGCACCGTTTCTCTGATCGACCTGAAATTTTGCACACATGTACATACCACCTAGGCGGGTTGCTGTATAGTTTTTGAACAAAATCCAATCGTTGGTTATAAAAAATAAAAAATAAAATAAAAAATAAAAAAATAAAAATGTACCGATCTTTATGAAATTTTGCAGGGTCAATAAGTACAACATTCTCTCCTATTTTCCAAATTTTCAGCTAAATCGGTCAAGACCTTAAAGACTTATTGGTAATCATATTTTGAAAAATGATGTTAAAAATGAAGGAGGCAGTGAAGATACAAAGATACACTTTAGAAGGCATGACGTGAATTAGAACAATGCAAAGATGTTGGAATAGTATAAAGTGTACAATGTCAATATCCAGTTAGGCCTACACTGTGTGGTGGGCCTTATGGGAATGTCGTACTCGGGTCATGTTGCACGTACCGGTGCTCGCTCAACAACGCGTCCAACTGAGCGTTTTCCTAGTATTATTGAATACATCAATGATCAGAATGATCAGGGATAGCGCACACAGTTGGTCTGAAACGTCAAAGCAATAAAAGCATATTCGACGGGGCGAAATGTCCCGACCAAGTAATTGTGTTAATTATTGACATAATGTTAGTAAAGTGGGAAAATCTAAGCCTATCGGTAGAGTTTTAAATATACTGTATATATACACACATACAAGTAGGTCAAAAGTGGTAAAATTAAAAGTATTAATTGGGGTAAAATTAATTATTTTAATTAGTTTCTCGGATATTTGTTCTTGTTCAAAGGACTTTTATTTGTTACCAATGCCGACAGTGAAGTCTCTTTATTAGATAATTTATATGGTTAATTTCTGAATTTTTTTAATTGAGCGAGCGTAGCGAGCGTCTCCACTTGACTCTTATGACTCGAATGTCTGTTTTTTTTTTTTTTTTGTTACTGCTTCGATACAGGTCGCACCGTTTCTCTGATCGACCTGAAATTTTTTACACATGTACATACCACCTAGGCGGGTTGCTGTATAGTTTTTGAACAAAATCCGATCGTTAATTATAAAAAATAAAAATAAAAAATAAAAAAATAAAAATCTTCCGATCATTATGAAATTTTGCAGGGTCAATAAGTACAACATTCTCTCCTATTTTCCAAATTTTCAGCTAAATCGGTCAAGACCTTAACCTTTTGAGAAGTGAGTTCAAAATTGGGGTTTGCCACCCCTAAAGTGAGTTTTTTTCCCCATATTTTAGAATCTAAGGGAAAAATTCTTAATGAGATTAATAACACATATTTTCTTGTGTAGTAAATGTTTATTTTCACACAATATTCATAATAATTCCGAGATTTCATCTACAGTCACATCCACGCGCCTTGCCATATAGCTACCGATAACACTTGTTGCTACCTACTAGCACTCACTAGGCCTGCCGTAACACGCACTGGCAACGCACCTTTTCACAAAAACATGCTAAAAATAGATCAAATCTCGTCCAAATGTTCCACCAAATAGTTCATGATGTTGTCAATAGGTAGCACTACTGCATAACCGAACTCCAGCTCGATGCACCCATGCCTTGAATTACTGTGCAACACAAAAACATCGAAACGTACATATACGGGAATACTCTGGCAGGGCGCTCGGGCGCGCACGTATATATACGGGCATACTTTTCAAAAGGTTAAAGACTTATTGGTAATCATAATTCGGAAAATGATGTTAAAAAATGAAGGAGGCAGTGAAGATACAAAGATACACTTTAGAAGGCATGACGTGAATTAGTACAATGCAAAGATGTTGGAATAGTATATATAGTGTACAATGTCAATATCCAGTTAGGCCTACACTGTGTGGTGGGCCTTATGGGAATGTCGTACTCGGTTCATGTTGCACGTACCGGTGCTCGCTCAACAACGCGTCCAACTGAGCGTTTTCCTAGTTAATTGATTGGATTGGACATTGCTTAACGTCCCATATTTATGCACTTTGGCTAATCGAGACGATGAGTGGTGATAGATGAGGATGAAGTATGAACAGAAGGGAGGAGGGGAAACCCGGTACCGGCACGTAGCCTACTCCTTTTGAAAAGTACCAAGGGGATCAACGGCTTAACGTCCCATTCGAAAGGGCGGTGTAACTTTGACAGTCATATAGGTTCCTCCACTAACCCGGACTGCCGAGCCAACGTCAAAGAGAACGAAGTCGTTACACTAGCTCTCGAACCCTCCATCTGCTAGAAACCAGCGGTATACGTGAGTTTCAGGGTCGAGCGGTCACCCACTCTTCCCCTGACCACGCCCGATTCTGCTTTCCTTCGGTGTTCGAGTGGGAACCGGTTAAACGAGCTCGGCTAAACGGCTGGCTTTATTTAATTAATCCAATAAAAAAGAAAGTTACAGTATCTTAATTTGGGGACATCTATTTTTGGAATAATCGTCATCCTAATAAATAATAACCAGGCCAATTTCATGCTTTCTTCACATTTGCACGATTGTAATGCTTAAAGCAGCCCACCACTATCCTTGAAACGACGGTTCCAATTGGCCAAACAATGGAGCATATTTCTCAATTTGGTTGGTCTTGAAACACACCCGTATGTAGAATTGTTAATATTTAATACGATTCAGAAGTTACAAAATCCATCCCGATCGGGGTTCGAACCCGAGTCTCCCACATTCCAGGTAGGCGCCTTAGCCAACTAGACCACCAAGTCGGTAACTATTTAACTTCTGATTTGTAGTTGCATCATAGATCTGAATGGATGGAACAGTACTGCAACGTATATCTGCTCGAACCCCGATCGGGATGGATTTTTTAACTTCTGAATTGTATTAAATTAATAATGGAGCATACTTGCGTGAATATATCAATCACTACAATACTATCAAAGTCAAACAACATTACACAAGACACAGTACAAGACATATTTTTCCCATCATTTGTACACTTATGAGACCGTTTTTCGCTTTCCGGGACAAACGACAGCTGCAATTTTTATGAAATTTTCAGATCGCCTTTAAAATCTCTAATATTAGACTTTTCCAAGAATGTAAGTGCCACTAATTAAATTTGTCACATTGTAAATTGCACTTTACCACTTTTTCCACTTTTTGAAACTGAAAATCCTGTAAAATCGACCATTATATAAAATATCTTAAAAACAAATAGTTAGTATCATTCTATTTTACTATTTGCTTGTATTGTTGGTTAAAATTACTTTCAAAATATAATTCTATGATAACAATGACAAAATGAAGTTGAAATAAAAACAGAGCAAACTAGCAACCAAGCCACTGAAAATGCTCATCCATCAAGTCTTATCTTCTGAAACACAAACAAACTATATATATACTACTAGGAAAACGCTAAAGTCCCGCCGCGTTGATGGATGAGCTTTTTAAAGTTTCTAGTTTGTGTGGAATATCTTTACTTTTGCAAGTGCTTTGTTTTGCTACCTACGGATTGTAGGTGATTGTTGTCAAGTTTCTTTTGTTTCTTGTCAATTGGGAAGATTTACCGTAAAAAACTTATATTAAAAGTTTTATTTTTATGGATTCTGGCTAACTTTTTCTTCCAAAAGGTACAACATCACCATAACCTTAATGTCCATGTATAATATGAACGTTGTAGCCCCACCCGTTTGGTCAGAATTGGCCCAAATGGCACGAAAATATCGCACAAAAAATCAAAAAACTTATATTAAAAGCTTCATTTCTATAGATTCTGGCTAACTTTTTCAACTTTTTCTTTCTAAAGGTACTACATCACCATAACCTTAATGTCCACAAAATATCGCACTAAAAATCGAAAAAAATCGTAAAAGTACGATATTCATGAGAAATATTTCTTCGATTGTACCCAAAAACGCAGCAAGTCTAAGTTCAGAGATTTCGAAGGTCCTGTCAAATTTTCATCAAGATCGCATATGCCGTTTGCCCGGTAGAGAGCGAACAGACAAGAATAAAAAAAAAAAAAAAAAACACCGGAGCTAAATTTTTTGGGGGTCAGTGAAATTGAAGTCTTCGCTTCACTCGCTTCGCTCGCTACGCTCATCCAATTTTTTGTTTAGTTCATATAAACATTTTATAAACTAGGAAAACGCTAAAGTCCCGCCGCGTTGATGGATGAGCTTTTTAAAGTTTTTAGTTTGCATGGGATATCTTTACTTTTGCAAGTGCTACCTACGCATTGTAAGTGATTGTTGTCAAATTTCTTTTGTTACCTGTCAATTGGTATTATTTACCGTAAAAACTTAAATTAAAAGCTTTATTTCTATGGATTCTGGCTATCTTTTTCAACTTTTTCTTTTAAAAGGTACTACATCACCATAACCTTAATGTCCATGTATAATATGAACGTTGAAGGCCCACCCGTTTGGTCAGAATTGGCCCAAATGGCACGCAAATATCGCACTAAAAGTCAAAAAACTTATATTAAAAGCTTTATTTCTATAAATTCTGACTAACTTTTCCAACTTTTTCTTTCAGAAAGCAATACATCACCATTACCTTAATGTCCATGTGAAATATGAACGTTGTAGCCTCACCCGTTTGGTCAGAATTGACCCAAATGGCATGAAAATATCGCACAAAAAGTCAAAAAATTTATATTAAAAGCTTTATTTCTATAGATTCTGGCTAACTTTTTCATTTTTTTCTTTCAGAAAGCAATATTACCTTAATGTCCATGTGAAATATGAACGTTGTAGCCCTACCCGTTTGGTCAGAATCGGCCCAAATGTCTCGAAAATATCGCACTAAAAATCGAAAAAAATCGTAAAAGTGCGATATTCATGAGAAATATTTCTTCGATTGTACCCAAAAACGTGGCACATCTAAGTTCAGAGATTTCGAAGGTCCCCTTCAATTTTCATCAAGATCGCATATGCCGTTTGTCCGGAATCGTGCGAACAAACAAGACAAAAAAAAAAAAAAAAACAAACAACCGAGCTAAATTTTTTGGGGGGTCAGTGAAATTGAAGTCTTCGCTTCGCTCATCCAATCATAATCGAGTATAAGAACATCACGCTAGCTGTTCAAAACAAATGTTGAATATTTACTTGAATCACATTTTAGTGAAATAATTTACACTATTTTTTCTGTGTCTGCATTTTTTATCAATGAAATAATATAATTATTAAAAATTGATTGTATATAATAGTGTAAGCATTCAGTTACCTACAAATCGGTATAAAAATAAATAAAATCGGTTAACCAAGTTCCTAGTTATGTACATTTGAAGATAGTAGTGAGTAAGCGTTTCAATGATCGCACATCCAAAAACATAATGGCTTCTAAAAAAAACGTATACCACAATTCGAAGTGACATACTACCTGGAACTGTTTCATAAGGTGCATACTCACACGTGGTCAAGTCCGATTTGAGATGTTAAGTGGGTTGTGCGAAAAAAAAATCCACAGGTTCTAGCTCCTGGTCTATATAGGCCACACCCTCCCCTGTCAATAGTCATCGACAGCAGACTACAGCGTGCGACGTCACGGCGTTGTTGCCGTAATTCTTGTAAATGCTCGGCCGTACGAGTTGAAGTTGGACCGAACATCTCAAATATCTCGAAAACGAACCCCGTTTGACCACATTTTTAAAAGCAAATAATGTTAATCATGAAATTATCTAAATTTTTCTCGTAAATTTGTTGATATTCCTTTACGGGTAACGATGTTACGCAAAGATATGCGATTGAAAGTGTAGGTTTTTGTTCAGCTACAATGCATAAGATAGGGAATTCCAGTGCATTTCAAAACGCAATAAATAAAAAACTAGTACCGTTAGGCCCAAACAGTTTTTTGCTATATTCACAAGCTCATTTTCATCTTGCAGTACCGGTACCTGCAATCAGAAGGATATCTATAACATGCGCAGTTACCATCGATCGACTTTAAAAACTCATTCTCTGCGCTTACTTGTCTAAGAACATTTCCAGGCCTATGTTTCAACTTTAAGTTTCATTTACGGTTGTGAATTTAATTCTCTACCCAACCACTAGACGTTTTAACCATCTTAACCCGAGAGTAGTCGCGTGTGGTCTTTTAGACCGACTTTTTTTTTCAACAGTTGGTGTTTGTACAGCGCGCATGCGTGGCTTGTCTAGTTCCGCCTACCTCCAAATAGATTGCAACCAGTGTGCAATACGCGATTCAGTGTTTGCAGAACTTCATCTAAGAAAAGAGGTCCTGTTCGGTTGCTTGTCTTCGACCGCTGCGCGATACTAAGGAGTAAAAATATGCATACTCATCACTATTATGAGACATGTATTTGTTATTGTAGGTTGATTATCTCAACATAGTTTTGCAAATATTTCTGTCTGGTTACAATATTCAACTACAGGTGTTTCAAAACATATTTTTATACCTTTTGTTGGTTTGCCCCATTCTGGTTTGATTGATTATGATGATTATTTTTGATTATTGATTGAATTGATTAATTTAACCATGTATGCTGTCACTATATGATAATTTATCTATATGTAATCAAACGTCATCTAACGTTATTAGCCCATAATAAATAATGCGGTCTAAAGGACCGGGCGCGACTACTAACGTTACAAACAGGGGCGCGACTACTCTCGGGTTAAAGTCGAGTGAGCGTAATTGCACATCCAAGTGATTTTCTTCAAATTTCAGTTGTAGCAAGATGAAATTGCGCTGCTTAATATTTAAAAAAAAAATTACCTAACCGCACCACTTTTTAATTTATTGCGTGTTGAAATACGCTGGATAATGCTATCTTAAAGCATTGTAAATAAGCAAAAACCTACACTTTCAATAGGATAATACTGTTTAACTACTATGAAAAAATATAGGATATTAAAAAATTTAGTACCAAAATGTAGGTAACTTCATGACTTAAAATATTACACTTGAAAAAGATTGCTTTACCAGGTCCATTTCCGAGATAATTGTGATTGAATTTTGTTGTACCTCATTTAATTCCGTGTTTACGCGAGATGTATGGCAACAGTGCGTAACGTCACAACATCGTTTGTCCGTCACGTCTCTCGGAGGCGTGCCGTTGCTGTTGACAGTAGGCCTAGAGCTACCACAGTAGGGCTACTAGCCTCTTTAGTTTAGAATGCCTACACAAAGCCTACACTGCTGCGTTTTGACAACAGGCCTAGTGAAGTCCAAGTTCCAACAGTAAAAATTAAAAATGTTTAACATAACATAACATTTCTTAACGGTTACAAATGGGCCCTTCTGCCCGGTGGCAACCACTCACTCCCCCCAGACCTAATTACTGTCCCCCCCTAAAAACGATCTAAATTCCCTTAAAGACCCACTACCTACAATATCCCCCGACAAGTCATTCCATTCCCTAACAGTCCTTTCCATGAAACCATACCGACCCAGATCCGTTCTTACTACTTGACGCTGGAACTTCCATGAATGATCCCCCCTTCCCCTGTAAAGCCCCTCCTGTAGCCTATTGCAGATGTCCCCCCATCCCTTACTTCCCCTAGCCGCCCTGTACATATTGCACAACCTAACCTCCCTTCTTCTTCCCTCTAATGACTCCCACCCCAACTCTCCTACCATTGCAGTGACACTGTCATATATACTCTCTCTACATTCCCCTTATCATCCTCTTCCCACCGCCACCGCCTAACATTTCCCGTAACCCTTCTTGCCGCCCTACGTTGGACTTTCTCTACCTCCAAAACCTCCCCCAACTTATACGGATCCCATGCTGCCGCCCCATACTCCAGGACAGGTCTAACCACTACCTTATATGCCCGATCTTTAACTTCCCGGCTGGCCCCTCTTAGATTTCTCATAACGAAACCCAGAGCCCTATTTTAATTTAATTTTAAAGTTTAATTCTTAGTGGCAGTGGTACGCCACAAACACTGTAATAGGACTAGGAGGCCTATTCCTATTAGCCTACAGTATTTATATGCCAGTAGAGTAGGCCTAGGCCTAGCCAGCAATCATTGTGTATCTTTGTCCACTGTGGTTCTATAATCAAATTGGCAAAGCTATGCCTACAGTATTTACTATGGTCCTAGGCCTACCTCTAAGATTTTAATGTTTAATATTTGTAGGTATATGTCTCACTGATCATTAAAAAACTAGGCATAAATATATTAAAAAAATATCTATGTAGTGGGCGCAGTGCACAGTCTGAAGCCGGTAAAAGCACTACACTATAAACCCAAAGCTTATATCCTAGCCCTAGCCAAACGTTGAGGGAAGAATGTCTTCGTGTTTGAGTAATTTCCAATGCAAAGTTATAAAAATCCTACCCGTCATAGATAAGAAGTAAACAATAATGATGGGATGAATAAAAAAAAGTAAAAAAAAGTTTTTCCAGACGGGACTCGATCCGGCAACCTCTCACGTGCAATGCAAGTACGCAAACCGTTAGGCCAGCAGCGACCACAGAGCACGGTTGGTCCAGAGCGATCCGTGCGCTTCCTTCAATGCAACAGATGTGCACGCTGACTCAAAACGAGCATAAAAGTTTTGTGGTGGCAATTAGGACACTTTTAATACTTTTAAAGCCTACTGCCAATATTTCTTGAATGTAATTGACGTCTGTGCGTAGCATGTGTACGCAATTACTGTTTACTTTGGTATGAAACACTTTCGAGGTGGCAGTTTTCTCGACGCATCCACACTCGATCAGAATGAGAAGGCTACCCGTGCCATGTTGCCAAGCCAAATACCAGGTTGGCCAAACTCTCAAGAAGAAGTTTCCAACTATTACATATCGTAGGCTATATTTATTGTTTATAATTACATGAAAGCCAATCATATTGAATGTTTAATGTTTAACGAACATGGCATTATTTCGTCCATAGACCCATTAACCTAATTTAGTGATTAACGTGTTATTTTGATGGGACGTTTCGATTTCCGAGGTTGGAAAATACTTAACTAGTCAGTTAGCAACTGTACGAATAAGAGTTGCAAATAAATATGTTTTCCTAAAATGTAACAATTAAAAATTAATTAATACTTACAGTAGTAAAATAAACTACAGTTGTGGGTTGTAAGATTATCTCATAAAAAAATACTGATTAGGCCCTATTTTATAAGTTATTACTGAATAATAATATTATACTCTTGAGTCCGCTGGTACACTCGCTCGAGCCACTTTAATCCACACTTAAGCTTAGGCCTACGTTCTCATTACATAACTTTTATTTCCAGGTAGGGCCTACTTTTAAAAAATTCCTCTTGTTAATTTCTATTTTAATTACTGGTACCTATGTGTACCAAATGTTTCAGATTTCATTGGAACATGAGATTCTTCTTCATCCCCGCTACTTTGGGCCACAACTGTTGGAAACAGTTAAGCAAAAGCTTTATACAGAAGTTGAAGGGACCTGCACTGGGAAGTAAGTTGGAGTTGGCCTTCAGTCATAAGTAGTAGTTTTTATTCGATCAGCAATTAGGCCTAGTTTGGTAGGTATATCCATTATGTTTTTCTTTCGATATGCGTGAAACGTTGGCATTCTTGTCATAGAAATTACTCTTTTTGTTTCAAGATGATCAATCCATGTAGTTTGTGTGTGTGTGTGTGTGTGTGGTGCATGGAGGGGGGCAGGGTCATCTCAATAATAGCCTATTTGGGGGCTTGAGGCAAAAATTTCTATTGGGGCCCCTACCACTAGTTGAAGTTGCTACTTCTATATATTCGTTTCTTACCCCCCACCGACTGTCTAGATCAGTGGTTCTCAACCTTTTTTCTGCTGTGACACACATGTCGATACGTAAATATTTACATAAATAATATTTAACCAGCTTAAATAAACCTTACTTTATTGTTAAATTTTGCAAATTACAATACATCAACAGTAATGAAAAACCAAGACTCTTAGATTGGGAGGATATAAAAAACATAAAAACACAAACAATAACCACGGTCAGGAATAAAAACACTTGCCAAAAGTGCGTAAATTTTTAGGAAGCATCTGCTTCCTTCCTCAGACGCGAGGGAACTGCCGTCTCTCGGTGCCACGCAAAATCTCCGCTGTGCGCAGCGCCCGACCTAGTTGCTCGCACACCACCGGTCTCCACACTGGCGGGAAATCAGCTAGGCTGGCTGACAGCACCAGGGACAAAATCCATTGTTGCGGCCTCTTTCAGTCTTCTTTTAAATACATTGGGTTCCTTTACTATAATAGTCACATTTTCCCAATCCACACTTGTTTACACTCAAAAAGGTGGTCCTTTAACTTTTGGCAGCTCGCATTCTCCCCTCTATAGTTTTCCTGTATTCGTTCATGCGCACTAGGGCAGGCCTTTCCGTTTCGCCTATGTAGACCGCGTTACAATTGCAGGGAATCGCATAAACAACGTTCTTGCTACTTTGAACTGGATCAGGTTGTTTAGTTACCGTGAGAAGGCTTCTCAGGGTTGAAGATGATCTAAAGGAGGTCCTAAGATTGAATTTGCTAGCAATACGGCAAAGTATTTCGAACACACACCTCGTATATATTCGATGGAGAAAGTAGCTGACGGATTCTCGGTCGTCTTAGTTTCCAGAATAAAATGTTTAGGGTAGTCATTGGCCTGAAATGCCTTTAAAAGATGATGGTTTTTGTCCGTGAGTAGGGCAGGGGTAGAGCAAATGACCGACGCTCTAGCGGCTAGACATTTAATTATTCCGCGTTTAACACTAGTAGGTTGGTTTGATGTAAAATTCAGGGGCCTACTGGTCAGTGTGCGTTTTCTTCCGGAAAACAGAAGTCACTAGTTTTCCGTCGTTAGATCTCCCTAAATTGACGTCGAAAAAGGGCAAGGCTCCGTCCTTCTCTACTTCTACAGTGAACTTGCTGGACGCAGCTTCTTGATTCAGGTGGTTTAAATATGTGTCAATATTGTCACTACCGTACGACCAGACCGCAAAAATACTGTCAACATATTGTCGCCAATGTTCCACGTGGAAGGGTTTCAATTTCTTCAAGGTAGATATTAGCTAGGATAGGAGACAAGCTGGATCCCATGGCCACGCCTTCTGTTTGCATGTAGTTAGTGTCACCGAACCGGAAATAGCTGGATTTGACACAAACACTCAACAATTCCATAATGTTTTCAACATGTGGCGTTGTTCTACTCCCAAGTCTGTTGTCCGCGGCCAAACGTTTCTTGTCACAGGTCAGAGCATCATTGACCGGAATGTTGGGAAACAGATTCATGATGTCAAAGCTCACCAGAATGTCGTCAGGTTGCAAAACAAGTTGTTCAACAGACTGCAAGAAATCTTGTGAGTTTTGTAGCATGCTAAGTGATGTTGTGCCAACTGGTTTTAAAATATCCAACAGAAATTTGGATAAGTGGTCCGATGGAGAGTTCCTTGATCTAACAATAGGTCGAAGTGGGGCGTTTTTCTTATGAACTTTAGGCAAGCCGTACATGTGTGGGGGCTTGCTGTGGTGGGGTGTGAGGTGAGTCCGGAAAGACTGAGTGATAGTGTTGCTCTGTTTTTTAATTACCTTATAAATTTGGTTATCAATTTTCGTGGTTGGGTCCCTGTCAAGTTTGACATACTGGGGCAAACTAAGTATGTCCAAAATCTTTTGCTCATAGTCAACCTTAACCTTAAGATAACAGTAGGCCTACTCTTGCCTTTGTCACCGGGCAATATAATTATACTTTTGTCACGTTTGAGCGATAAGATGGCTGACCGTTCTGAGGGGGAAATATTGCTGTGAATAGGCCTGAGAGGTTTTTCCAGTAAACTCTTTACCTTGTAGCGCAACTCGTTTTGCAACTCAGGGGGAACAGACCCAATGACTGATTCAGATAAGAAGGCATAGAATCCAATACCATCCCCCAAACCCCCGTTGCCCACTAGGTATAAACCTGTCCGTAGAAAACTAAATCTAAATGATGTTCCAATCCACCCAACAATGGCAGAAAAAATAGTGAACTATTCTAACTCAGATACTGACTACATAAATACCACTACACTTAACTGCCTGACCTGGTCTGACCTTGACAATTTAAGCCATATGACCTACTAAGAAAACGCTTAAGTCCCGCCGCGTTGATGGATGAGCGTTTTTTTTTTTTTACAACGAAAAAAGCGAAAAATGGTGTTTTTTTTAATAGATAATTTTTCGATTACGCTCAAATTTCACACGAATATATTAATTCATAAAATTAAAGTTCTGTGAAAAAATCATTAAAATCGGATAAGGCATGTAGGTTTTATTCGTCGAAGAAATGTTAAAAATTGAAAAAAATCGTAAAATTGCGATTATCATGAAAAAAGATTTTTCGATTGCGCTTAAATTTCACACGAATATATAAATTCATAAAATTAAGGTTCTGTGAAAAAATCATTACAATCGGATCAAGCATGTAGATGTTATAAGTCGAAGAATTTTTTTAAAAATCGAAAAAAATCGTAAAATTGCTATTTTCATGAGAAATAATTTTTTGATCGATTTTTCCCTCCGTGCAGTTCTTCGTTCAGAGATTTCATAGACCTCCATAAAATTTCATCGCAATTGGAGTATTGGTTTAGCCGGAATCGTGTTCACAGACACACAAAAAATACAAAAAAAAAAAAAAAAGAAAAAAAAAAACATTCCGGATTTTTTTCTACAGTGTAGTGAAATGGAATCTTCGCTTCGCTCGCTACGCTCATCCAAAAAAATTTCACCTTAACATCTGCAGTATATAAAAACACTTTGATGAACTAATAATTGAACTGAGCACATTATCTTTCAATTTTGACATATTAATTCTCACCAAACATCATCTTAATCTACAAACCCCATTTAATATCCCAGACTTTACAACCTATCACACCCTATCCAAAAATTCTAGCTTTGATGGTAAAACAATACTAGTAAACGTCCAGCGAATAAAACATGTTTTCATTACACCAGTAGCAGAAGTAACATCTGCCAATGCTACTTCTCTCAAATTTAGTATAGGACCTGAACAATTTACTCTTCTTGTAATATATCAAACACCATCACTGGATCATAAACTATTTGTAATGGAGCTAGAACAGGTCCTAACTGTAGAACCTTTGTGTTGCAACTCCATCATTGTGAGAGACATAAATATTGACATACTTGATTCCGTATCTCCAAAGCATTATACGCAGTGCTTAATTTGTAATGGACCATTATACGCAGTGGTTTATTTGCCTATTTTTGTGGGTATACGCAGTATACCCACCTTTTTTCATGAATTATTACTATTAGGTACGCAACACTCACATTTTGGCTAATATATATAAAAAAACGAAAATAATTTATATTAAGGGGGATCCATGGACCCAATTAAAATTTTCCTAAATATTAGTTTCACGAAACATCGGACAGTTTATCAATTATGATCATCTGACATTGCCAAAACTATTTTTGATTTATTTTTCGGTTGAGCGGCACGCCCAATCTAGACGATTATAGTGAAATTTTTGACCTATACATGGCACAGCTTTCTGCTCATAATTTTTGTGTTAGAAGGCTCATTTTTGTTTCTATTTATAACACATACTCCTGGCTATAAACTCTATCAGTTGGAATTTGTTTCCCGTTAATATCTTGCACGGACACATCTTCCACGCACACAAACAAATTCCAATTTATAGAGTAAAGCCAGGAGTATGTGTTACAAATAGAAACAAAAATGAGCCTTCTAACACAAAAATTATGAGCAGAAAGCTGTGCCTTGTATACGTCAAAAAGTTCACTATAATCGTCTATATTGGGCGTACCGCTCAACCGAAAAATAAATCAAAAATAGTTTTGGCAATGTCAGATGATCATAATTGATAAACTTTGTCCGATGTTTCGTTAAATTAATATTTAGGAAAATTTTAATTGGGTCCATGGATCTCCCTTTTATTTTACACCCACATGCTCATATTTCAAATTTACTTGAATACATTTATAACTGTAAATAAACTTAGTACATTCAGCCCTCACTTTTGAAGAGTAATAACCAACAATTTCGACAATTTCCCATTATTGTTGGACGTGATCACGAACGTAATGATATGCATATTCAATGGTTGTGACATGGAATCTCGTCTCTACACCAATTCTTTTTTTTATAGTTTTATAGTTATTACTGTACAAAAAAGCCATTAATTTGGTATTGCATTCAGCCCACTTATTTTTTCTAGAACGCACCAAACACACTCTAAAAACCTGATTTTCAAAATTTTCGCCTGCGGCGCTGTAGTTGGGGGGCAAGCCCCCCAAACCCCCGTACTGGACCCCTTAAAATAATTCTCCCGGTTTTTTCGCGTGTACCCACCTTTTCCCTTACAAATTAACCACTGATTATACGCATAACATAAAAAATGACTACTTAAACCTTCTAAGTGAGAAAGGTTAGAAGTAACTCATGTATAAACATTCCCACTAGAGTTACCCCTACTTCCCAATCATGCATTGATCACATCTTCATCAAGACAAAAATTCGACATATCACCCCATGTATTTTACAATCACATATAACAGACCACTTTGCCACCACACTCGCTTTAGGGCTTACAAATTGTAAGCAAAATGAAAAATCTCATAGGCTGACACAAAATGAAAATAATAATAAACACATTGACTATGTAGGACTCCTTAACTCATTAGAAAACGAAAACTAAGAAAAAAACACCAGAGAAACGAACGTCAACATTGCTACAGAGGCCTTTCAAAGCACATTTAGAAAACACATAGATAATAATAGTAAACTAAAGAAACAAAATTACTCAAAACTCAGAAAAATTAAGCCATGGATAAACTCTAGCCTTATCCACCAAATACGGCAAAGAGATGCATTATATGTAGATATCTTGACCCCTTTTCCAACATTAAATCGGGTTGGGGGGAGCAGTATCACACTACTCCGTTTCTTTATAAAAAAATGAAAATTAACGAAACGGACGCCTGTGCTGATAGAGGAACACTCAATCCCAATTTACGCCAAAAATACACACTCTTCAGAAATCTATTAAAGGAGGACTGACATGGTGATGGTAAATTTTAATATAGTATTCTAGATACTATTTAACAACAATATGTGCCAGCATTAGAGCTGTCAGTCAGCATGGTACATGCCGTTAGTGCGCACGCCTTTTCGTCTACTTGCGTGTGACGACATACTGGCCAAGCCACTAGAAGATGATCGAGGCGGCAATATAATACCACACGGCAGTAAACGTTCTTCATAATATCTTTCGCGCAATGAATGGCAGAATAACCAAAATGTGTATAGGTACAGTAGAATATTCGTGCACGATCATGCCGCAAACAGATAGGAATTATGTCTCTTAGCGGCTTGGCAATTATTTAATGAAAAATAACACGCGTTTTAACTTTTGTCTCCTCGCTTCCACCTGCCATCCGTGCAATGTGGTTCGGGCCTCACCGGGAATCTTCGGCACTCGCTACTGGCAGTTTCGGAAATTGTTCACGGCGAGAGCAAGTAGCGACTGCATAATAAACTACCCTGTTCCTCTGTTGCACGATTTTACTCAAACTATTATGCACAAAATTCTCATCAAATTCAATATTGCCCTTTTCATGTATTGGCATTATCATTATAGCACCATGGACCATGGTTTGCTGGTTTCGATTCTCTTAAAAATGCTATGAACTTTCACGTTTTACTACTATCCCTCGACTAGCCCCTTAGGGTAGCCCTGCGTTTATTATGGACCATCCGGTGGCGAGTGAGGAAGAAGCCTGCTGGACTCGCCCTAAACACGTTGAACGCAAAGCGGTCGGTGCTGGAGGCAAAAGTTAAAACACATGTGTTTGTATTAAATTATATTGGCAAGCCCCTAAACAACATAATTCAATTCTGTTTGCGGCATACTTTAAAGCGAATATTCTGCTCTATGTATGCAAAAATTGATTATGCTGTCGCTTATTGCGTATCAGATGTAAGAATGAACGTTTGCTGCCGTGCGATATTACACTGCCGCTTCTATCGGGGCTGAGTGGCTAGGCCAGTGTGGCGTCACACACTAATAGACAAAAAAGGGAGATCAAATATCTCGAAAACGAGTTGACTTAGAGAAATGCTTTTTTCGGTAATCGTACTTATTTCAGACGTAAATCAACTTTGGTTAGCCATGCCGGTCCTCCTTTAAATCATTCACTTAAACAAGACAAAATTGATTATTATCATAATAAGATAGAACAGGCAAATAACAACCCAAATGAAACCTGGAAAACAATCAACGAAATAATGGCTAGAAAAGGAAATAAACTTAATCGGATAGAAAAAATAAAAGTTAACGACAAACTAAAAGATACAACAGAAAATCCCACAGAAGTAGCAAACTGTTTTATTGATTACTTTACTAACATTGGCCTAGATCTTGCCAAACAAATAACTCCCTCGCCCCACATACGATTGCCTGGAAATACCTCCCCTATCCAAAGTAACTCCATATTTCTTGAACCAATCACAGACTCTGAAATTATTGAAGTGCATGCTAAATGGTGTCCGTACTGTGCATGCCGTAAATATACGCGCCACAACACTCCTCACTTCATGTGTCTGTGCATGCCTTATATATACGCGTATTATCGCCAGCAGCAGAGGTCTTCATTCTAGTGATTTTTGTTCTGTTATGTTGGTGGTAGATGATCGATTTTTCGAGGCTACCCTAACTGGAATAGGAGCCTGTTGCTTCATCTATGCATAGTGGCATCGCGTAAGGGTTGTGTATATATCCAGAACATGTCGGTTATTTTAGGTTCAGATATAGTTTGGAGGGTGAACGGAATGATTTAATTAATTAGCCTACAGAGATGATAAAAAAAATTGAGATACTTGCAAAAAAAGGCAAAGTAATGATAGTTTCAACTCAAGTATAAATTCGGGTATTTTACCCTAAAATTAATACACAGGGGAAGAACAACTTCTGAAAATAAATTCCACAGTTAAGGGGTTAAAAACATCCTCGGCTCCTGGTCATGATTAAGCGAGTGAAGCGAGAGTTTCCATTTGACTCTGCCGGAAAAAATAGTCACTGTTTTTTTTTTTGTTTGTTTGTTTGTATGTCTCGCCATAACGTTCGAACGGAGGCTCGGATCGAGTTGAAAATTTTGACCATCCGCAAGCTTCGTTCTCGATTGAATGCCATTAGTTTTGTGGCAAAATCGTTCAAAAAGTTAAAAAGTTACATTAAAGTTAATCAAAAGTTTTTTTTTCAAACTAAACGGCGACAAAATCTGAGGTGGCCAAATCATTTAGAATGTCCGTCCGGTCACGAATATGTTAATTTTATTTTTATCCCATAAGTAGTGTAGATGGAAATTACATTATAACAAAGTACCGTTACCATGGCAACGTAAAGTCGCACGAGTTTGCTGGTCACTATGCACTGCCACCTAGAAGTAATCAAAATACTATCGAGGAAGCAGTGTATTATTTGTTATCAAAGAGTTAAAATAGTTTTCCCAAAGAAATGATGTCAAGGTCCTCTAGATGGCGGTGGATTTTATTCATAAAGTAAAGGTTTACCCATGGGTTTACCCAAATACCTTGCCGATAATAAATAATATTGGAAACTTGGCCCCGTGGACAGCGAACGACGCAAGTTTTAAATTTAAAAAAAAGTGCAATGTGGGTCTAGCTATAGCACGTGCTCGCTTATCAATGCGTCCAACTGAGCGTTTCCTAGTAACATCTCAACTCACTATTTCGATGTGTAAATACCACTAAAACCCTTGTCACACATTTTTAACATTTCTATTGAAAATCTATTGAAAATTCCACTGAAAATCAGTTATAACAGAATGGGTATCTAGGACAGAGATACTGTGACTTCTTAGGTCCTAGATCTTATAATAATTTACCAATTAATATCACGTCAACTCGTTCAAAAAACTACCTTCAAGAGAGCCGTACATACCTGGCTACTGAAACAATCCTGTCCAAACTGCAACTACGGTACCTAATCAACTTTAATTCTAGCCCACACATATTTGAATAAGCACTCGAACTGATTGTGACCTAATTCTAAATTTCTTATTTACTATAGGCCTATTTTATATTGTAACTAAATTCAAACTTTCTTATTTATATTATTAAGCGAGCGAAGTGAGCGTTTCCATTTGACTCTGCCGGAAAAATTAGTCACTGTTTTTTTTTTTTTTTTTGTTTGTTTGTTTGTTTGTTTGTTTTTTTGTTTGTATGTCTCGCGATAACGTTCGAACGGAGGCTCGGATCGAGTTGAAATTTTCACCATCCGCAAGCTTTGTTCTCGATTGAATGCCATTAGTTTTGTGGCAAAATCGTTCAAAAACTTAAAAAGTTACATTAAAGTTAATCGAAAGTTTTTTTTTCAAACTTCACGGCGACAAAATCTGAGATGGCCAAATCATTTAGAATGTCCGTCCGGTCACGAATATGTTAATTTTATTTTGATCCGATAAGTAGTGTAGATGGAAATCACATTATAACAAAGTACGGTTACCATGGCAACGGAAAGTCGTGCAGCTTTTTTGGCTCATGATAGCGGTCGAACGGAGGCTCGGATCGAGTTGAAATTTTCACCATCCGCAAGCTTTGTTCTCGATTGAATGCCATTAGTTTGTGGCAAAATCGTTCAAAAAGTTAAAAAGTTACATTAAAGTTAATCGAAAGTTTTTTTTCAAACTCAACGGCGACAAAATCTGAGATAGCCAAATCATTTAGAATGTCCGCCCGGTCACGAATATGTTAATTTTATTTTGATCCGATAAGTAGTGTAGATGGAAATTACATTATAACAAAAGGAACGTTGCCATGGCAACGAAAAGACGCGCGAAGTTTCTAATGCACTGCCACCTAGAAGTTATCAAAATACTTTCGAGGAAGCAGTCTATTATTTGTCAACAAAGAGTTTAAATAGTTTTCCCAAGGAGTCGAGGTCCTCTAGATGGCGGTGGATTTTAAAGTAAAGTATTAAACACGGGTTTACCCAAATACCTTGGCAATAATAAATAATACTGGAAACGCGAACGTCGTAAATTTTTAAATTTAAAAAAATTTGCAATGTGGGTCTAGCTATAGCACGTGCTCGCTTATCAACGCGTCCAACTGAGCGTTTCCTAGTTATAGTATTTGTAATGTTTTTGGTAATATATTATTAATTAAGTGAGCGTTTCCATTTGACTCTGCCGGAAAAAATAGTCACTGTTTTTTTTGTTTTTGTTTGTATGTCTCGCCATAACGTTCGAACGGAGGCTCGGATCGAGTTGAAATTTTGACCATCCGCAAGCTTTTTTCCCGATTGAATGCCATTAGTTTTGTGGCAAAATCGTTCAAAAAGTTAAAAAGTTACATTAAAGTTAATCGAAAGTTTTTTTTTTCAAACTAAACGGCGACAAAATCTGAGGTGGCCAAATCATTTAGAATGTCCGTCCGGTCACGAATATGTTAATTTTATTTTGATCCGATAAGTAGTGTAGATGGAAATTACATTATAACAAAAGTAACGTTACCATGGCAACGAAAACTCGCACGAGGTTCGCACTATGCACTGCCACCTAGAAGTAATAAAAAACTATCGAGGAAGCAGTGTATTATTTGTTACGTTTTCTCAAAGAAATGATGTCAAGGTCCTCTAGATGGCGGTGGATTTTATCTACAAATTAAAAGTTTACCCAAATAGGCCTACCTTGGCAATAATAAATAATGTTGGAAACACGTTTTGGAAACACGTGGACAGCGAACGTCGCAAATTTTACAATTTTAATAAATTGCAATGTTGGTCTAGCTATAGCACGTGCTCGCTTATCAACGCGTCCAACAGAGCGTTTCCTAGTTAAATGATACTTTTATATGATACATAAGTATCATTATGTATGTTCCTACCTACCTGTTTAATCCACCATACAAACATGTTTAAGCTTATTTTGGCCCACACACAGGTCTCCCTGACCTCTTTGGGCTTCCAGTAAAAACAAAAAAAAATTATATATAATATCTATTTAATTACCTCCATTTAAAACCCTATAATTAGGAATAAACACTGTTCTCTTATACCGGTACCTATGTAACAAACTGTACTTATACTGGAATAAAACTCAACTTTGTATTGTATTGTATTGTAATTGATGCAATAGTATCTAGTTTGACTGAGTGTAGTGTTGCTCTGTTATTAATCACCTTATAAATTTGGTTTCAATTTTTGTGGTTGGGTCCCTGTCAAGTTTGACATACTGGGGCAAGCTAAGTATGTCCGAAATCTTTTGCTCTTAGGTAGTCAACCTTATCTAAGATAACAGTACTCTTGCCTTTGTCACTGGGCAGTATAATTATACTTTTGTCACGTTTGAGCGATAAGATGGCTGACCGTTCTGAGGGGGAAATATTGCTGTAAATAGGCCTGAGAGGTTTTTCCAGGAAACTCTTCACCTTGTAGCGCAACTCGTTTTTCAACTCAGGGGGCACAGACCCAATGACTGATTCAATTGATGCAATAGTATCTTGTTTATCAATAGCATTGGGTGTGACCGCGAAATTTAATCCTTTGGAGACTGTTTTCCGGAAGAAAACGCACACTGACCAGTACCTGAATTTTACCTCAAACCACCCTACTAGTGTTAAACGCGGAATAAATAAATGTCTAGCCGCTAGAGCGTCGGTCATTTGCTCTACCCCTGCCCTACTTATGGACGAAAACCAACATCGTTTAAAGGCATTTCAGGCCAATGACTACCCTAAATATTTTATTCTTGAAACTTTTAAACAGTGTTCCCCGGCCTAAGACGACTGAGAATCCGTCAGCTACTTTCTCCATCGAATATATACCAGGTGTGTTCGAAATACTTTGCCGTATTGCTAGCAAATTCAATCTTAGGACCTCCTTTAGATCATCTTCAACCCTGAGAAGCCTTCTCACGGTAACTAAACCACCTGATCCAGTTCAAAGTAGCAAGAACGTTGTTTATGCGATTCCCTGCAATTGTAATGCGGTCTACATAGGCGAAACGGGTAGGCCTGCCTTAGTGCACATGAACGAACACAGGAATACGATAGAGGGGAGAAGGCGAGCTGCCAACAAGTTAAAGAACCACCTTTTCGAGTGTAAAACAAGTGTGGATCGGGAAAATGTGACTATTATATCAAAGGAACCCAATGTTTTTAAGAGGAGACTGAAAGAGGCCGCAACAATGTACTTTGTCCCTGGTGCTGTCAGCCAGCCTAGCTGATTTCCCGCCAGTGTGGAGACCGGTGGTGCGCGAGCAACTAGGTCGGGCGCTGCGCACAGCGGAGATTTTGCGTGGCACCGAGAGACGGCAGTTCCCTCGCGTCGGAGGAAGAAAGCAGATGCTTCCGAAAATTTACGCACTTTATTAAAGGGGCTAAAAACCCCAAAAATTATTTTTTACCACGTGTTCTATAGCACAATACTACACTTTAATGACCGTTTAAAAAATTATATCTTGTAACTGTGATTTAACACAAATTTTTTAAATTTCTTTGATCCAGAAATTGTTGAAAATTGGTGTTTTGGAAAATTTCCTAAATCGGCTTTAACCGGCTTCTTTTTTGGTCCACATAGATACTAGAGCATAGTACCAATCTAAAATGCCCCTTTATAACATCGTGTCTTGAAACTGTGCCCAAATATACCCTCAAACACGCAAAAATATGCATTCCAAAATCACACCCCATCTTGGTAATCAGCATATTTTGACCAAACTACTTGCCCAAATTACAAACCAAAATATAGAGAATTTACAGAAAAGGCTGTCGAGTACGTCAATAATGGCCAATATTTTTTTGGATCAAAATCCTCCAAGGTCACGGGGCATAAAGATCGTCCCCATGTTATTTCTTATGGGAGATTTTTGCCGATGGGACCTAGCTCAAAAATGTCATGTTTGACAATTTTTTGGGAGGTCATGGTGGCCCCAACAATTTTTCTGTTAATTGCTAAATTCATTACAAGTTAGCCTGAATGAAATATATTTTTTGAGTTTAGCGGTTAAATACCCCTTTAAGTCTTTTTATTTCTGACCGTGGTTATTGTTCGTGTGTTTGTGTTTTTTACATCAACAGTAATTTACCAATGTGTCCCAATGTTACCAATGTGCAAATGTCTCGTGCTTCCTCATCTGTATGATACCTGAAACTGATGTAATTCGCACAGTTTCTCAGTACGAGGGTGAATAGTAGACAAACTGACGTGCATCTCACTATCAACATCAAGGACTCTCTCTGTTTATTGACTTGATTGTTTTTAAAGTTGAGTAAGCTGTTTCACATAGGTACGAAGTGGAGAAGGGAAGTAAAACACACAGAGCCTTGTTAACAATTGCAGGGTATTCATTTTAAAGAGATCCAAAATAAGTCAAAAGAGAGATCTCTTGAAATCTTGATTTTAGAGTTGTATAAATCAACTCTTCTTTTTCTGGATAAGTTAGGTCTGACACGTTGATTATGTGCTCTCCAGAACTGCAAATAGAGAGATTACCCATTCTATTCCCTTTGTTGAAATAGAAAGTATTCCTTCAAATCCTCCTGAAGGCAGGTCAAGTGTTGAATTATATCTATCTTTCTTGAACTGATCTTTAGATTTTATTTCCAACTTACTTGCGGCATTCATTGCATCTGGAAAAATCATATGGCCTTCATTTATTGCTTATGTCCACATTATTTCCCCTCTCCCCCCCCCAAAAAAAGAGATTGATAAGATAGCATCAAAAATGCATACTAGCGATATTTACTTTTTTTACACATGGGCACGACCTGGCACCTCCACCATTTGTACGAATTGGGCAGAATTTGCTGTAGGTTACTCGGCACCTTCACCAAAACCGTGTTTTTTTTAAATACCTAGACTTATCATGTTTATCGAATTGTCAATGTGTTGGCGAATTAAGGATTAATAATTGAGTTCAATTCCAATCGAATTGTGTATATTTTATGTTGGTGGCATAAAATGTAATGATATCAGTTTAATTCATATTTTTACAGTGGTTAGCTTAGCCAAAGATAACACATGGAGGCTTTGACTTGGCATAAATTGGGGGCCTCGTTTGCCTCATGGGTAAGATGGGTTTGAGAGGGGGGGACGTATCTCACTTACGTGTACGTCGGGAAAATCACTTGAACCAGCCATGGCTAGTGGTTATCAGTACTCTGGTTAGAATGTGTTGACCAGGTAGGCCAGGATTATAATATACCTCTTTTTTCTGGTTAGGTATGGATTTGTCATAGCCGTCACTACGATCGACAACATTGGTGCAGGAGTAATTCAGCCGGGCCTGGGATTCGTTGTGTATCCCGTAAAATATAAGGCCATCGTATTCCGACCGTTCAAGGGAGAAGTCCTGGATGCGGTTGTGACACAGGTCAACAAAGTGGGCATGTTTGCTGAAATTGGTCCGCTTTCATGCTTTATATCACATCACGTAAGACAAATTATGTTTTTCTTTAGGCTAGTTAGGCTATATTCCTAGATTTAAGTCTTTATTTGTTATTTGATATGGGACAGGTACCAAAAACAAAAATGCAACAAAAAGGCGAGGTTCAATCCAGCATGATTGGTCTTCCACCTAACCATTCATGGTTGCATTAAATTCAATTTGAAAACCTAACGTTAAAATTAAAATTAATAATAAACATAAATAAATAAACATTACCGTATTTACCCGAATATAAGACAGTATTTAGGCCTATTTCCAATTTTGATAATTTAAAAAAATGGGGGTCGTCTTAAATTCGCATATCAAGAAAATTATAGCGAGTAGGCCTACAATGTTTTTCAAACTTGGTGGCTGATGTTTTCAAGGCGCCTGAGGTAGTACAGCGAGGAACGATCTCTGTTCTGGGAGCGATGTTTTTGAGGTGTGTAGTACAGTGGGAATGGCCTCTGTAGCAGTTTTTTTTTTTACTTGCATGATACTGTGTGGATCTGGATGTAGATACTTTGTGGTACAGTCAAATGTGAAGTCTCTTAAAGATTGGCTTGCACAATGTTTGTGGCCCTACTCCCATCATGGCTCTGAAGTATTTTTGGTACTTGTTCATTAACGGGACCCCCTCCAAAAAATGTAAAAATTCAGTAAAAACATTTCATTAGACAATCGTGACTACTACATCTACTCCATCTGAGTTTCAGAAGGTCAGGAAAACACAATTATTTCGAACAAAGCCTCGAAAACATCCTTTCCGGCTACATACTTTGCACCAGGAATGACACGGCCTACGCCAACATACTCCACCTACAAAACCTTTAACGTCGCTATTTTAAATATAAAGGACTGTCAATGGAAAAGTACCTACTTTCGTTTAAAATAGCGACGTTAAAGGTTTTTAAGGTTCATTTCGGTGTCCGTGAACGTCAATGTCAGCTGCACGGCAACGACTGCTCTCATGTAGGCCTACGCGTTCCAATGGACTGTACTCGCCTAAGTCACGTTTAACGTGTGAGTCAAGTTCACTGTTTGGGTCATATTCAACTCCTCGCAAGTTGTAATTATTTTTAGTAAAGAGAAATAAGTAAAAACACGACGATGGGGGGGACCAATTAACAAAAAATTGAGGGGGGTCCCGTTATTGAACAAGTACCGTATTTTTTACTGTAGCCTAAGTATTACTCTGTTTACTGTTGGACAATTTCCCCAAATCAGTATATAGGCCTGCCATATTTCAGTATAGACTATAGAGTAGGCCTACACATTACCAAGTATATTGTGAGAATTGACTTTTGGTCTCAGAGGTAGCGTATTTGCCCGTTAGGCTATTATCATTGTTCTGTAAGTTTATATTATGTATGTTTGAATTCAATTGGTATGTAGCAGGGTAAAATGATTTAAAATTTAATCAAACAATTTAAATCAGTTAAAAAAAATCAATCCTTACAAAAGTCTAGTTAATCCATTGACATCTTGTACAACACTATATTAAATCGCGTTTTACAAGTCAGACAATAATTTGAATTTATGTCTAGGCTATCAAATACTACCGATCCCAATTGCTACACATACATTCAAATCAAATCGTTTGACAGGCTTCTGAAAAGTATCTATACTGCAGTGCATTTTTATCATCAACAAATAAAGTCTGTAAATAAAATAAATTTGGGAACATTGTTTTGAATTTACATTTTTCATTAAATACCAGTTTCTGTAGCTAAGTGCTTTTTTAAATTTGTGTCATGTTCTGAATAAGGCACACTTTGTCGTATATTACAAATTGACAACTTCCGGATGATTGCATAGATGTAGGCCTAATTTATTGACATTTTCAGGGAATATGATGAAAATAATACAAGTTTTGTATTATATATAGTTGTTATTGCATTACCGCGGGAAAACGTTAAATATTGCACTTCAGTTCAGTGGTATATCAATTTGTTGTGAGATATTTGTCCATACTTTTAATTTAAAAAATAAACTTTCTTACTGCAAATTTGATAATAATTTCTTGGAGCAATACCAATACTGTCAAGCGACTTTACTTATAGTAGGAATTAATATACATATAATAGGCTTATATATGTTTTAAGTATCTTTACGGTAAATAATCACGCACAGTATTATAGAAAATAACTTTAAATCCCGACGTTTCGGAAAACTAGGTTTCCATTAAAAGTTATTAAAAGTTATTTTCTATAATACTGTGCGTGATTATTTACCGTAAAGATACTTAAAACATTAACCATGGATCACGAAAGCTTAAGACAAAACAATATATATATATATATATATATACCAAATATATGAAATATAAGGTTTTTAAGCATAAGCCCGCTTTGAGGACATTATTAGTCAATGATAGCAGTTGTAATAAAAGTATGCCCCGACTGGAAATCGAACCCAGACCTCGGCTCTGGCCTTAGCTCTGCCAATTGAGCTACCGAGACATAAGACACACCTTCATTAAACTGCTATTTGTTGTGACTGTATATATATATATTAGTCAATGATAGCAGTTGTAATAAAAGTATGCCAACTCATGGGAGATGAGAATGTAATTGGATTTTTCCATGTGTTCTATCAGTAATTACAGCTACATTGCAGTCTTCTGTTTGATTATTATCATGGATGTCAACAGTCACAACAAATAGCAGTTTTATGAAGGTGTGTCTTATGTCTCGGTAGCTCAATTGGCAGAGCTATGGCGCGTTAAGCCAGAGGTTCTGGGTTCGATCCCCAGTCAGGGCATACTTTTATTACAACTGCCATCATTGACTAATAATGTCCTCAAAGCGGGCTTATGCTTAAAAACCTTATATTAATATAATAATCTGCTTATGAATTATTTTCTGTATATTCTAACGCTCAAACATAATAACATAGGCCTACCCAACTATTAAGCTGATATAATTATATAATATTTTACATTTAATCCCTATTCCATTCAGAAATATAGGAATAGGAAGGAATATCTAGAAGTTCAATTTTGGCGATAGTAAGCCTACCTATGCAATTATGCCTACTTCTGGTTGTATAAGAGCATAACTAGGAAAACGCTCAGTTGGACGCGTTGTTGAGCGAGCACCGGTACGTGCAACATGACCCGAGTACGACATTCCCATAAGTCCCACCACACAGTGTAGGCCTAACTTGATATTGACATTGTACACTGTATACTATTCCAACATCTTTGCATTGTACTCATTCACGTCATGCCTTCTAAAGTGTATCTATTGTATCTTCACTGCCTCCTTCATTTTTTAACATCATTTTTCGAATTATGATTACCAATAAGTCTTTAAGTTCTTGACCGATTTAGCTGAAAATTTGGAAAATAGGAGAGAATGTTGTACTTATTGACCCTGCAAAATTTCATAACGATCGGAACATTTTTATTTTTTTTATTTTTTTATTTATTTTTTATTTTTTATAACCAACGATCGGATTTTGTTCAAAAACTATACAGCAACCCGCCTAGGTGGTATGTACATGTGTAAAAAATTTCAGGTCGATCAGAGAAACGGTGCGACCTGTATCGACAGCAGTAAACAAAAAAAAAAAAAAAAAAAAAAAAAAAAAACAGACATTCGAGCCATAAGAGTCAAGTGGAGACGCTCGCTTCGCTCGCTCAAAAAATGCAAATGGTAGATGACAATATACATGTTTTTTAATGTGTGTGCGAGAAAAGTAAATAAGAGTGAACAGATTACAATTATTTCCCGAATTGTCATAGCCAGCTCGACTGACACACGTTAGCGCCATATACGCTTCAGTCCTGAATCACAATTACGCCAGCCATGTTGTGACGTAGCGCGCCGCCAGTGCTGCGATCTACATGTCGTTCGGATGCCGAATAGGGATTATTGATTTTGTTCTAGTTTTGTGTTACATCTAGTCATGTAAAAGCAGTAAAACAACATTGTCTTAGGCCTAAATTTGTAGTTTTAGTAACATTACAATAATTTTATTATATTAAATTTATAGGACTACAGTCTCTCCCGTTGCCAATAAAGATCAAATTTTTGGATGAGCGTAGCGAGCGAAGCGAAGATTCCATTTCACTACACTGGAGAAAAAAATCCGGAATGTTTTTTTTTTCTTTCTTTCTTTCTTTCTGTATTTTTGTCTGTTTGTCCACACGATTCCGGTTAAACCGGTACTCCGATTGCGATGAAATTTTATGGAGACCTTAGAACTTAGTACTGCCACGTTTCTGAGCGCAATCGAAAAATTATTTCTCACGAAAATTGCAATTTTACGATTTTTTTCGATTTAAAAAAAATTTCTTCGACTTATAACACCTACATGCTTAATTCGATTTCAATTATTTTTTCACAGAACCTTAATTTTATGAATTAAGATATTCATGTGAAATTTGAGCGTAACCGAAAAATTATTTTTCATGAAAATATAAATTTTGCGGGTTTTTTCTTTTTTAAAACAATTTTTTGACTTATAACACCTACATGCTTTATCCTATTGTTATGATTTTTTCACAGAACCTTAATTTTATGAATTAATATATTCGTGTGAAATATGAGCGCAATAGAATAATTATTTCTTATAAAAATCGCAATTTTTCGATTTTTGTCTTTTTTAAAAATTATGATTAATTTATAAAAAGATATATATGTAAGTTTATTTTTTATTAAATTTTATTTTATTTAAAAAAAATCTTGAACAAAGTTATAATTTTTTTACAGAACAACAGAAAATCCGCATAACACATGGCAGCTCAATGCACCAATTACGCTCATCCAACAACGCAGCGGGACTTCAGCGTTTTCCTAGTTACTATAATAAAAGTGATCGTAGGCCTACTAGTGTTTTGTAATTTCAGTCAATACCCACTGATATGCAGTTCTGCCCGAATTCAAGTCCCCCTTGCTACAAATCCAAAGATGAAGACGTAGTGATTCAAGCTGACGACGAGATTCGTCTTAAGATTGTGGGAACAAGAGTGGATGCATCTGGAATTGTAAGTGTGGATTTCTTAGCTACCGTATATGAGCTGAGGCATGCTTTTTAAGCTGATAGTTCACTACTAATTACCTGCCTCTTAACTCCTAAGCAAATTTTTACTGTAACTTGCAATAGGATATTTACAGCATGAAATTTTAAAATTGCACTGCAACTGAGCTGCTCAGGAATTTCATCTCTGCCGCTTGCATCTGACTCCTCTCGATCTCCCAAAATCCAGGTTTCTGCTGCATAGCATCGCATATGTAAGGATCGGTGTGAAATAGTAGGTTTTATTGTCATCTTACACTGAATAAGTATTTCCCTATCCCACACCAGGTCTTTCACACTGGTAGAAGTTACTGGCCTTTCATATTTTGATGTTTATCTGCTTTTTAATCTTCCCGCTTGCCATTACTTACTTCACTTCCTAGATTTAACTTGATTTAACTATATTTATAAAACTATCTAGTTCTATTACTTTTAGGGTTTCTTCTCCAATGTTGATCTGTGCTTGATAATTCCCTGTCTCCTTCTCCTAGCATAGTTGCAATCTTTCAAACCTTTTTATTGCAGGTTTGATTTGAAATTTAAAAATCCAACCCTTTTTTAAATCACATTTAAACGCTCTCTCCTATGTATTAATTAAAAATAAAATCAAAATTTAAAATAAATACATAGATACCGTAGGCATACTCAACCAAAATTGTAATTTTGGCCTTATGGCCGGTCAACAAATAAGGTACAAAGTTTTCATTCTCACATTTAAGGAACAGGCACTTCCACCATGTGTAACAGTCGTGATGCCTTTAACCTTTTCAGGAGTGAGTTTTGAATATCCAGTTACTACCCCTGGAGTGGTTAAAAAAATAAAAAAAATTCAGATTATTTAGCTTTGCCTGTAAAACTAAGAATGTAGGCTACATTTCAATGTACTATTAGTCTATTAGTGATTCCGAAGATGACTTTATTGATGGAGAGTCCGATAGTGATAATAATTTTTACGAGAATGATGAAGATGATAGTGACAATAGTGGTAGGGACAGTCCCCAACCTGGGCCAAGTACCGTATTGGACCGAATATAGCATGACCCCCAATTTTTCGGAATCATTTCAAGAAAAAAGAAAAAGAAAAAAAAATGTAGCCAACAGAAACATCTTTTATTGGATGAGCGTAGCAAGCAAAGGGAAGATTCCATTTCACTTCAATCAGTCTTGGGGAGAAGCGCGCTACATGTTGCATGCTACTTATACGTGTAGCGGAGCCAGTAGCGCGCTATTTTATCAAGGGGGCATATTGTAGCGGTAGCATGCTACAATTTTTGTAGCGTTAGCGTGATATTTGCGCTACTTTTTAAGTTCTGGCGCCAGCAGTCCCAGTACCACACCACGTAAAGTCAAAAGTCGGCACTGCAAACTAACTTGTAACGCCCGCCGCGCACCGTCATGTGCTCGCCATGTAGACCGGCCCGTAATCTCGTCTCACTAGCGCACCATCTCCCTCGCTCTCTCCAAGCGAGCCTCTCCCTCTCTGCATCTTCCGAAGGATGCGAGCGATCGCCGATCTGTCACATGGTGTGAGCTGACTTTACCAAAAATATTGCAGTGATTATTAAATTGCTTGGTGCATCTTGAGTGCTATTTCAGGGTCGTAAACAAAGATGTATTCAGGATGATTAGAAGTCGGATTATTGATTTAGAGCATAAGCCGCTCAATAATTACGCCAATCGTCTGAATTGCATATTAAAATGAAGTGATTAGTGTCATATGTCCCCCCTCCCTTGGGACATTCCAGGCTAGATCACTATTGTACGGCACCAGTTACAGGCCTATTCCGAACCTTGTTTGTCGCATTCTTCTGCAGTGATTCCGCAAAAAACAAGTTGTTGAAAATAAGAAATGCAATATGAATGTTGATCATTAGGCCTAGAATTCTTAAAAGACTAGGGCCTAGCCTAGACTAAACGTTCAAAGAACCCCTTCTATCACAATGGAAACCGAAACTATGTGCTTTTGATGATGGATCACGATGGAGTTGACATAAATGGAGTTAAAAATCATCGCGGCACGACGTCAAAAGGCTTTAAAAACGGGATATTTGGGATCTCGTAGCGGAAAAGTAGCACGCTATATTTCTTGTGTAGTGCGAATGTAGTGTCGCTACATCTGAAAAAAACTACTTTTTCGGGACATGTAGCGTTAGCGATGGCATGCTACTATTAAAAAGTAGTGTTTTTTATTCTTTTTTTCGTTTTGTATTTTTGTCTGTTTGTTAACACGATTCCGGCTAAACCGACACTCCAATTGCGATGAAATTTTTTGGAGGCCTTCGAAATCCCTGAACTTGGAACTGCACGGTTTGAAATCGATCGAAAAAATAGTTCTCATGAAAATCGCAATTTTACGATTTTTTTCAATTTTTAAAAAAATTCTTGGACTTATTAGCTCTACATGCTTTATCGGATTGTAATGATTTTTTTTACAGAATCTTAATTTTATGAATTAATATATTCGTGTGAAATTTGAGCGCAATCGAAAAATTATTTCTTATGAAAATCTCAATTTTACGATTTTTTAAATTCTTAAAACATTCTTCGACTTTTACACTTACATGCTTAATCCGATTGTTATGATTTTTGTACAGAATCTTAATTTTATGCATTAATATATTCTTGTGATATTTGAGTGCAATCAAACAATTATTTTTCATAATAATTGCAATTTTACGATTTTGCTATGATGTTGCGATAATGCTAAGGCTTTTTTTACAAATTTCATTTTTTTAAAAAGTAAAATGTGTTTTAGATTAAAAAAACAATTCATCTAAACATTCATGAGACGGATTTAATAATTTTCGTTTTGTTTGATAAATATGATTTTTTTCCTTTGTATTGTTGAGAAATGTATGGTTTTTGTAACAAATCTATATTTCCCATATTTTAATTAAAAAACTATAAATCTCATCAAAAAAGTGTCTAATGAATTTGTCAGAATAAGACTTGTGAGCATATTAAAAAAGAAACTATCCTTTTATCTTAAAAACTGTAGAAAAAGTAGGATAATATGTTAGCTCATTCAGACCACGTGTCCATTATAATGGACATAACAATTTTGATTTTTGAAAAATTAGACTTAAAGATTTTTCAATTTGGCCAACAAAAAATTTAAAAAAAATGGGGAATTCAAATTCACATTTTTTTAACCGCATTGCGATAGGACGAATAGTACCGTTTTTAGAGAAGATTGAAAATTGAAATGTGTAAAAACGGGTAAAAAAAAGTGTTTTTGGTTTTTTCCCGGAAATTTAAAATATTACTAGTTTTGCCATCATTTGAGATACAGAAAATCCAAAATATGCAAAAACTTCCGAAAAAAATCTAGTTTTAGAAATGCACTTAAAATTTACATTTGAACATCAAACGTTGCTTTTATTCGAAATCCAAAATTTCCCATAATTCCTTAAATATTACAATGAAAATATAAAAAAAATACTAAAAATATCAGAAAAAATCACGAAATGTTAATTTTTAGCTTAAAATATCCTAATTCGTGCCAATTTAATTATGGTCTGAATGAGTTAGCAAATATGCTAGAATAAAAGTTTTGAGATAATAGCATTTAAAGTTTATTTATGTTCCTTTTTGGTAAATTTGAGTATAACATAGCCTAAAGGTTCAATTTATTTATTGGATGAGTGTAGCGAAGATTCCATTCTACTACACTGGAGAAAAAAAAATCCGGAATGTTTTTTTTTTCTGTTTGTTAACACGCTTCCAGCTAAACCAATACTCCAATTGCAATGAAATTTTCTGAAGACCTTCGAAATCTCTGAACTTAGAACTGACACGTTTTTGAGCGCAATCGAATAATTATTTCTCATGAAAATCGCAATTTTACGAATTTTTTTCGTTTATCTTGTTTTTTCAGTTTGTATTGTGTATTTGTTAACACGATTCCGGCTAAACCGTTACTCCAATTGCGATGCAATTTTCCGGAGGCCTTCGAAATCTCTTAACTTAGAACTACACATTTTTTGAGCACAATCAAAAAATTATTTCTCATTAAAATCGCAATTTTCCGATTTTTTCCGATTTTAATTATTTCTCATTAAAATCGCAATTTTCCGATTTTTTCCGATTTGAAGAAATTGACTTCGACTTATAAAATCTACATGCTTTATTCTATTGAAATGATTTTTTGCAGAACCTTAATTTTATGAATTAATATATTCGTGTGAAATTTGAGCACAATCGAAAAATTATTTCTTATGAAAATCACAATTTTACGATTTTTTTATATTTTTAAACATTCTTCGACTTAGGCCTATAACACCTTTATGCTTTATCCGATTGTAATGATTTTTTCACAGAACCTTAATTTTATGAATTAATTTTTTGGTGTGAAATTTGAGCGCAATCAAAAAATAATTTCTCATGAAAATCGCAATTTTACGCTTTTTTTGTTTAAAAAAACATAAGCTCATCCAACAACGTGCCTGAAAAAGCGTTTGCAAAGCTTCCTAGTTTACTATTCAATGAATGAATAGCCTATTGTTTCACTCTTACAACAAAACATTTTGAACAATGTTAGGGCCTAGTCCTATGTTTTTTAACAACCACACATAGGCCAACCACAGTTCACCAGTCTGAAGAATCGATTCCCAAGAAAAAACTTTTTAATTATACGCGCATTTATTTTGGTGGTCATTTTCTGCGGAACCCGTAATATGCAACGATATTCCTGCAGTCTCTTTCCGCAGAGCCCGTGATGATGTCACTCGCCCGCCTCTCGTCACGGGTTCGGCTGGCGTTGAGTGGGTGGGTGGGGTGATGCGCGGGAGTTGTATTTCGGGTGACGCTATTCCAAAATCGCGCTATGTTTGGTCCGATACGGTTACAGTTCAAGCACGTTTAGGACTAGAAAATGTCAAACCGACGACGTGATGATGAAGAAGGTTCCATTGAGGTTTGTCTTACCTTCTTTCCATTGAGGTTCGTCTTCATCATCACGTTGCCGGTTTTGACGTTGCCCAGGAGGCCAAGTCTTGAGCCCACTCGTTTCAACTCACTTATTGTTCCGAGTCGCGTTATCGTTTGAAGTCGCTCAAAATCGCCAAATCGGTACTCGGTAGTCTTGGGGACAAGTCCACGAGTTGATTGGTGACTTGGAACAATTATTTTCTCTCGTTTCAAACCACGAGATATTTGTTGGTGAGTTGGATGATTTTTGACGACTTGAGTCACTTGATTACCATCTCGGAAGTTTTATGTGTCAAAATAAATAGTATTTACGTATACGAGGTGCATACAGAATATTTAAATTACATTCAAGAAATATTGGCAGAAGGTTTTTAAAGTGTAAACAGTACCGTTATTGCCAACACAAAGCTTTTACGCTCGATCTTTTATCAATCTGTACAAGTATAAGCTAACAGACTTTCGATGTTGCTGTTAGCCGAACGGTTATCGCGGTAGACTTTTACACGAGGGGGAGCTGGTTACGATCCCCATTGGATGAACTTTTTTATTTTTTTACTTACCCTACCCTTAGTGTTTATGCATTATCTGTGTTAGCTACGATTTTTATAATCGTATAGTGCAAATTACTGTAATTGTGAAGGCCTTCATCCCTCCGCATTCCACAGTCGAGTTGAGCTAACTTCATTACAGAAATTGAAACATGGATTTTGTATACTTCTAACATGCAAATTAAAAATATATTTGCACCCTTAATAGGGGAAAACATACAGTACTAGTATTTATAACTCCATGCTAATATGCTCACTTGTCTCTCACCTGTCAACCAAGTGTACTTGAAATTCTCATCTGATCATAACTGTAAGGCAGTGTCTTGGTAACCATGACAACGGTCGTGGGCGCTTCTGAGGAACCACGTAGCGCCGGTACAAAAATTAAATCAACCCATGGATCAAACGAAGTACAATGTTGTGTATAATGTGGGGCTCGTTGGTCTTGTTGTTAGCGTATCTGCTTCCAATGCAGAAGGTTCAGAGTTCGATTCCCGTCAAAGTCGGAAGTTTTTAAACTTCTGATTTGGACTTCAGTCCATCAGTTCGTGTCTTAGGAGTTTGTAAACGGTAACTTTGGAGCCCTCCTAGCAACGAAGCACATAATAAATTCAGAGTTGTTCTGAATCGGCCTTGTTGATTCTGGCGTTGATCCGCGGGTGTTCGCACTGTCCATACCACTGATTGCTATATTTCCTATTAAAGCCATACTCTCACATTGACTTGTTGCATACTTATGTTAAACCTAAATTTATTTTAGGAATTTAAAAAAAAAATGAAAGAAATCGGTCAATATTTAAACATGGTACGACCAATATTGTGGAAATTGTATAGTGCGTGACGTCATCACTCGTGACGTAGCTGGATGGGTACAGAGCTTCGCTACCGATCAACTCGAGTGAATGCGGCCGCTCACTGCCTGCCCATTCAATACCATCGGGCACGGGACGGGTCAGTTGAAAAGTGTATGTTCTATGTACACGATGTTAGGATTAGCTCCCTTCATTTTCGAGCCTTCATACATAGACAGAGGGAAAATCTCAAGAAAAATTAAGAAAAAGAAGCCTGGATAAAACAGTTTAGTGGCAGGAAAGGTGATCTTAAAAGGTGTAGTTGTAATGAATGTACATCAACATCAATGGATACCGACACAGAGTGCTTATATTGTCACGAATCGGAAAAAATCACAAATTTGCGTGCTAATTTCGATTGTATTAGTAATAATGATGGGTTCGAGCATATTTTTAACATTCATTCTCTCAACACTGCTAGGTAACAGTTTTTGTTACTCTCCACATGTAAAGACCAACGATATATAGGATTTAAAGTCGCATACGGGAATACTGTGGACTATTTTGACTAAAAGTGATTCGACTTTAATGATTTTTTTATCATTGTAAGGATTAGAACAATGTATACATTTGTAACGCGATTTTAACCCACGGATTAATATGAAAACCACATTTCTGTATCATAAACCTGATTTTGATTTTGTTGTTTAATATATCCAATCCACGTTAAAACACTTACGCGACACACATTAATTATTTATAAAACTAAGAATTATTCGGTATGTTTGCCGTCTCTTTGTATGACTCACTTATCACAAACTTAAAAAAACAAACCTAGAACCTAAAAGTAGACAAAATCCACACTTCAACTATGTTATGTTATGTTGTTGTATGTGTATTACTGTAGTCTGTAATTATTTATAAAACTAAGAATTATTCTGTATGTTTGCCGTCTCTTTGTATGACACACGTATCACTAACTTTAAAAACTACTAGAACCTAAAAGAAGACAAAATCCACATTTCAACTATATAGGTATGTTTGTTAACTGTAGTCACCGAGCCATCCATACTCTTCACATATCTCGACAAACCTTGTAATGCTATTCACTATCACATTATTTAAATTAGTACATAAAACACTTGTAGAGCTGTCACTGTGCTAGAACAAATCTGCAAACACTTCATCCACACAGAATGCCAACCCCTTACTAAATACAACACGTGTTCTAACCGAGTGTCTACCCTCGCCCGGCCGGCTTTGTCAGCTCAGCAGGTCCCCATCCACCTGCATCACATGCCCCCAGGCGCGCGTCAAAACAAACCGTTGTATAGGGTATAGGCCTCATCCAAGGTTGCCAAAATGTCCGGCATTCTTATTTTTGGTACACCTTCTTGTATTAAAAAAATACTTCGTCCATTGTGATTTAATGCCTTTAAAAATATTGATCCTTGGTTGGTTATCGCTCACTCGTCGATTGCGTCGGGGCCTACAGGGTTGGCTTGGTCGCTTTGATTTACTGTCCCCCACTGAAAATCAGTTATATAACTGAGTGGGTAGACTCTAAATCCAAATTTTTATTTTTTTATTTATTAATACACAAATTTGCAGATAGGTAAGGTTTTATTCGTTGACAATGAAGGTTTAGGCCTAATATGTTAACATTTTAAAATTACGAGTTATGTATTATTTTTAGGTGTATGCTCATGCCTCGGGCAAATTATTACCATGCTTGACATGGATTTTGACAACATCTGATTATAAACTTTTGGACGGTGAGAACGCTACATTTTCAATGCGGTGAGCAGGCCCGTAACTAGGGCACAAAACTTACCGGGGTATAATTCAAGGGCGTCCGTAGGAATTCTGTTGGGGGAGGGCCCAAAAGTATAATTTGCACTTTTGTCGGACATGCATGGGGGGTTTTGGGGGCAAAGCCCCCCAATAATAGCAGCGCAGGCGAAAATGTTGGAAATCAGGTTTTTAGAGTGCGTTCGGTGCGTTTTAGAAAAAAGCAGTGGCCTTAATGCAATAGCAAAATAATGTAATTTTTGTGTAGTCAATAATCAAAACTAGAAAACCGCCAAAAGGAATTGGAACGCTAACGTCCTGAGGAGATTAATAGAGAGTATAATGTATAGAAAAACGTATTCCCCAGGAACGTGTTATTACACTCTTATTAACCCCTTAGCGGCTTAGCCTACCATTAGAAAACCCTTGTTTTGTTTATCGGATCTTTTCCCACGTCATTTTAGCGCCCACCCCATTTTTTTCGCTGCCCCCCCCCCCCATAGTATTTCGGGAAATTTTTTAGAATTCTAAAAAAACTAAGCCCACGTTCAATATTTTATTTCCCAAAATAGTAATTTTATCACATTTCATCTGAAATTGACATAAGCCTCCATAACCGCCACCCACCCCACCCCCTAATAAATTCACTCTTTTTGGAACTCCCCCCTTCCCCCCACATATTTTAATTATAAAAAAAACTAAATAAATGAAAATGAAAAATCATTTCCCCCACTGGTAAGTTTGACAGATCCTCTCCAACCTTGACATCACCACCCCCTTGCAAAATTACCCCCCCCCCCCCCCTATTGCCCAACTCCCTCCTCCACAAAAAAGTCTACTGTTTATGTAATTTGCTTGGATTTTATCTGAATTGACATTTAGCCACCTACGACCCCCTACCAAAGTCATTCCTCACCTCACCCACTCCTTACCCTTACTCTCGCCTTCCTCCACCCTCTCTCTCCCCAATTATTTTGTTTGAAATTCTCAAAAAATAAAAATACCTATTTTTCTTGGTCTTTTCTAGGTAATTTGATATGGTTCTTATAAGGGATGACTTCGGGTCGAAAAATCCGGAACCGGATCCTACACATAGGCTAGGCCTAATTTTCTTTCTCAATTTTCGTAAATTTGAATCTGCGCGGGCTAATTTCGATTGAAAACATTGTCGGGGCGATAATCGATTCGACTTTCGATAGGGGCGGAGCCGTGTCCCAGATATTGTAGGAACTGCTTCTGTGAAGTAACAGCCAGAACAGATGCTTTTCAGGAGGTTGCAAGTTATTGAACAGCCAAGAACAAACAATGGCCTATAAAATTGTTTTCTTTCGTTTTTGTTTATATAAAGTTTGGATTATGAGATCTTACGTTAAAAATATATGTATATTTGTATATAGTATATGATTAAAATGTTATTAACCCGAGAGTAGTCGCGTGTGGTCTTTTAGACCGACTTTTTTTTTCAACAGTTGGTATTTGTACAGCGCGCATGCGTGGCTTGTCTAGTTCCGCCTACCTTCCCAAAAAAGATATGTGAAGCCAGTGTGCAATACATGATTCATTGTTCTGCAGAACTTCATCTAAGATAAGAGGTCCTGTTCGGTTGCTTGGTCTTTTCGACCGCTGCGCGACTACTAAGGGAGGCAAAAATATGCATACTCAATCACTATTATGAGACATGTATTTTGTTATTGTAGGTTGATTATTCTTCAACATTCAGTGTTGGCATAATATTACTGTCTTGGTTTACTAATAATTCGAACTACATGGTGTTTCAAAACATTTTTATACATTTTTGGAGGTTTGCATCATTCTGTGTTTGATTGATTATTGATTGATAATTGATTAATATAACCATGTATGCTGTCACATATATGATAAATTATCTTGTATTGGTAATCAAAACGTCATCCTAACGTTATTAGCCCATAATAATTAATGCGGTCTAAAGGACCGCGCGCGACTACTAACGTTACAAACAGGGGCGCGACTACTCTCGGGTTAACAAGTTCTGCAATGTTATTATCACACAACACATGGGCCTAGGTTTAGCCTAGGTCTAAATTGTGATATGACATTCATATGGCCTAGGCCTAAGAATTTTGCAACCACAGGTGTTTCTGGCTCATTTATTCTTTTCTGTGCCTAGGCCCTTGAAAACTTTTAGGTTAAAAAAAGAACTGGTTCTGAAAAAAGGGAACCGGATCGTAATGGAACCGGTTCCGAACCTGTTTCCCGGGTACCCGAAGTCATCCCTAGTTCTTATACGATCTTGACATTTTTCTCCCCCCACCCCCACCAAGGGGGATTGATGGTGATTCCCAGGATCACTTCCCCCCAAATGTTTTCTACAAAAAAAAAAAAATTAATATCCCAAAAAAACGCAATATATTCATAATTTGATTTCCCTCTCAAGTCATTGTTTCACATGCCATCCACTTTTTGACATAGCAACACCCCCTGACGCTCGTCTGTCAGACGTGGGTGTATGGCGTGGCATGGGCGGCGCGCCCGTCTGGCAGACGTGGTAGTATGGCAAGTGGTTAACGCAGTACAATCCGAAAAACGTAGAATATTAATATAAATATTAAATAGTTATATTATTCGACTCTAATTAATATGTTAGGCCTACAATAAAATTGCTTTATAGAGGGGCGACGCCCTTAGTATGATTGGGTAAAGTACGTACAGGACCTTGTATATAATGGAGGATCTAGATGGGAGGCCCCCCAAGGTAATGCGGGTCCGGAGCGTACAGCGTCAGAAAATTGTTCGATTCCCAGAGTGTGATTGGAGTATTTTAACGAGTTTAGTAGTAGTAGTAGTAGTATTTCTTTTTATTTAGCAAATTGCTATTTTTACAATTCATTTCACAATACATTTCACAATACATTTCAGTTTCACAATATGGCCTATTAACTATAATATATTCAATTTCATGTATATAATGCAATTCCCTATACAATCTTCATAGGCATCTTTATAACTTCACATTACGTCATTGTACCTTAATCATAGACATTGTACTATTATCCCGAGTGGGCTCCCATAAAATACATTCATTATAAATTCACATTAGTATAGTATCAGGTATCAGTGTAGGCCTACTATATTTTATTCTAGAATGAACTTTTAATTTGTCATGTTAATATTCAATTCGTACCTAGTGCAATACCCTATAAAATAAAATAAAATACCCAGGGGTATAAATTTACATTAATACTATTGATTTTCATTATTCATTGAATCATTTTATCCCAGAATGAACATTTTTCATGTGATTTAGCCAGAAGTTTACCCATTTTGATTTGTTTATTGCACTTTGTTCTAAATCTTTTAGGATTGTCCTCATCACGTATTTCTATGGGAATTCGGTTAAAAATTTTGAGCCCTCTTCACTTCTTTTACTTACTCTTACAATATTTACATCCATTCCTCTCCTTGTCGGATATGTGTGTATATTTTTAATCTGAGTTAATTTGTCTCCCAGGTATTTTGGCATCACACCCTTATAAATTTTATGTATGAAAGACAATGTATTCAGGAGGATTCGATCTTTAATTAGCATCCATCCTAGAGCTGAGCACATTTTATTTATGGATGTACTTCTGTTTACCCCCAATATAGCTCGCATTGCTTTATTTTGTTGTTTTTTGCAAAACTGTTATTTCATTTTTTCCTAATAAGAACAGTAGGGAACTACAGTAGTCTATATGAGGGGCAACAATTGCTTGGTACAACAATATTTTTGCTTTAATAGGTATAAGTCTATGTATTCTTAAAAATAAACCTACTTTTTTTGCCATCTTCTTGATAATATATTGTCCATGCTGTTTGAGGGTTAATTCCTGATCTATTATTATACCGAGATGTTTAATTTCTGTCACTACCTCGATTCTTTTACCTCCAATTTTAATATTAATTTGTCCCAAATTCTTTCGTATTTTTGGTGTACATATTACCATAGCCTTAGTTTTGTCAATATTAGGTTTCATTTTGTTAGCGTCTAGCCAACTTTCTAACGTTTTTAGATCAATTTTAAGCTTATCTAACACTTCCTGTATGTTAACACCTGAAATGATCAATAAGGCATCATCCGCATATAAGTGTATTATTACAAATTGTAGGTTATTAGCAATGTCATTTATGTAGATAATAAATAACAATGGACCCAGTTTGGATCCCTGTGGCACCCCAATGTTGTTTTCCCAAGTATCTGAGTAAAAACCATTGTAATTGACTTTCTGTGTTCGAAAGGTTAGGTATGATTTGATCCATTTTGCAACATTACCTTTGATACCGTACTTTTCCAATTTTTTTAGTAATATATCTCTGTCAATTGTTTCAAAGGCCTTTTTTTGGGTCCAAAAATATAGCGAGTGTTACAGTACTCTTCATATTTTCTTTTAGGTTTTCTAGGACTAGGGTAATTGCTGATTCACAGTTATGATTTTTACAGAAACCTGATAGTTCTTTTATAAAGGTATTATTAGTTTCAAAGAACTTCACCAATTGTTCCTTAATAACACTGATTCTAAGATCTTTTCTACTATTTGCAGTGTATTTTTTGTGTAAAATTTTCCCCGTCAATTGCCCTGGACACCTTTGGCACAGGAATTATTGTAGCACTTTTGAGTATGTCTGGTACTTCTTCCAATGTTAGGGAAGATTGATTATATTTGTTAAATATTCATTCAGTACTATATTTGATCCCTTCATTACTTTATCTTTAAATTCCGTCTTCACCTGGGCTAACAGGTTTCAGGGTTTTTATTATTTTTGATACCTCATCCATCGTTACTTGCTCAAATTCTAATAGTTCATACTTAGAACTGTTTTTTATTGATTCTATTATTTGTGTTGTGTGGTATGGACTACTAATTATTGACTTATTTATATTTTGTATACTATTAATGAAGTATTCATTAAACTTTCTTGCAACATCTTTCCCACTTGATTTTTTGTTGTCAAAGTAGATTTCATTTGGTACGTTGTTGTGTTTGCCTTTATATAAGAGTTTGAGTACATCCCATAATTTTTTAGGCTTATTTCTGAATTCTATGATTTTACTAGAGTATTTTTTTTTTTTTAAATTAGTGTTGATTGGACTTAAAAATGGTCTACACCAGATTTGTACCTAGGTTACCAACCCCTGGTTACGGCGGTGGCGGTGAGCCAACAGATATTTTAATTTAACACAATATGAACATACAATTGCGTTTCTCTATGAATATAGTTAATATTATTAGGATCTTTACTAATTAGCACGACTGACAATTGACTATATAGCCTTCTAGATGTTAAATAGTATTGCGCTGAAAGCAGTCCCACCGCCACTCTATGGTTTACTGTATGATCTACCATTCTACCTTGTTGTGTACCCATGACAAGCCTTCTAGTAGGTATTTGCATTTTATTGTCCAAATGGGGCGTTATATATATTAAATTAAACTGTATTTTAACATTTTGATTTTATTTTCAGTTTGCCATTGGAACATTGATGGATGATTATTTGGAATTGGTATGCAGCTAACTTCATGTTTTAAAAAAGAGGTAATGTTTCCTTGCGGTAAATAACTTGTAAAAGATCAGTGTTGCAAAGAGAATCATTTGTTTATGCAACTGTCAAAACAAACAATCATGCCCATGATCATGCCTCTCTTCTTGAGGCTCATGAAATCATAAACTAATCTTTTAAGTGTCTGGAAAGCTTGCAGTACTGGAGAAGCACAACTGAACCTAATGCAAACAAAATGTTTTTCAAGTTAGTACCAATACCAATTCTACCACATTCACAGTTTCTTTATTGTACCATATTAAACAAAAAGTGCCGTGAACATGTCAGGACAAGCTATGATGGAAAAACACCTCTTCAATTTAAAATTTGCCTCAAAGGAGATGTTACGCCATTCTAAGAAATGTGACAAAGCCGAGAGATTGGACAAAGAAAAGTGCAAGAAGGCTATTAAACAGGGTAATGTAGATTGTGCCCGGATCCATGCAGAAAACGCTATTCGACAAAGAAACCAGTCGCTCAATTTTCTTAGAATGAGTGCTAGACTTGAAGGGGTGGCAAGTAAAGTACAGAATGCTGTCACCATGCGTAGTGTTACGGACTCCATGGCAGGCGTGGCAAAAGCAATGGATATGCCTTAAAAAGTATGAATATCGAGCAAATATCCTTGCTTATGGATAAGTTTGAGCAGCAATGCGAAAGCCTGGATACACAGTCTGCAACCATGGACAATGCTATGGCTCAAACGTGCACCACATCAATTCCACTCAATCAAGTTGACGGTCTGATGACGCAGATTGCCGCTGAAGCCGGATTAGAACTAAGACTAGAACTACCGGACGGGCAGAGCAGTGCTCTTGGAGCATCATCTTTCTCATCACGGGACAAAGATCGACTGGCACAACGGTTGACCGATCTGCGTAAAGATTAACGGCTTTATGTCTTTTCTACTGGTATGTTATAAGGACTTTGCTTAATTATTCAAACAGTACTTCAATTTTAAAAAAAAATAAGAAACCATAGGCCCCCATCCCAACTTGCAAAAATTAACTTTCTTAATTAGAACTGGATCAACTCTGTACAGGAGTGTCAAAAATAAGCATTAAAACATAATGTTAAAATATGAGTGTTTTATTTATGTGCAAAGAACCCTATTAACAGTTTATAGTAATACATGTATATATTTAAAAGTGCAGAATTAGGCCGTTATCCTCATGGCACCTCCAGCAAGCCCAGCAACTGTTGCTTTAGGTCGGCGGAATAGCAGAATATGCGGTTCCGGTGTGTGCACCAAGTAGTGGATCCAGCCAGGGCTTTGTTGAACCCCGAGATTGCGCCATTCTGTTTCAGTCATGAGATGAGCTCGGGGTACAAGCCGTGCTAATTCTGCCGGGAGAATCACATGCCTGTTGAATGAAAATTATACATTACATTATACAACTGTAGGTAAGAGGAGATAGGACACATTTGGCATTGACAAATAACTATTTGCTTGGCGGATATATGAAACTATAGAAAACGGAAATTGGAGATATGCCGATTCCGGCGATTCCCTGACAATGATTAGAATAGGGAATAATCCACTTCCGTCAAATACTGTACAAATAGATTTTTTAGAAGAAGTATTTCGTCCCAATTACAAATATATACTTTGTTTGTGTGTGAAATAATAATCCAATAATTTATAGCCGTTTTAAAAACAGCATTTTTAAAAATATTTTAAGAGCGGCAAACACGACTATGACGTCAGAGGTGTCAAACCAACACCGTCTGGATATACATACATACATCCAGACGGTGGTGTTTTAAACAAAGCAGCGCCCAGCGTAGCCTACAGTAGTGTAAACAGATGTCGGACATTTTACATTTAGCGCCTAGCCGGAAAACGAGAAAAGTTGACATTGCAATCAAAAAACAAAACTGAAACAGTCCTTAGGTCTAGGCCCAAGCGTAAAAAATTATTTATAATACAACAGTCTAGGCCAATTGTTCCTGTAGGATATAGGCCTTGATATGTGAATACTAAAATTACTCACTTGACAAGACCTAGGCTTAGCATGCCAACCCTAGGCCCGCACGTCCGTGTTCTGACACACATCCCGCACAAAAACCTTACTTATGACTAATTAAAGCCTAATGTAGATAAAGAATAGCATGATAGTCCTAGGTTGTGCAAAAATTCAAGACAAATGCTTGTAATTCTTCATCACAATGATCTCGCAAAATCTCCTGTCGCATACGAAAAAAGGAAAAAAAAATTGGTGAAAATGTACATCGTTTAAGTGGCTGTGGAGTTGTGTTTGTTGTTGAGCGGATGAGCGAGCACCGCCGTCTGTATGTAAATATGTACAAATATACGTACATTTAGTTTCTAATTGGCCTCGACTCTACACAGTTATGACGTAGTACCATCCAAAGATGGCGCACGCTCGTTTTTGGCACGCAAACTGGGGTTCAAATTTACTTCTTGTTTAAATTACCTACACAAAATACATAAAAAAAAAGTGCAGTGACTATTAAGACATTTTATAAGAATTAAAATAAAATATAAAATAGTACGTGGAATATTCCCTATTATGATTCCCAATTTTATGGGTCATTTGGAGCGATTCCGATATCAATACATAATAATATATTATAATGATGATTATATTATTATGCTGTCATCGCAAAGACCGTTGCACAAAATTACGGCAGCAGAAAATAAACTTATCTCTATTTTTAGCCTCTGGACAGTCTAGCAGGCATACTCCTAAACCTCTCCCAAAAAACTATTGAGCAAGTCAAAATGCACAGTGAAGTTGATCTGTTCTGCCACTTGGGCATTTTGGGACTGAGCTGACGCTCAGTTGTCGAAAGTGTGTGGCTTATTGGTCTTGTGGTTAGCGTCTCTGCTTCCAATGTAGAAGGCTCAGGGTTTGATTCCCAGCAAGGTCAAAGCGGTCGAGATTCGCTTGGTTATCGCTGGATAAGAGCCCGTTCTGCGCCGTAAGCGCACAGCCTGCAGAGGCGTCGGCGGTGAATACTGTCTCACAAACAGTGCAACAATCAATGCGACGAAGTAAGTTTACGTAAACGAAAAGTGTAAGACACAGTTTTGTAGAGAAAGCTTGTGCCCATCGATTGCTGCCACTCGTTATTTTTTGGGATTTTTTTGTGGCTTGTGATCCGAATTGAAAATGTGGTGTTACGATTTTTTGCGATTTTCTTCGATCAATTTTTAATGTTTTGCATATTATTAAATTTTACGAAAATACAAAATGCCATATCAATATAGGTAGATACAATAGAATTACACATTCTAAAAAAAAAAAAAATAGGTCAATATGTTATGTTTGTAACTTTAGGCCTAGATGTATTAAAGAAAACAAGAAAAAATACAAAAAATACAAATTTTGAGTTTAATAATTTTTTAAGGGTGTTCCGACAAGTTTTTTTTTAAATCGATTTCTAAGGGAGTATCCTGAGACTGTCTGGATCATGTTCTGAAATTTGCAGCTGGTTACCTCTCCGATGCTATAAAAGGATAAAAATCTGTCTGCTCTCTTCAGTTAGGCCTATTTAGGAATGACCCAGATACTATGATAGTAAACCATTTATTAGTAATAGCCTAATAGTTAAGCCTTTTTCAGGCTTTGTGGGTTTTTTGATTATATTCTTGTTAGATTTATTTCTGTAGGCCTATGTAACATTAATTATTTATTTGTACAATTTTGCTATGTTGTATGAGTCATGTATGTTCTATGTTCTATGACAATAAATAAATTTAGTATAAAAAAAAAATTATTATTATTTAAATTAGTAGGTCCAGTATTACCGTGTAGGTGTAGACTGTTTTTTCTCTTGTATAGGCCTACCTAACCTAGGCCTAGTTGTAAATATTGGTTCTCTTTGTACAGTAAGTAGGTAGGGCCTAGGCTAAGGCTATCTAGGCTACCTAGGCCTATATAATTATATTTATTTGTTTAATTTTTTCCCCTATACAATTAGCCTAGGCCTACCCTAGACACCTTGACAAAACATATTTGTATCATGTATGTAGGTATACAGATCAAATGGTGAATAAATTATATTATCTTATCTTTACCCAGGAAAGAGCTAAAGGCCTAGGGCCTAGCCTATGCCAACTACTCATAATTTATTTTTGGACAACACAACTGACTATTGTAGGGTAGCTTACCTACCAACAGGCAACATCTTAGCATAGGATAGCCCTAGGAATAGGCCTACCCCTTTCACTAGTCATGCTGACCATTTGATCTTTTGAGGTTACCAAAATGTTTGCGCCCCCCCCTTCCAAAAGGGCTAGTTATGCCACCGGGTTCATCTTTAATATATTTTGATGTACCGGTACTAAGTGATGTGAGTCGGTAAATTTACCGTAACGAGCATGTCGGTAAAATGGTAAAATGGTAAAATTTTAAAAATTTCCATCCATCCTTATAAGAAACCCACAACAAGAATGCAGTGGAAATAAGTCAATTAATACTTTAAAAAATTCAATCAATGATCTGAAAAGAGCTTTTCTGTAGGTAGGTAGACTTACTTCTACTTCATTAGCTGTTTAGGCTACACTAGGAAACGCTCAGTTGGACGCGTTGATAAGCGAGCACGTGCTATAGCTAGACCCACATTGTATTTTTTTTTTAAATTTTTAATTTGCGTCGTTCGCTGCCCACGGGGCCATGTTTTCAATATTATTTATTATTGGCAAGGTATATAGGTAAACCCGTGCGTAAACCTTCACTTTGTGAATAAAATCCACCGCCATCTAGAGGACCTTGACATCATTTCTTTGGGAAAACTATTTTAACTCTTTGGTAATAAATAATACACTGCTTCCTCGATAGTATTTTGATTACTTCTAGGTGGCAGTGCATAGTGACCAGAATTCTCGTGCGACTTTTCGTTGCCATGGTAACGTTACTTTTGTTATAATGTAATTTCCATCTACACTACTTATCGGATCAAAATAAAATTAACATATTCGTGACCGGACGGACATTCTAAATGATTTGCCACCTCAGATTTTGTCGCCGTTTAGTTTGAAAAAAAAACTTTCGATTAACTTTAATGTAACTTTTTAACTTTTTGAACGATTTTACCACAAAACTAATGGCATTCAATCGAGAAGAAGCTTGCGGATGGTCAAAATTTCAACTCGATCCGAGCCTCCGTTCGAACGTTATGGCGAGACATACAAAAAAAAAAAAAAGAGTCAAATGCAAACGCTCGCTTAATCATTCTTTCAAATCTAATTAATATTTGTATTTTATTTATTTATTTAACCATACAAAGATAATTAGATGAATACATTATTGTTTAGTTTGTACTTTGTATGGAACAGTAAAAAAATATAAGGGTGAATATGCTCTTTTAATTGATATAGGCCTACACCTTTCCTCAGTCCCAAAATGCAATATTATATCTATTATATGCCAAAATAAACTATTTATCTATCCATTTGGCCCAAGTAAATTTTACCGTTTTGGAAATTTAGAAATTACGTTAAAATCTAATACGGTCACTAACCGGTACGTAATGTTATAAGTTAGGCCTATAATGGGTACCGGTACGTTCCGAATGATGCTCCAACGTGCCCACAACACCCAGACGTGCCCGAGGTTTAACATTGGGCGTTACGGGCGTTGTGATGGCGGCGGTGTTTACGGAATGCTTTTGGCACGCCCAAGGCTGCAAGTTAGCATCATTCGAAACGTACCCAATGTTACTTGTTTGAATGTTTGTATTGTGGGTCTATTGTGGCCGACTATTGTGTTAAATAATCGTAGAGTTTTTATAGTTTTTGATTATCTATTTTTGTTTAAACTTACTAGGCCTACATAAATTTAAATGTTAATTTTAATTACCGGTACCTACTTTAATATCAATTTTATTATATTTAGTGATTAATTACTATCGAACCCTATTTCCAACTAAGTCGGGCAGGGGGTGGGAGGTTCCCACCACATTCTTGGCTCCTCGGGGTTATCGAAGCCGGCTAGCCATGCCTGACGCTTCTCCCATATCATCTTTTTCTTCCTCTGCGTCATCAACTTCACTTTCTTCTTCTCCTCTGTCTTTTCCTCAGGGACCTCCACCAGTTTTTTCCATATTTTTCTTTCTTCCCAACATCTTTCCTGGTTAATCCTTTCCCAAGCTGCATTTCTCCTTTTCAAATCCATTGCTATAACTTCTTCCCATCTCAGTCTGGGCCTCCCTCTTTTTCTCTGTTTGTTTCCTGCGTCTTGTTCATATCTTTGGGATCCTGTCCTTCTGCATCCTCTTTATGTGTCCAAACCACCTCAGCCTTTCTTTCCCTAGCTTAAAGTTTAAACTCTCTACTCCTAGTTCTTTCCTTATCTTCGTGCTCCTCATCTTACCAATCTTCGTAACTCCCATTGGGCCATTACACTCCTTAAAAATTTCATTTCCGCAGCTTGAATTTGTCTTTCTTCTTTACCTCCAACTGGCCATGTCACTGCACCATATGTGAGAACCGGTACAAAAATATGCTTTGTATATTAAAAGTTTGCATTGCTTTGGCACTTCTTTTTTCCAAAGCAGTTTCCTCACTAACTGGAAGAAACTCTCTGCGATACCAGTACGCCTTGCAATCTCCGCGTCTATTTTTCCATCGTCGGAGATTATGCTGTCCAGGTATTTAAACATATATGTGTCTCTACTTGTTAAATGTTACGTAGGCCCTATGGTAGTTAGTCTACCTTGTAACATAGTAAAATATAAATACACTTCTTTAATATTTAATTACTGATCATTTTAATAAGATGAAAACAACACTTCATTCAATTCCACCAGCTCACTTCATCTCACAATGTAATGTAATGTAATGGGATATGGGATATCACACACAAATCACAATTCTGTGTTTAAGGGCTATGCTCGTTGTGATATTCCTAATGATTGTAGGCCTAGGCTACATACTGTCATTGCTAGGTCCTAGCCTACGGTACATAATTTTAATCTTGAGAGTTTAGAGAATTTCACCTGGGACCCAAGTTTTGAAAACTTACGTTTGCAGTCACCTCTGAAAACGAGTGACTTGGAGGGTCACGTGACTACCGAAACATACGTTTTGATTTTTGAACCAAATGCAAGTTTTGAAATCATAACGCACGTTTCCACCCATGGCCGAAAAGCTTGTGGTTTGATCATTAGTGATATAGGGGTAAGTGGGGTAAATAGGAACACTTTTAGAACTTTTCATCTTTGACTTTCTGTAAAAAGTTGTACAATTGACTTTTTTATGATTTTTTTGTTGTAGGCCTACCGGTACATTATTCTTTGCACTGTTGTTAGTGTAAGGAATAACTTGTGTGTCATTTTCCTAAAATCATGTACTAAGAAAAAAATCAAATGTAACAAGTGGTATTGTTCCTATTTACCCTGTCATTTTGGGGTAAATGGGAACAGACATATCTGATGTATGATTTCAATAAAAAAAAAAATTAAGTCAAAATGTTAAAAACTGTGGATGCTATGTAAGAAAACAATGTCAGATTATTATTATTATTTTTTTTTTTTTTATTATTTATTTCAACAAATCAAGCTACAAAGTACAATGTACACTTAACATGTTGAAGAGAATCAGAGAGGGCATAGCCCCATAGCAAGAATGCCTGATTCCCTTCATTAAAACTAATTAAAATAACTTAGGCCTAATGTTATTTGAAAACAATGGATAAAATAGTCAATAAATTAACATAATGTTGTAGTATCAAAATATGGTAGGCCTCATGTAGTATACTGACATATAAAAACAATTTAACTAAAATATTCTTTTATTCTATTCTTGAAATTTGGAGCATCTTTGATTTCTAGAGGAATAGTATTCCATAAAGTAACAGCACGGTTATAAAAATGATTTTGGTATATAGATGTTCTAGCACGGGGAGGGTTTAAAATAAGGCCAGTATTATGTCGGTTAAACTGTCTTTTCTGAATTGTTATTCTTTTAAAAGGATCAAGGTCAGTAACACCGGTAATTAAGTTACTTAAAAATCTAACATCAGTTTGTTTACAATAATTTTGTATTGATGGTGTCCACATTTGTTTAAGCGCTCAGAGGCACTTTCAGAATAAAAGACATTTTTTAAAATAACTTTAGTTGCACGGTTTTGAATAACCTCAAGTTTATGCATGTTTAGTTGAGAAGTTGGGTGCCAAGCTGGTAGACCATACGTTAATATAGGGCGAATAAGAGATAGATATGCAGTTTTTAAAGATTTCGATTTACTTTTATATAGATTACGACTGACAAATCCTAACAACTTGGAAGCTCTGTCTCTAACGTTGTCTATATAAACATCCCATTTCAAATCTGAAGATATAGTGAGACCGAGGAGTTTAATAGTTGTTTGCCTAACTAGAGCATTACCTAAAAGAATGTAATTAGAAGCAATGGGTGATTTGGACCTAGTTAGACGTATGTACTGCGATTTGCTAGCATTAAGCTGCATACAGTTCAACAAGCACCAATTTTCAAGTGCAGATAGATCTGCTTGCAATGCATAAACATCCTCTAATCCTGAAATAGGTCGAAATAATGTTGTATCATCAGCATACTGGTAAACTTGAGATGACACACACTGAGGAAGATCTAAAAAGAAGATTGTAAATAGGAGAGCCCAATTACAGACCCTTATATATATATATATATATTAAAACCGGAGCGGAGCGAAGCGCTACATTTGTGTCAAAAAATATTCTTAGTTGATTTTGTGACAATGATTAGTTTGTGTTTATTATCAACCTTGCAAATAAGTAAGTGGAAAAATTGGGAAGGGGGGATGAATTTAACTTTTCTAATCAAATTTTATCAACGGTGGGAATATGGGGTAATTAGGAACGCACATCAATCTTATGGGAATCTTGTGAATATAATGCACTGAGGTGATATTTTTCCAAGTGTCAGAAGAAATTGAGGAACAAGCAGAAAAATGGCCTAAATGGCAATTTTCACAACACCTGGTCAACCACATGGTCAAATAGAGATGGCTGTGAAGATCGAGAAATGTTCCCATTTACCCCATAAATATAACCCATATAGGTTAACTGTGTTGTTCCTTTTTACCCCACTTGTTCCTAATTACCCCGAACCAGTGTTCCTAATTACCCCCAAATGGAGGTGGTATGGGGTAAATGGGAACAGGGGCTTAACAGCCATGATGGACTAAGATAAGCAAAAAATGCAAACAAATTGTAAAATCATGTTCATAGTTGGGGGGAACTTTTTATGTCAAAATATTTTTTTAGGGTAGGGCCTACTCTTTGGACATATTTTTTTTTTCTAAAGTTTTTTTGACTGAAACTTACATCAACTTTTAAGTGTAGGGTAGTTTTTAAAAAATCAGAAAACTATTAAATTAACATCAGAATGAGCTGATTTTTGATATGTTGTTGAGAAAATAAAAAGGTCACATGGAATATTTTTTTTATTTTTTTAAATAGGTCATATAAGGGTAGATTTTAGGGCTGTTCCTATTTACCCCACTTACCCCTACCGTATGTCATCGCCCCTATGATTCACTTACGCATCTTTTAATAACTTCAGGAAATGTATGCTTTATTTTAGATGGCCGTGACTTTGATTTATTATTTGTCATTGTTTGTTAACATTGATAGAAAGTAATAATGGATATTTATGCTGAACCGTTATTTTTGTAGAGTAGAGTAGAGTAGATCTTTATTCACAAGACTAATACATGGTACAAGTATACACCTCTTCGTGAAGAGGGAGTGAATAGTTCCTAAGGCTAAAACATGGTAAAAAATGAATAATAAAATAGAATGCATATTTCATGTGAATAAAGTTATATGTATATTACTAGTATGGTATACTAGTATTAAGAATTGAAGTTGTTTGAATAGATTAATTGAGTATTGAAATGAAAAAATGAAATGAGTAATTGGTTTGATATGATACAATACGATGTTATTTAGGATGAATAATAATATAAAACACTAGCATTTGATATGATATAATGATTATGAAATGGAATTAGTATTGTATTTAATATATACGTGTAGTAGTACGAATCTATAAGGGGCAGTTTGTAGTGGACATGGTAAATTTAAAAATTTACTAAATATAAAATGGATAATCAAATAAAATGTGTATTTAATGTTAATCAAGTTATATGTATTATTAGTATAGTATACAAGTATTGAGAATAGAAGTTGTTTGAATTGATTAATTCAATAATGAAATGAAAAAATGAAATGAGTTATCGATATGATATAATACAATACGATGTTCATTAGGATGTATAATAATATAAAACGCTAGCATATGGTATGATATGATTATGTATTATTGTTTTATGTTTAATAGGGATTAGTTTTGAACTTAAAATATACGTGTAGGGCCTATAGTACGGATCTATAAGGGAAAGTTTGTAGTGGAGAACAAGGTAAATTTATAAATTTACTAAATATAAAATAAATAATCAAATAGAATGAGAATTTCAATGAGAATCAAGTTATATATATAGGCCTAGTACTAGTATGGTATACTAGTACCGGTATTGAGAATTGAAGTTATTTGAATTGAATAATTGAGTAATGAAATGAAAAAAATAAATGGTAAAATATAATGATTATATGAAAGGTATTATTATTGAATTTAAAATATATGTGTAGGGCCTAGCCTATAGTACGGATCTATAAGGGACAGTTTGTAGGGAGGACAAGGGTTAATCTGTTAGGAATTCATTTAGTGAGTAAAATGCTCTTTCTACTAGAAATGCTTTTAATTTGCTAATAAATGTAGTATGATTTTTGATGTCTCTGATGTGTTTTGGCAGTTTATTGTATATGGAGAGGCAGGCGTATATAGGTCCTTTGGAATATTGCAAGGTTTTATGATGGGAGACATGGATGTTAGAAATTGCACGGGTGTTATAAGTATGGATGGATGAGTTTTTAGGAAAGTATTCTGAATGTGTACGTACAAAAATAGCGGCAATTTGTATAAGGGTACTTACCAGGGTAAGAATGTTTAATTTGGGGAAGATTTGATATTCATCAGTTTGTTATATTACTTAAATTAAATCGTTTGATATTGATGGTAGTCCACATTTGTTTAAGCGCTCAGAGGCACTTTCAGAATAAAAAACATTTTTTAAAATAACTTTAGTTGCACGGTTTTGAATAACCTCAAGTTTATGCATGTTTAGTTGAGAAGTTGGGTGCCAAGCTGGTAGACCATACGTTAATATAGGGCGAATAAGAGATAGATATGCAGTTTTTAAAGATTTCGATTTACTTTTATATAGATTACGACTGACAAATCCTAACAACTTGGAAGCTCTGTCTCTAACGTTGTCTATATAAAAATCCGATTTCAAATCTGAAGATATAGTGAGACCGAGGAGTTTAATAGTTGTTTGCCTAACTAGAGCATTACCTAAAAGAATGTAATTAGAAGCAATGGGTGATTTGGACCTAGTTAGACGTATGTACTGCGATTTGCTAGCATTAAGCTGCATACAGTTCAACAAGCACCAATTTTCAAGTGCAGATAGATCTGCTTGCAATGCATAAACATCCTCTAATCCTGAAATAGGTCGAAATAATGTTGTATCATCAGCATACTGGTAAACTTGAGATGACACACACTGAGGAAGATCTAAAAAGAAGATTGTAAATAGGAGAGGCCCAATTACAGACCCTTATATATATATATATATATTAAAACCGGAGCGGAGCGAAGCGCTACATTGTGTCAAAAAATATTCTTAGTTGATTTTGTGACAATGATTAGTTTGTGTTTATTATCAACCTTGCAAATAAGTAAGTGGAAAAATTGGGAAGGGGGGATGAATTTAACTTTTCTAATCAAATTTTATCAACGGTGGGAATATGGGGTAATTAGGAACGCACATCAATCTTATGGGAATCTTGTGAATATAATGCACTGAGGTGATATTTTTCCAAGTGTCAGAAGAAATTGAGGAACAAGCAGAAAAATGGCCTAAATGGCAATTTTCACAACACCTGGTCAACCACATGGTCAAATAGAGATGGCTGTGAAGATCGAGAAATGTTCCCATTTACCCCATAAATAACCCATATAGGTTAACTGTGTTGTTCCTTTTTACCCCACTTGTTCCTAATTACCCCGAACCAGTGTTCCTAATTACCCCCAAATGGAGGTGGTATGGGGTAAATGGGAACAGGGGCTTAACAGCCATGATGGACTAAGATAAGCAAAAAATGCAAACAAATTGTAAAATCATGTTCATAGTTGGGGGGAACTTTTTATGTCAAAATATTTTTTTAGGGTAGGGCCTACTCTTTGGACATATTTTTTTTTTCTAAAGTTTTTTTGACTGAAACTTACATCAACTTTTAAGTGTAGGGTAGTTTTTAAAAAATCAGAAAACTATTAAATTAACATCAGAATGAGCTGATTTTTGATATGTTGTTGAGAAAATAAAAAGGTCACATGGAATATTTTTTTTATTTTTTAAATAGGTCATATAAGGGTAGATTTTAGGGCTGTTCCTATTTACCCCACTTACCCCTACCGTATGTCATCGCCCCTATGATTCACTTACGCATCTTTTAATAACTTCAGGAAATGTATGCTTTATTTTAGATGGCCGTGACTTTGATTTATTATTTGTCATTTGTTTGTTAACATTGATAGAAAGTAATAATGGATATTTATGCTGAACCGTTATTTTTGTAGAGTAGAGTAGAGTAGATCTTTATTCACAAGACTAATACATGGTACAAGTATACACCTCTTCGTGAAGAGGGAGTGAATAGTTCCTAAGGCTAAAACATGGTAAAAAATGAATAATAAAATAGAATGCATATTTCATGTGAATAAAGTTATATGTATATTACTAGTATGGTATACTAGTATTAAGAATTGAAGTTGTTTGAATAGATTAATTGAGTATTGAAATGAAAAAATGAAATGAGTAATTGGTTTGATATGATACAATACGATGTTATTTAGGATGAATAATAATATAAAACACTAGCATTTGATATGATATAATGATTATGAAATGGAATTAGTATTGTATTTAATATATACGTGTAGTAGTACGAATCTATAAGGGGCAGTTTGTAGTGGACATGGTAAATTTAAAAATTTACTAAATATAAAATGGATAATCAAATAAAATGTGTATTTAATGTTAATCAAGTTATATGTATTATTAGTATAGTATACAAGTATTGAGAATAGAAGTTGTTTGAATTGATTAATTCAATAATGAAATGAAAAAATGAAATGAGTTATCGATATGATATAATACAATACGATGTTCATTAGGATGTATAATAATATAAAACGCTAGCATATGGTATGATATGATTATGTATTATTGTTTTATGTTTAATAGGGATTAGTTTTGAACTTAAAATATACGTGTAGGGCCTATAGTACGGATCTATAAGGGAAAGTTTGTAGTGGAGAACAAGGTAAATTTATAAATTTACTAAATATAAAATAAATAATCAAATAGAATGAGAATTTCAATGAGAATCAAGTTATATATATAGGCCTAGTACTAGTATGGTATACTAGTACCGGTATTGAGAATTGAAGTTATTTGAATTGAATAATTGAGTAATGAAATGAAAAAAATGAAATGAGTAATAGGTAGCCTATCCTATGATATAATGATTATATGAAAGGTATTATTATTGAATTTAAAATATATGTGTAGGGCCTAGCCTATAGTACGGATCTATAAGGGACAGTTTGTAGGGAGGACAAGGGTTAATCTGTTAGGAATTCATTTAGTGAGTAAAATGCTCTTTCTACTAGAAATGCTTTTAATTTGCTAATAAATGTAGTATGATTTTTGATGTCTCTGATGTGTTTTGGCAGTTTATTGTATATGGAGAGGCAGGCGTATATAGGTCCTTTGGAATATTGCAAGGTTTTATGATGGGAGACATGGATGTTAGAAATTGCACGGGTGTTATAAGTATGGATGGATGAGTTTTTAGGAAAGTATTCTGAATGTGTACGTACAAAAATAGCGGCAATTTGTATAAGGGTACTTACCAGGGTAAGAATGTTTAATTTGGGGAAGATTTTACGGCAGGATCTCTGCCATGAGGATCCTGTGATGATGCGTATAGCTCGTTTTTGGAGTAAAAAGACACGATTAGCTTGTGGTGACATGTACTAGCCTACCTTTTTCTTTAGAAATACGCTTACTACTCAAGAATCGACATTCTACACTAATGACAGCCATCGTAATCGTAGGCAATGTTTTGCACTTTGGTTATTATTTCTAGCGCTAGGGTGCTATGCGTAATAATACGCAATTCTGATTGGTTTGGGGATGTTTTACATTCTTTAGGGATGGGATTTGACCGGTCAAATTCAAATTTGGTCAATTGACGGTCAAATGTAAAAAATCATAAATTTTATTTTATAAAATAATTAGTTTATTTATTTTTTAAATGTTGTGGTGACGAAAGCCTTTTTTATTTAAAAGCTTGTTAAATGCATATTAAGTGGCATATCATCATCGTCGATGCTGTCATCAGTCCCTTTCTCCGATTCAGCTTCAGCTTACCCAGAAGCTATTATATTCTATTTGTCTATTATAGGGCCTAATTCATGATATATAACTACATAATAAATAATAATTAAAATAAATTATTACCTAATTAAAACATTTTTAATTGAAAAAGAAAGAAAGAAATGTTATTGTTTACATAACAATTCAAATTCAAATATAAAAATTCAAATAATTTTAAGTTTTAAATGCAATATATACACATGTCATCTTTAAGTCAACTGACTGGTCAATTGACATTGTGCAACCCTACAAAGCTTAGACTCTTTCGGAACAATCACAACGATGACTAACAGCAACACCCATAAATCCCACAACGTCCGTTTTGATTTCAAAACTTGCATTTTACTAAGTCACCGAAATGAGGTGGGATAGGATAGGTTTACGTTTTGACGGTGGCTTGTGGCTGCAAACGCATTTTTCAAAACTTGGGTCCCTGAGCATGTTCCCATAATAGGCCTACTATTTTTGTGGTCGGTCAATGCACACAGTTCAGACATGAAGAGTGAATGCGTAGGCCCTAGCCTAGGGGCCTAGCTAGTCTAAGGACTCAAAAGACCTAGATTAGCCAGCACTCTCTCGGTTGGTAACTGGCCAACTTTTAAATAGGCCTACTGTTGGTGTTAAAGGTTTTGAAGGTTTTTTTGGTTCAAAATAGCGACGTTAAAGGTTTTGAAGGTAGGTAGGTTCTAGGATATTTTCGAAAAGAGGAAAGGATTTTGGGTGCGCTCTTTTCGAAAATATCCTAGAACTATTTTTTTGTTTTTAGGATTTTTTTATTAGGCCTATGTTGTGTAAGGTTACTTGCAATGAGTGTACGGCAGCACTTCTGTCCTTGGCGGGTCCAAACATTTTTTTTTCAGTGAAAACATATGCACCCGAAATTCTTTCCGTTAACCGTTACAAAACTACTTTAGTTAGGTTAGTCCGAACTTTCCGCTGGCTACAGTGCGCCGCGCTAGTTCTAGGATATTTTCGAAAAGAGCGCACCTGAAATCCTTTCCGTTAGTGTATAACAGTTGGGACCCGCTAAGTAGGCCTACAAAAGTACCTGTACGGCTTAGTGGCAGTGCTCAGTTCTCAGCATGAGTGGCCTAAAGGCGCGTCACTCCTCGGTACTTATTCCTACTTTTGTTTATAAAACAGCATGAAATGAAACTTGCGAGTGCTTTTTTAATTATATACAACTGCAGTTTTTAAATTTAAAATATTTTAAGTGGTTTTTCGTCGTTTTTAATGAAAATAAACAGTGTTAAAAAGTTGGCCAACATCAACCGAAAAAGTACCGATTAGGCTAGCCTAGGCCTACTGTTTAAAGCATGCATTCAGACTTTAGGGGAGATCCTTGTACCTTGGGACACTTTTTTCAAAAAAATCACAAATCAATCATTCTTTAACTTATTTCCTTCTGGTTTGGACCAAAAGTAGCCAAATTTATCTAACAACTTAAGATAAAAAGGTGGGATATAGGAATAACAAGTCAAATGTGATATTTGGCCTGTTCATAGAATGCTGCAAATGTCCCAAGGTACAATATGGTAATGTACCTTGGGACACATGGGATTGTACCTTGGGACAATGATTTATTAATGCTATTTGGATGCAGACTAATAATAATTTTATCACTAAATATATTTTATAACAATAGAATCATTCATGCAGTTGAACATTTAGATCATAGGAAAATTACACGAGGAAAAATCATCATGGGCGGAATAGAATTTCCGAGGGCGTTAACCTAGCCAATTTAGTTACGTTTCTTCACCTTTCTCCATAGGTCATGAAACCAGCTCGTTTCACCCCTTTAGGTGCTACAACTTTTGCTGGAACGTTGACAGTGGCTAATACCATATTCGTCCAGGTTATAGATCTTGTCCGGCATAAAGTGGTATTTTTTTATACTTCTTCGTATTTCACGAAAACATTTCTACTGCAGCCTTATTAAAAGCCGTAGATCTGGCTAGGCTTGTAGCTTCAGGCTTTCTCAGGGACAGTTTTCTCTCATGCTGCTTCATAAAAGATTGGTAAAATTGCGTCCCTGCAGTCTTTTTTATTATCCCAGGATGACGGATAATGCAAACGTTTAGCCCAGCAAAATCGTAGGCCAACGATTTCACCTGCCTGGCCTAGATAAGAAAATACTTTCATAGAATATAGGTCTGGACCTAATATTACTAATTTCATAAGTAAAACTTTCAATTTATATAATAGGCCTACACCTGCTATGATTACATATTTTTTTTAAACATATCTTAACCTAGAAAATACACATGGCACTAGTCCCAAGGTACATGCCACCTGAATGTCCCGAGGTACAAGCAGTGTAACATTTAAATTAAATAATGTTCAATAATTTTCATTGAAGATATGCAACCAACAGGCCTATTCTATATTAGGCCTACTAGGAAAACGCTTAAGTTCCGCCGCGTTGTTGGATGAGCGAAATTGGTGCATTGAGCTGCCATGTGTTATGCGGATTTTCTGTTGTTCTGTGAAAAAATCATTAGGCCTAGGCCTACTAAGTTGAAGATTTTTTAAAAATAATTAAAAAAAAATAAATAAAAAATTTTAATTTTTTTTTTTATTAATCGTAGGCCTAATTTTAAAAAAGAAAAAAATCGTAAAATTGCGATTTTCATAAGAAATAATTATTCGATTGCGCTCAAATTTCTCACGAATATATTAATTCATAAAATTAAGGTTCTGTGAAAAAATTATTATAATCGGTTAAAGCATGTAGGTGTTAGGGGTAATGTGGGTAATTGGAAACAGGGCGTAATTGGAAACGCCCTTTATAACTTCCGTATGTGAAGCTCAAATTTAAAAATAATTGTTAGATAGCATGGTCCAGACCTTTATGGAAAATGTGCAAGTAGTTACAGCTTCTTCTGTTCGATGATATGCATGTCATACACATTGTAACCAAACTCTACACAAAAAACTTGTTTCAATTTGAAACACTTCTCAAAATTTCCCCTGTTATGGTCCTTATTTTGTTTTTAAGAAATTTGTTCTTGGATGGAAATTAATAAAGACACATTAGTCAACAATATGGTACAGGTGAAATTTAGATAATATCATAGTTTTCTCCTGATAAGCAATGTTTCCAATTCCCCTATTATCTCATACTTGGGGGAAATTGGAAACATGAATTAGGTGTAATTGGAAACATACAGGGAAATTGGAAACAAAGCCAAAAGATCCATGTTAAGCTATGGACAAATTTCAGGGGTAAATGGAAACACATTTAAATGTTTGGTTTAAAAGTAAGGTAAGTTGGCAACAGTGTCTGACTACACAGCCTTCTTACTTAGGCTTCAGATTATCACGTTTTGGAAGGAAAGATACCCTCGAAGAGATGACCACGATTCGGTATTGATAAATAATATATTTGCTGGTCCAATAAAGATAAACTTGGCACTGTGGACTTTGTCTTGGACCCACACCAAGATGCCTTTGAAAATATGTGCATTTTAATTTTTTTTTTCCAAAATCGCAGGAAATCCAAAAAACCGCAGCTTACGTTTCCATTTGCCCAATCGATGCATGTTTTGTTTTTGTATGTAATTTACCAATCTGTTGATGTAGTTTTTGTAAATTTAATTTTAAGTGATGATTGTATATTTAAATACAAAATACAACTTTTTTTATACAACAGCCTTATTTTCATGCTTGTGATGCTTTTGAGATTTTCCGTACAATTCTGCGTTGAGACGGAAGGTTTTCTTTAAATGTACACAGAATCTACAGTTTGTATCATAATGTATTAATTTTTTTTGTGTTAGAATCAGAGCTTAAAATGCTTTGTTTCCAATTACCCTACTTTAGTTTCCTTATGGGTCTAGGAGTTGTACCATGGCTGTTTCCATTTACCCCAATATCTGGGGTAACTGGAAACAAATTCGAGTTTAAACAAAAAGCAATAAAAATACCATACAATATTCTTCCATCACATTCTTGTTGGTGTCATGATTTAGTTTACATCCCAAAGCACAATTTTGCTCCTTACATTTTTTCTCTCCTATCAATACCCTAGACTACAAATAAGGTCACAATTTAAAAACACTAAAAGTGTTTCCAATTACCCACATTACCCCTATAAGTCAAAGAATTGTTTAAAAAAAGAAAAAAAACGTAAAATGTAGATTTTCATGTGAAATAATTTTTCGATTGCGCTCAAATTTCACACGAATATCTTAATTCATAAAATTATGGTTCTGTGAAAAACTCATTAAAATCGGATAAAGCATTTTTAAATTAAATAAAATAAAAAAAAAAATATATAAATATAAATAAATTTTTAAAAAATCGAAAAAATTCGTAAAATTGCGATTTTCATGAGAAATAATTTTTCGATTGCGCTCAAAAACGTGGCAGTTCTAAGTTCAGAGATTTCAAAGGTCTCCAGAAAATTTCATTGCAATTGGAGTAGCCTATCGGTTTAGCCGGAATCGTGCTGACAAACACACAGTCAATAATTAAAAAAAAAAAAAAACATTCCGGATTTTTTCTCCAGTGTAGTGAAATGAAATCTTCATTTTGCTCGCTACGCTCATCCAATAATTAAGTAAATGGCCTATAAGATAGAATAAGCTATAATAACAAAATGTAATTACCTGAACTGTAGAATGAATAACCTAACATATTTCTTGAAAATGTAGCCTAAGTCAAGATGCCCCAAAAACTAAAAATGCTATAAAATCACAGACAGGCAGCCATGTTGTATAAAAACTGATGTCAGAGCTATCTGGTGGTAGACTAAGATTTATTACTATCAACATATGAAAATTTCCCCCAACACCAACTGCTTAATAAGCCACTGTCCTAAGGTACATGCCGTCCCAAGGTAGGCCTACAAGGATCTCCTATAGGGCCTAGGCCCTAGCCTAGGGTTATAACTTGCCTTACTGATCTCATTGACTACGTTTATCAGGCGGGCTGGGCTCGGACTACTCGGTACGAGCTCGTTCAGTGCAAGCTTATTTTGCTTGATAAACGATGTGCTGATGCGCACCCGTCTCGGCTCGCAACACAAACCGAGCCAGCGCGGTTGATACGATCTGAAATTTGACTGCTAAACCCAATCGAGCTCAAATATGCAAACTCGCGGCCATTTTCTTTGTAATTGTCCAATCACAGCAACTGCTTCCAACAACAACAGCCATAACCGTCACATACAGCTGTGCACTGATACATTTAGAAAGCGGTGACATTTCTAAACCTTTTAGCTCAGACTGAGCTAGTCCGATCTGAAAGCTCTTGATAAACATTAGCGAACTGAGATTGGAAATCCAGCACGCACCAAGTAGTACGAGCTCAGCTCGCCTGATAAACGTAGTCATTCAAACTAGGGCTAGCCTAGCCTAGGCCTAGGGCCTAGGCCTAGGCCAGATTGAACCTCTTGGTTCAGGCATAGGGAATTGGATAGTATACACAAAGGTTCAGTGCAGTGGTAGAGCCTAGGCTAGGCCCAGTGATGTTTTACAACTTAACCTAGGCCTGTAGGCTAGCCTAGGCTTTGTGTATCCAATCCCATGGCCTAGGCCTAGCCAAGGCTACTAGGCCTTACCTAACCTTACTCTGTCTAAGAAAAGGTCCAAGCTAACAGATAACGGTATGGATAATGGATATTTAAATGTTGCTTACCTATATTCATATCTTTCATCATAGTATTTCTCCGAATACTGAATACGGTCGGCAGACGACATCTTCGCCTTGACAATCAAAGGACAAAGGTGTTGAAACAAACGTTGAGGCCTACGTTTTGATTGATGATCCAGATCCCGCGCATGGAGGAATATTTACCGCCAACCTCAACGTTTTTCTTTCATTTAGCACTGTATCTTTGGTAGACATGTCAACGTGGCCGCAGTTGCAGAGGTTGGTACTAGCCACGGTACCTGCACAAGTTTTTGAGCGGGCATTATGAAACTCACGCACTCAGACAAAAAACAAATCTTGTCCCGTTTGACTTGAATTGTAAGGACGTGTCTGAGTGCTTGAAAAACGTGGCTCAGTCTCAATCTCGTTCTCAATTTGACGTCATCAATAATCGGTGACGTCAGGAGCAATGCACGAAGGGTCCCGATCGAGACTGAGAACGTGAATGAAACCTGTCATGTGTTAAACAGATTTTCTGTTCTTCTGTTAAAAAATCATTACAATCGGGTAAAGCATGTACGTGTTACAAGTCGAAGAATTTTTTTTAACGAAAAAAGCGTAAAATTGCGATTTTCATGAGAAATAATTTTTCGATTGTGCTCAAATTTCACACGAATACAAATTCATAAAATTAAGGTTTTGTGAAAAAATCATTAAAATCGGATAAATCATGTAGGTGTAATAAGCTGAAGATTTTTTTTTAAATCGAAAAAAATCGTAAAATTGCGATTTTCATGAGAAATAATTTTTCGATTGTGCTCAAAAACGTGGCAGTTCTTGGTTCAGAGATTTCGAAGGCCTCCATAAAATTTCATCGCAATTGGAGTATCGGTTTAGTCGGAATCGTGTTAACAGACACACAAAAATACAGAAAAAAAGAAAAAAAAAACATTCCGGATTTTTTTCTCCAGTGTAGTGAAATGGAATCTTCGCTTCACTCCGCTCGCTACGCTCATCCAAATACTAAAAAAGAACTTAGTTCAATATTACGTTGCTTTGCTATTGCTAGTACATTTTCTAAGGCAGGCAGGTAAATAATTACGTACCAACCAGCCAACGCCGATTTCAACCAACAATCGTTTGTTGAATATTATTTTCTGAACTGAACAGAACTGGCCAGCTTAACAGCTAAGCACAATAACATACTCGTTCTTAACGTGTGGATGTTATGAATTATTTTTTACTGCTAGGAAGCTTCGCAAACGCTTTTTCAGGCGCGTTGTAGGATGAGCATAATTGGTGCATTGAGCTGCCAGTGTTATGCAGATGGTATTCAAATTGATTTTGTTTTCCCATTGCTATGGCCTGCGAGACACGCTTGGTAATATTGTTATAATTTTTACGACGACGACATGAGGATCAGGGGCGCACATTACATTACATTACACACTACATTACAATAGAATAAAGCATAGGTGTTATAAGTCGAAGAAATTTAAAACTAGGAAAACGTCCCGCCGCGTTGTTGGATGAGCGTAATTGGTGCATTGAGCTGCCATGTGTTATGCGGATTTTCTGTTCTTCTGTGAAAAAATCATTACTAAGTTGAAGATTTTTTTTAAATTATTTAAATTAAATAAAAAAAAAACTTTAATTTTTAATTTCTTTAATTAATCGTAATTAAAAAAAAGAAAAAAATCGTAAAATTGTGATTTTCATCAGAAATAATATTGGATTGCGCTTAAATTTCACACAAATATATAAATTCATAAAATTAAGGTTCTGTGAAAAAATTATTTATATCGGATAAAGCATGTAGGTGTTATCTGTCGAAGGAATTTTTTATAAATCGAAAAACATCGTAAAATTGCGATTTTCATGAGAAATAATTTTTCGATTGCGCTCAAAAACGTGGCAGTACTTACTTCAGAGATTTCGAAGGTCTCCAGAAAATTTCATCGCAATTGGAGTATCGGTTTAGCCGGAATCATGTTAACAGACACACAAAAAGAAAAACAGAAAAAAAGAAGAAAAAAAAAGAAAAACATTCCGGATTTTTTTCTCCAGTGTAGTGAAATGGAATCTTCGCTACGCTCGCTACGCTCATCCAAAAAAAAAACGAAAAAAGCGTAAAATTGCTATTTTCATGAGAAATAGTTTTTCGATTGCGCTCAAATTTCACACGAATATATTATTTATTCATAAAATTAAGGTCCCGTGAAAAATCATTACTAGGAAAAGCTGAATTCCCGCCGCGTTGATGGATAAGCGTTTTTGTAAGTTTTTAGTTTGCGTAGGACCACTTTTCCTTTGCAAGTGCTTTGTGAATGCATTGTAGGTGATTGTTGTCAAGTTTCTATTAATACCCGTTAATATTTATTATAAACTTCAAAAAACCCATATTAAAACCTTTATTCCATGGATTCTAGCAAACTTCTTCCAATTTTTCTTTCAGAAAGCAATACATCACCATTACCTAATGTCCACGTAAAATATGAAACGTTGTAGCCCCACTTGTCTGGTCAGAATCGACCCAAATGTCACGAAAATATCGCACTAAAAATCGAAAAAAATCGTAAAAGTACGATATTCATGTGAAATATTTCTTCGATTGTACCCAAAAACGTGACAGGTCCAAGTTAGGAGATTTCAAAGGTCTCCAAAAAATTTCATCGCATTTGGAGTATCGGTTTAGCCGGAATCGTGTTAACAAACTCACAAAAATACAAACAGAAAAAACAAGAAAAACGAAAAAAAATCGTAAAATTGCGATTTTCATGAGAAATAATTTTTCGATTGCGCTCAAAAGAGTGGCAGTTCTAAGTTCAAAGATTTCAAAGGTCTCCTGAAAATTTCATCCTAATTGGAGTTTCGGTTTAGCCGGAATCGTGTTAACAAACACACTAAAATACAAACAAAAACAAAAAAGAAAAACGAAAAAGCGTAAAATTGCGATTTTCAAGAGAAATAATTTTTTGATCGATTTTTCGTACGGTGCAGTTCTAAGTTCAGAGATTTCGAAGGTCTCCATAAATTTTCATCGCAATCGGAGTATCGGTTTTGCCGGAATCGTGTTCACAGACACACAAAAATACAAAAAAAAGAAAGAAAGAAAAAAAAACATTCCGGATTTTTTCTCCAGTGTAGTGAAATGGAATCTACGCTTCGCTCGCTACGCTCGCTACGCTCATCCAACAATCGGATATAGCATGTAGGTGTTATAAGTCGAAGACATTTTTTTAAAATTAAAAAAAATCGTAAAATTGCGATTTTCATGAGAAATAATTTTTCGATTGCGCTCAAAAACGTGGCAGTTCTAAGTTTAGAGATTTCTAAGGCCTGCTTCCATTATATTTCATAGCAATTGGAGTATCGGTTTAGCCGGAACGTGATAAGAATCGTGTGTGACTCGTTGGTCTTGTTGTTAGCGTATCTGCTTCCCATGCAGAAGGTCCAGGGTTCGATTCCCGCCAAAGTCAGGAGTTTCTAAACTTCTGATTTGGACTTCAGTCCATCAGTTCGTGTCTTAGGAGTTTGTAAACGGTAACTTTGGAACCAGTCACTCAACGGTCCTAGCAACGAAGCACATAATAAATTCAGAGTTGTTCTGAATGGGCCCTTGTTGATTCTGGCGTTGATCCGCGGGTGTTCCCACGTTCCATACCACTGATTGCTATATTCCTATTAAAAATATAAATCTTTGGTTGGTTATCGCTCACTCTTCGATTGTGTCGGGCCTACAGGGTAGGCTTAGTCGCTTTGATTTACTGTCCCCGCTGAAAATCAGGTATACTAGGAAAACGCTTAAGTCCCGCCGCGTTGTTGGATGAGCGTAATTGGTGAATTGAGCTGCCATGTGTTTGCGGATTTCTGTTTGTTCTGTGAAAAAATCAGAATTTTGTTGAAGATTTTTTTAAAATTAATTCAAATTAAATAAATTTTTTTTTTTTTTTTAATTAATCTTAATATTAAAAAAGGAAAAAATCGTAATATTGAAATTTCATAAGAAATAATTATTCGATTACGCTCAAATTTTACACGAATATATTAATTCTTAAAATTAAGGTTCTGTGAAAAAATCGGATAAAGCATGTAGGATTTATAAGTCGAAGAAATCTTTTTCAACGACAAAAGTGTAAAATTGCGATTTTCATGAGAAATAATTTTTCGATTGCGCTCAAAAACGTGGCAGTTCTTAGTTCAGAGATTTCGAAGGCCGCCATAAAATTTCATCGCAATCGGAGTATCGGTTTAGCCGGAATCGTGTTAACAGACAGACAAAAATACAGAAAGAAAGAAAAAAAAAAAAAAAAAAAAAAAAAACATTCCGGATTTTTTTCTCTATTGTAGTGAAATGGAATCTTCGCTTCGCTCGCTACGCTCGCTACGCTCATCCAATAACTGAGTGGGTAGACTCTAAATACAATTATTTATTTATTTATTAAAATTTTTAACTCACAAAAATACAAACAGAGAAAAAAAGAAAAATAGAAAACCATTCCAGAGTTTTTTCTCCAGTGTAGTGGAATGGAATCTTCGCTTCGCTCGTCCTCGCTACGCTCATCAAATTAATAAACTAGGAAGCTTCGTAAACGCTTTTTCAGGCGCGTTGTTGGATGAGCGTAATTGGTGCATAGAGCTGCCATTTGTTATGCAGATGGTATTTAAATTGATTTCGTTTTCCCATTGCTATGGCCTGCGAGACACGCTTGGTAATATTGTTTTAATTTTTACGACGACGACGACATGACGATCAGGGGCGCACATTTCATTGCACACTACATTACAATCGAATAAACTATAAAGCATTATGTAGTTGTTAAGTCGAAGAAATTTAGAGCTTGGAAGTTTCGCAAACGCTTTTTCAGGCCCTTTGTTGGATGAGCGTAATTGATGCATTGAGCTGCCATGTGTGTTGTGGTTGACGTGCCCCTGATTCTCATGTCGTCGTCGTAAAAATTAAAACAATATTACCAAGCGTGTCTCGCAGGCCATAGCAAAGGGAAAACGAAATCAATTTAAATACCATCTGCATTACACATGGCACCTCAATGCACCAATTACGCTCATCCAACAACGCGCCTGAAAAAGCGTTGCGAAAGTACCAAAAACAATATTGGAGACAACAATGAAAAATTCGGGCCATAGGACCAAGGAGGAAGGAATAATGTAAGGAGACAGCATGTCGCCGTCAAAACCATAGCCACTTTGAACGACAATGGTGGTGCGCGAAAGCCTCGAACCCAAAGCAAGGTCGTCGTTATTATTAGAGCTCATTGTCAAAGCTTGAACATTCCAAAACAAACAAAAACGCAGCACATTAACAAAAATTAAATTTCAAACTCTTTATTATTCATTCTCATATTGATACAAGAGTTTTATCAATGTTTCAAGTATAATATCAGCTGTTTCAGTGCCGTCGATGGTAGTCGCCATATTGGTCAGCACCAACGAGAAGAAGTAAATACTGCGAAAAACTCTATGTTTTAGTAGCCGCCATATTGGTCAGCACCAACGAGAAGCAGCAAATACTGCGAAAAACTCGATCAGAGACGTTCAAAACGGCCACGTTCATTTGTACGCCACAGATAGCGCATGCTGTCTCCTTACATTATTCATACCTCCTTGCATAGGACGCACGAGCTTCTTTGGATGTTCTTTGGTTAGGTCACCGCCTGCTTGATGTAATTTAATTAAACTAGGAAACGCTTAAGTCCCGCCGCGTTGATGGTTGAGCTTTATTTAAGTTTTTAGTTTGCGTGGGATATCTTTACTTTTGCAAGTGCTTTGCTTTGCTGCCTATGCATTGTAGGTGATTGTTGTCAAGTTTCTATTGTTTAAGCTTTATTTCTATGGATTCTACTAACTTTTTCACTTTTTCTTTCAAAAGGTACTACATCACCATAACCTTAATGTCCATGTATAATATGAACGTTGTAGCCCCACCCGTTAGGTCATAATCGACCCAAATGGCACGAAAATATCGCACTAAACCGAAAAAAACTTATAATAAAAGCTTCTTTTCTATGGATTCTGGCTAATTTTTTCAACTTTCTTTCAAAGATACTACGGGTACATCACCATAACCTTAATGCCCATGTATAATACTAGGAAACGCTCAGTTGGACGCGTTGATAAGCGAACACGTGCTATAGCTAGACCCACATTGCACATTTTTTAAATTTTAAAATTTGCGACGTTTCGCTGTCCACAGGGCCATGTTTCCAATATTATTTATTATTGCCAAGGTATTTGGGAAAACCCCGTGTGTAAACCTTTACTTTGTGAATAAAATCCACCGCCATCTAGAGGACCTTGACTCCTTGGGATAACTATTTAAACTCTTTTAAACTCTTAAACTGCTTCCTCGAAAGTATTTTGATAACTTCTAGGTGGCAGTGCATAGAAACTTTGTGCGACTTTCGTTGCCATGGCAACGTTACTTTTGTTATAATGTAATTTCCATCTACACTACTTCTCGGATCAAAATAAAATTAACATATTCGTGACCGGACGGACATTCTAAATGATTTGGCTATCTCAGATTTTGTCGCCGTTGAGTTTGAAAAAAAAACTTTCGATTAACTTTAATGTAACTTTTTAAGTTTTTGAAAAGATTTTTTCCACAAAACTAATGGCATTCAATCGAGAACAAAGCTTGCGGATGATGAAAATTTCAACTCGATCCGAGCCTCCGTTCGACCGCTATCATGAGCCAAAAAAGCTGCACGACTTTCCGTTGCCATGGTAACCGTACTTTGTTATAATGTAATTTCCATCTACACTACTTATCGGATCAAAATAAAATTAAACATATTCGTGACCGGACGGACATTCTAAATGATTTGGCCATCTCAGATTTTGTCCCCGTGAAGTTTGAAAAAAAAACTTTCGATTAACTTTAATGTAACTTTTAACTTTTGAACGATTTTGCCACAAAACTAATGGCATTCAATCGAGAACAAAGCTTGCGGATGGTGAAAATTTCAACTCGTTCCGAGCCTCCGTTCGAACGTTATCGCGAGACATACAAACAAAAAAACAAACAAACAAACAAACAAACAAACAAAAAAACAAAACCAGTGACTATTTTTTCACGGCAGTGTCAAAGGGAAACGCTCGTTTCGCTCGCTTAATTATTGCCAAGGTATTTTGGGGAAACCCGTGTGTAAACCTTTACTTTGTGAAAAAAATCCACCGCCATCTAGAGGACCTTGACTCCTTGGGAAAACTATTTAAACTCTTTGTTGACAAATAATAGACTGCTTCCTCGAAAGTATTTTGACTACTTCTAGGTGGCAGTGCATTAGAAACTTCGCGCGTCTTTTCGTTGCCATGGCAACGTTACTTTTGTTATAATGTAATTTCCATCTACACTACTTATCGGATCAAAATAAAATTAACATATTTGTGACCGGACGGACATTCTAAATGATTTAGCTATCTCAGATTTTGTCCCCGTTTAGTTTAAGAAAAAAACTTTCGATTAACTTTAATGTAACTTTTTAACTTTTTGAACGATTTTGCCACAAAACTAATGGCATTCAATCGAGAACGAAGCTTGCGGATGGTCAAAATTTCAACTCGATCCGAGCCTTCGTTCGAACGTTATGGCGCGAGACATACAAACAAACAAAAAAAAACAAAAAAAAAAAACAAAAAAAAACAAACAAAACCAGTGACTAATTTTTCGGCAGATTCAAATGGAAACGCTCGCTTCGCTCGCTTAATGAACGTTGTAGCCACCCGGCGCAAACGCCGTACTCGGTGTCTCAACGTTTAGATCGCAAATCCAAATTCCACCGGGGGTGGTTACGGACGTAAATCTAAATCCTGCCGCCCTGCGAAGCACGAAGAATTTTACTCGTTTATAAATATAATCAATCGTCGTTTTGAATGTTCTTCGTAATACGTAAGCACAACGATTTATTATTTTTGGTTATAGTTAGTCCCTTTGAATAGGCCCCTGAGGCATTTTTTGAAAATTTTGTAATTGGCCTTATGTAGGCCTATTACGCCTATACCGCCACGTCAAAAGGAAGAATATTTTAGTCGTAGGCGGTATACGACATTTTTACCCATAGAAAAAAAGAAAAAGAAAGCAAAATCAAAAGTTCTTCCCGCAAACAAGCTCAGACATGCACGGTGATGACATACCATTGACGGCGCTCGTTCAATCCAGTCCAGCAGGTGCAGACGAGATATACGCACGAAACACTTCTTCATGACGCGGGAACTTCGTCACTTGAACTTGAAGCACTTGACGGCAGCTGACGTAATCTCGCTGACGATGTCCTCCGGCTACGTTTCACTTGCGTTTCGTTCGCACGGACGAAACATAACCACACGATTGCATCACTGTCGGTCGGCAACTTCGCTGCGCGTGAGTGACTCGCGTGTGAGAGAGAGAGAGAGGGGTGTGGACTGGACGCAGGAACGACAAAGGCTAGGTGACTATGGGACTAAATTTGAATTTGCGTAGGGAACGGAAGTGCAGAAGTTTCCCAATTTTCAACCCGTTCGAATCAGAATCAGTAATTCACGAAAAAGAATAACGGAAATGTGGTCAAAATTAATGTTTTTAGTTATTTCGCAAACTATGTGCATTGGATAATAATTATCTAGCAAGTTAAAAGAGTGTGTTGGAGTGTATTGGTACTGAGTAGTATTAGCGTTGAGTGACTAATATATGTATGGTTAAACGAGTGAGCGCAGCGAACGGAGTGATCTCCATTCAATTTAAACGGATCTATTTCTTTTATTCTGCGTGTGTGTGTGTACATCGAAAATCAGCCGAATCGCTGAACAGATTGCGCTGAAATTTTAAACAGACATCCGGTACGAATTACCTGAGAACTGTTAACAAAATCAGCTAGATCCATTGCGATTTAAACCTAAAAGAAATAAAAATGTGATATTTTTAAATATCGACAGCATTTGTTTAGATTTTTCATAATATGTAAAAGAGACCACAGCCTGCGATATAAAAAACAACTATGAAAGTCGCTCGCTATCAGTTTTCGAAGACGGTGACTTTTTCATTTTGTTTTGTTGTTAGTACCCTGCATCTCTAAAGCTCTCTTTGCTGTCATTATTCTTGTTCGATTTATCAACTAATTAATGATGCTGGCCATCCACAAGAAACAGTGCAATACTGCAGTATTACGCCGTATAAAGGTATAATTAAAATCGTAGTCTAGACCACCTATACTTTATTCTATAAATAGCCAACATTAGGCATATATAGTAAAATTGTTATGATATGTACAAAATAAGACTAAAGGCCGATGCACAATTGCCCGGTAACGAGAACGGGAACGAGAACGAGAACGGGAAGACGCTAACGTTAAAGGCTTCGATGCACAATTGCCCGTGAAGCAAGCCGACGGGAACAAATCAATAATAAGTGTGTTAATTATCTTTTGTTGTTTTGTTATTCCGCTCATGTTTATTCAATTTATTTCGCATATTACTCGCGTATAAACCATCAATCAGTTGATAAAATAGTTTTAGGACGTGCACATCTTGACTCCGATTGGTTCCGGTAACGTACGGAACGGGAACGTTACGGAAAGTTAAAACTTGGTGATGTTCCCGTTGTCGTTGCCGGGATACGGGAACGACCGGCAACGGGAAGCTTTATTGTGCTTCGTGTCGTAAGTTAACGTGTGATTCAACTTTCTTCCCGTTCTCGTTGTCGTTCTCGTTGTCGTTACCGGGCAATTGTGCATCGGCCTTTAGCATTCCCGTTCTCGTTGTCGTTCTCGCCTTTAGGCATTAATTATTAAGTAACTTATTTTTAGGATAGAAATTGTGAGGGAGTATCTCCCAATTGTATACTGATTGATACAGCAATTGCACCTTTCTAAACACCTCAATAAAAAAGTTTATTTGTTTTGGAGTAAGTAAATAAATACTTCCCCCAGACAATATAAACTTAGAGGTCATCACAAGTGTTATTATAAATTATAATGTAAAATGCTATGTGTCTGGAAATAAAACTTACTTACTTACTTATTCTAACCTACCCATGAATTCTAGATAATATATGCCTAGGTGTACGCTTTACGTAGGCCTAAGCTTGGCATTGGCATGGTCGGGCATTAGGCACAGATCGTAGAATCGTAAAAGACTAGAAAAGGACGAAGTCCATCTCGCAAACATCAGCTGGTAAATATAATAGAGAACTATATATTACTCCCCGAATAGATGCGACCTCTGACAGTCGTCGTCGGGGACCTCTTCCCTTCCCTGACGACCTCCTTCACGACGACGACGTGAGAACCCCTCTTTTCTTTCACCTACCCTGGCTGGTTCTGACCAGCATAGGATTTTCCTCCCTTTATCACTTAGGTTAGAGTGGCGCATTATAACCGAACGGTTGACGCGCCCTGAAACCAAATAAACTAAAACCCATCTTCTCTTTTCGTCTATAGGCCTAAATTATCTTCAATTTTTTCATATGCCTATACATTGACGCTGGAGCTGGAGGCAGTACACTAGCTAGCCGTTCCATTTAGTCCATTGAACAAGGGTCTGTGACCACAAAATGTTTGTGCAATGATTATACTAGGGAAACGCCAAAGTCGTTTATATACGAGTGAGTGAGCCATGTGTTGAGTACCCGGTATCATTCCCATACTGGGCTTAGTGGGCTAGATCCAGCCTTATAGGTATAGGGTAGAAAAGGGAATGTTCCGGGTACTCAACACATGGCTCACTCACTCGCTTATCAACGACTTTGGCGTTTCCCTAGTTATATACTCAATGGTATTAGTAGTTTTAGGGCGCTTCAACGGCATAGATTATTCGCGATGAGTGTATTGAGAAAGTTGTATAAACTCACCTATACTGCATGACAACATATCGTCACCCCAGTACAAGACCAAGATAACTAAAAAAAATGCTTTTTTAAATTTTTTATTTAGTCTCTATTTGCAACGGATAATGTAATCTCACTAGTGCAATTTAATAGAGAAGGGAGGAGGAAAAACCCGGTACCGGCACGTAGCCTACTCCTTTCGAAAGTACCAAGAGGATCAACGGTTTTACGTCCTATCCGAAAGGAAGGTGTAACCTGACGACTAGTCATACAGGTTCCTCCACTAACCCGGACTGCCGAGCAGACGCCAAGGAGAACGAAGCCGTCACACAAAGCTTTCGAACCCTAGTCTGCTGGGCGCTCTGACCAACAGACTAGGGTCACCCACTCAGCCCCTGACCACGCCCGATGTTCGAGTGAGAACCGGTAATAATTATGGTTGTACACATTATATTACTAGGAGAACGCTTAAGTCCCGCCGCGTTGTTGGATGAGCGTAATTGGTGCATTGAGCTGCCATGTGTTATGCGGATTTTCTGTTGTTCTGTGAAAAAATCATTTCTTAGTTGAAGTTTTTTTAAAATTATTTAAATTAAATAAAAAATAAACTTAAATTTTAATTTTTTTTTAATTAATCGTAATTAAAAAAAAAGAAAAAATTCGTAAAATTGCAATTTTCATAAGAAATATTTATTCGATTGCGCTCAAATTTCACACGAATATATTAATTCATAAAATATAGGTTCTGTGAAAAACTCATTACAATAGAATAAAGCATGAACTTTTAAAAAATCGATTAAAATCGTAAAATTGCGATTTTCATGAGAAATAATTTTTCGATTGCGCTCAAAAACGTAACAGTTCTAAGTTCAGAGATTTCGAAAGTCTCCAGAAAATTTCATTACAATTGGAGTATCGGTTTAGCCGGAATCGTGCTGACAAACACACAATAATACAAAGAGAAAAAAAAAACATTCTGGATTTTTTTCTCCAGTGTAGTGAAATGGAATCTTCGCTTCGCTCGCTACGCTCATCCAATAAGGGTGTGATTTATACAATTTTATCCAAAAGTCCGAGATATTGGTCTTGCACTGTTATTTTTTCAAATGTGAGGAGAAGTCTGACCCTACAGGTTGGCAATCTTACCACTACTAGAAAGCTTCGCAAACGCTTTTTCAGGCGCGTTGTTGGATGAGCGTAATTATTTTAAACAAAAAAAGCGTAAAATTGCTATTTTAATTTGAAATTATTTTTCGATTGCGCTCAAATTTCACATCAATATTAATTCTTAAAAATAAGGTTCAGTAAAAAAAATCATTACAATCGAATAAAGCATGTAGGAGTTTTAAGTCGAAGAAATGTTTTAAAAATAAATAAAAAAACGAAAAATTGCGATTTTCATGAGAAATAATTTTTCGATTGCGCTCAAAAACGTAACAGTTCTAAGTTCAGAGATTTCGAAAGTCTCCAGAAAATTTCATTACAATTGGAGTATCGGTTTAGCCGGAATCGTGCTGACAAACACACAATAATACAGAGAGAAAAAAAAACATTCCGGATTTTTTCCCCAGTGTCGTGAAATGGAATCTTCGCTTCGCTCGATACGCTCATCCAATTATCTATAACAATGAAGCGTAAGAATACGATTTTAGGACTTTTCTTGAAGCAAGGAGAAAGGAAAAGATAATTTTTCTTGTTGTGGTTGTTGATTAATGATCCCCGTTTTGGCCCGGGGTAGAATTTTTCCCAGAGCTTGGCTCTGCTAATCGTAAAAGGCGAGGAAAGAGAAAAAGACCATCTCGCAAACATCAGCTGGTAATTAGTAGAGTATTTTAATCTCCTAAACTGGAGGCTAGCTCGGGCAATCGTTGTCGGGAACCCCTCCTCCTCTCCTTAACGACCTCCCCGACGACGACGACGATTACACACGAACGATGTCAAAGATGATGTCGACCGCGACGTGAGAACCCTCCGTTTCCTACCCCTACCCGTGGCTGGTTCTGACTAGCATGGGACGTCCCTCCCCACATCACATAGGCTAGAGTGGCGCATTATGGCATATAAAAAAATACTGTGACTACCGGTACTGTTCGTTCATTTCAACCTATAACTAGCACCATGTCAATCATCAAACTTTAAAAAACAATAGATTGTGGACAGTATAAAAATATATAAATAATCAAGGGCGACGGTCGTTCGCCCGCAGGCAAGCGCACGCGAATGCTAGAAGGCGATGACTAACTCGACCCTGTATACAGCTACCCGAGTTGGGGGGTTTTCAACTATCTGCACACGCCGTCCCGAAAGATTTACAATCTTGAAACTCTGTATATGAACTGATAATATGTGGTCCATGACATACAAAAAAAATCAGACCGATCCGATAACCCGTTCGCCTGTGTTAAAAAAGTGCGTAAAAATCGACTAAAATCTTTCTGCTGGCTGGTTGGGGGGTGGGGGGGGATTCTGCCAGAGAGGAATAAAAGACTACAGAGAAAACGGTACATCTAAGAACTATGAAACTTGGTCCACACTTAGATGTACCTCGGACTCACATATACTTCCGCCGAGAGACAAACAATATTCCACTCCCTAAATCATCCCCTAAAATTAAAATAATTCATAACTTTAACCCAAAATCGAATTTTTAATCAAATTAGTTATTAAAATTATGTTCTTATGTGTTTAAACCCAATCGGCCTATATTTTCATTATATAAAACCACATTTTTTCTACCCCTATTCAACTAATATAGTTTATACTATTTTTACCTTGATTTCCAGCTTTCACCACGAAGGCACCTAATGAGCTATCATCATGAAATTTGACATGATGGTACATATTAATATGAAAAATAATCCCCCGAGAGGCAAGCGATATTCCACCCCAACACCCCCTAAAATTGGAATAAATCATAGCTCTAATTTTAAATTGATGATTTATTCAAATTAGTTATTAAAATTATGTTTTAATTGTTTTTAACCCAATCGGTCTATTCTCATTTCCAAAACCTTATTTTTTCAACCCCCATCCCTTATAGTTTATATTATTTTTACCTTGATTTCCAGCATTCACCATTAGCTAATGATTATCAGCATGAAATTTGACATGATGGTACATACTAATATAAAAAATAATTCACCAAAAGACAAGCGATATTCCACCCCATCACCCCTAAATCATCCCCTAAAATTGGAATAATTCAAAGCCAAAAATTGAATTTTTATTCAAATTAGTAAATTATGTTTTAATGTTTTTTTTAACCCAATCGGCCTATTCTCATTTCCTAAACAACATTTTTTCAACCCCCATCCCAAATAGTTTTTGTTTTTTTTTACCTTGATTTTCAGCATTCACCATGAAGGCACCGAATGAGTTATCATCATGAAATTTGGCATGATGGTACATAATTAGACGAGTGAGCGCAGCGAACGTAGTCTACAACGCTACTCGATCGGGCCTTGGTCGTGATTAATTCTGTTAAATGTTAAATGTCTGTCTGTCCGGTCCCATACGGCCGAACGGCCATATAGACTGAGCTGAAATTTCAAACAGACATCCGTGACTAGGTAACTGAGAACTGCTAACAAAATGAGCACTATCCGTTGCGATTAAACCTGCAAGAAATAAAAAACTGAAAAATACGTTGAAATGTATAGAAATTATTTTAACGACAATGGTTTTCATTTTGAAATAATATTTTTTGTTTGTTATTTAGCTGGCTGTGAAATGCCGTGTCCAAGGTTAATCGAATGTTGGACGTCAAGGTACCCCCAAATTCCGCTCGTAGATTGAGTAAACCTTGCAATATTTTCACGTATTTCGTACTGGCTATGTTTTCCATGGTATTGTCACAGATGTAGGACTACACTGCGTTATATGCATTTCAAAATATTAAATAATAATTTAAAAAATACAATCCCGAAATTACAAATTCTTTCCCGACCATTGAACCCACGTCTCCCACATTTGGGCTATAAGGGCACTTTAGCCAAGTCGACTAGGGAAACGCCAAAGTCGTTGTTAGACGAGTGAGAGAGTCATGTGTTGAGTACGCGGGAACATTTGCATTTAAGTTTGATTATAATATTCGTACTAGGGAAACGCCAAAGTCGTTGTTAAACGAGTGAGTGAGCCATGTGTTGAGTACCCGGTAACATTCCTTTTCTTCCCCCTTTTTTAGGCCTCCCTAGCCTATCATAGGCTACAGTGGAGCATTATGGCCTAAACTATGACTTAAACTTAAATACCCTTTTGTTTATACGAATATTATAATCAAACTTAAATGCAAATGTTTCCGCGTACTCAAAACATGACTCTCTCACTTGTCTAACAACGACTTTGGCGTTTCCCTAGTAATATGAAACATAATAATCCGCCAGGAGGCAAGCGATATTTCAACCCCACTGTTCTCTTCCACCCTTAACTTTGGGAACAACTTTAGGTCGTATTTAATACAATTTTAATATTTTAATTGCTGATTAAAATTATGCGTCAATGTGTTATATTCCGGTCAACAACTCAAATCACACAAACACCCAAGACGACATTAACCATCGGAAATTTAACACAAACAATGTATATTGCCAACTACAGATTGTAAACAAGGAAGCTTCGCAAACGCTTTTTCAGGCGCGTTGTTGGATGAGCGTAATGTAAAACGAAAAAGCGTAAATTGCGATTTTATTAAGAAATAAATTTCCGATTACGCTCAAATTTCACACGAATATATTAATTCTAAAATTAAGATTCTGTGAAAAAATCATAACAATTGGTTAAAGCATGTAGGTGTTATAAGTTGAGCAAATTTAAGAAATCGAAAAAAAAAATCGTAAAATTGCGATTTTCATAAGAAACTTTTCTCGATTGCGCTCAAATTTCACACGAATATATTAATTCATAAAATTAAGGTTTTGTGAAAAAATCGATACAAGCGGGTAAAGCATGTAGGTGTTATTCGTCGAAGAGATGTAAAAAATCGGAAAAAAATCGAAAAATTGCGATTTTCATAAGAAATAATTTTTCGATTACGCTCAAATTTTACACAAATATATTAATTCATAAAAAAAAGTTTCTGTGAAAAAAATCATTACAATCAAATAAAGAATGTAGGTGTTATAAGTCGAAGAAATTTCGAAAAAATCGAAAAAAAATCGTAAAATTGCGATTTTCATGAGAAATAATTTTTCGATGTGCTAAACTAGGGAAATGCCAAAGTCGTTGTCAAACGAGTGAGTGAGCCAAGTGATGAGTACCCGGGACCGGGACATCCCCTTTCCTCCCCTATACCTAAGGCTGGATCTAGCCCAGTATGGCCCATGGGGAATGATACCGAGTACTCAACACATGGCTCACTCACTCGTTTAACAACGACTTTGGCGTTTCCCTAGTTATTTAACTTGAACATTTTAAATGCGAATCGTGTTCAAAACGTATTAGCGTAAAACATTAACAAATTTCCAGGATGAAACAAAATCACCTAATTTTTATTTCCCATTTAACACCCCTAAAAAATAATGTGGATGTAAAAATATAAAAAAGTTCGAACTAACGGGCATCGAACCCCAACCCACCGTGCGGTAGGCTTAATGCTTACCACTGTGCAATGTCAGCCACGTAGATAATGACCCGCTAGCTGCTACTAAACAAATGCTATCGATAATTAAAAAAATCACATTTTTTATTTATTGTCGGCTTAAATCGCAATGGATCTAGCTGATTTTGTTAAGATTTTCGACGTACAGACAGACAGACAGATAGACAGACAGAATCACAGAATGAGAGCCGTTTGAGTTGAATGGAGACACTCGGTCGCTCCGCTCCCTCGTTTAAAAAACGTGGCAGTTCTAAGTTCAGAGATTTCGAAGTGCCCATAAAATTTCATCGCAATTGGAGTATCGGTTTTGCTGGAATCGTGCAAACAGACACACACAAAATACAAACAGAAAAAAAAGAAAAAAAAGAAAAACATCCCGTATTTTTTCTCCAGTGTAGTGAAATGGAATCTTCGCTTCGCTCGCTACGCTCATCCAACAAAAATAAAAGATGGTAGCTTTTGTTTTTAGACAATCTGTTTTAAAAAGGCACTGTATCTACCTTTACACGTATTTCACGTATTTCACGCTTTGATATGAAACAATCAACAAAAATATGTGATATCCCCCCAAAATACAAAAATTTGTAAAAAAGAAACCGGCAGCCAAGCTCTCCTTCCAAAGTCTTCGGCTGTGAATGCAGTGAGACATAGAAGTTGAGCCAAGCATTTCATTCTTTATCCCTAGTTTCGGATTGAAAATAAGTAAGATCATTTCGCCTGTTGACGAGCGCCAAGCCAACCATTTTCGTCATAAAAAAATTAAAATTTTAAACTCAAAATCATAAAAAAATTACTTTGCTATTAATTTTGGTACGAGGACTCTAAAAAGTCAATGGTCAAGTAGAAGTATAGTAAGTAGAAGAAGTCTGTGTTGGGTCAAACGGTTTGGTTTTGGTTAGAAGACTTCTTAGTGTACCAGAAGAGTCAAAAACCACTTGAATACCAAAAGGTGCCATTATTCGTCCAATCTTCTCAGCAAGATTGGGATAGTTTGTTGTGACAATGATTTTTAGTATTTTTGGTTTGATTACTTCAAGGGATTGGTCAAGAGTTAAGCTTTATTCTTTATCGCTTGATAAATTTATGAGCAATAATTTTTTTTTTTTATTTGATCACCATTAAAAAGTTGGTAACTCTAGTGTTCATCACTTCTATTTTTAGACAATATTATTCGCACGTTGGCTTGGGTAAGAATACAAGCCGAAATAGTTTTTAAATACGACATCAATTTTCAAGCGGAAATTTTCCGAAGATAAGACACTGTGGGAAGTCCCATGTTCTTGAGGTTTCCCTTCCGTGGGTTCCGGCTAGTATGACTTGTAATAAGATCCAAGATTATGCAACAGCTCTCACCAACTGTGTCTCAATCAGACTCCGTTTATAAGGTCGTGCGTCGCAATCTGAACGTCAGTGTCGGCGATAAGAGATTAGAGATGGGTCGTGTGTTGGCTTTGCTCTGTGTTCTCTTTGCAGTAGAAGGAGTACTGAGTAATCAACATTACTCAAATCAACCTCCTCGTGCTTCGGGCATCTCCGTCGACTGGCAACAAGTAGCAGACAGTTCCCGGAAGTCAGAACATCCAGCTGTTGTTGCTGCTTCGGACGGTGGGGATGGGGGTGTGGAGAGCTACCACCCGCGGCGCATCAGTCGCAGATCTGCGGGGTTGGACTGGAATGTGATCGTGGACAACCTCCTAGTAGAAGCTAGGCAGTTCATCACAGCAGAGGGCCACGACGAGGTCCCGATACCGGACATCAACGAAGGTTTCGAGAAACGTTTCGGCTTCATCAAAGCGCACGGCCGATTTGAAGCATGGGAAGGCCGAGTGAACAGCATCTCTTCCATACGGAGAACTGGAGAAGTCTCGTTCACGAGTGTTCCCAACAGTTCGGTAACGCTCACCACGCATCTGGGTTTCGGCACTCTCAGGGTACGATATAACGGGTACAAGGCGAAGATATGGAAGTTGGGACCACGAGGACGTATCGAAGCGAGTGTTCGGGAGAATTCAGTGCGACTGAAGCTAAAGATGGACATCGTGGGAGAAACCAGCTGCAAACTTGTATTGGAGGAAGCAGTAGTGGAGAAGTTAGAGGGCATGTCTGTGCACGTTACCGGCTTGGGGCCACTTAACTGGTTAACATCGAAGATTGTCACGTGGGTGGCAAAGAAGAGAAGAGGCCACATTATTGAGAGTATTGAGAAAGCTTTGAAGAGAGGACTGGACAGGAGTCTGGAGAAGGTACCGTGTGATTCTTCCTATATTAATATGTAAATACACTATCTAGCGACCTACATACATTACTAATGAATTGCTTTAATTATGTAACATTTTACACTCCCCACAATGCAGTACGTTAATGTAAACAACAGGTCCGTGTCTTGTGCCTTCAGACTGGAGCTCTGACAGACAGAACGTATTTTGTACGGAACTGGTTTTCCACAAATACATTAGGCCTAAATATGTTCTGCCTTCGGGTGCGACGGAGCTCTCAACCCTTTATGCATAGTGGCACACTTTATTAATTGCGCCGTGTCAACCTCCTTATTTGATCCCCTGATGATAAAAAAGCATTTCGTAAATTTTATTAACTATTTTCTAGTTTAAAAAATAACTTTCTTTGTCGATTTTTGAAACAGATTCTACTTTATATGCGTTATCATTAGTTTTATACTCAAACTTGACAATCTCCTCCAAATAAACATTAAATATGGTTCTAATACAATAATTTTTTACAGTTTCAAATTCCGCGTGATATTGAATTGCTGCTTTCCTAAATTCCGGGTTTTATGCCCTAATATTTTGTTTTGCAGTCCACTGACGCGCACATAGTATCTAATAGGACATAAATCACAATATAAACATAGTACATGGCATTTACGGCACAACAAAATAATAACAAAATGTACAAACACAATACAAAATATGAACAACAAATGCTAGAAATTAGAATAACACACAAGTTGAAGTGTTACATGATTTTTTTTTTTCAAACTTTAATGATTTATAATGTTATTTCGGAGATATTGTAATCTGCAGTATACGGTATTATTTGCATTGTTGGATGAGCGAAGCGAAGACTTCATTTTCACTTTTATTGTTTGGGGGTTTTCCCTTTCCCCATCATTCAATACAAGGTATTTGGTAACCTTAAAACATAAATAATAATGTTAGAAAAACCAACCCATCATTTTTTAGTGTAAAAATTATTGGCAATCAAAAAAAGTCATCATTTCCCCAGTCAAAAATCTAATTTGGGTTAATTTGTAATGATAGTTTTTGCTTTTAAAATCTGAAATTTTTAAAAATAAAAGCACAGTGCTAAATAAAAACCTTTCCCTCTTAGGGAAACTAGACAGTCAAAGTGCAATTCTTTAGCTATCGGGGACCTACTCCCAATTTAAAAAAAACCCCTTTGATGACCTTGCTTACCCACCGGGCCCGGGTAGAAATCCCCAAAGTTAGGGTTTGGAGATTTCGGAATCAGCTGACTCCCTTTTGGGGGAAAAGCTGAATGGAAAACCAAATTCAAATTAGCCAATGGCCTTAGCCATCGCCCCTGGTAGACACAATCAAGGAATGTGTCCCCTCCCCCTACGGGAAAGTGACTTGGTTTGCTCTGTCTCTAATCTCAGAATTTTATGAGAAAGGAGGAAAAATTCCAGGGTTGGGGAAAAGTTTTGGTCTAACAAAAGCCATAATTTTGTGAAAGTGATGAAGCCCCTTTTTTTTTAAATTTCCCTGAAATTCGAAAATTAAAAAAAGGGCCCCCCCAAACCCGGATTCGAACCACGGGTCTTCCGCTTTCCCGGGGCAGGGTTTTAACCCCACAAACCAAAATCAGGCCCGGGAAATTTTTTAAAATCTCTTTTTGTAGTTGCTTTATCCCTCTGAAGGGATGGAACGGGTACGGGAAAAACGAATACCCTGCTCCCATTGAACTGAAAACCAAAAAAAATTAAAAATTAAAAATGAAAAAATTAACCTTAAAAAACCAAAAAAAGGTAAAAAAAAGCGGGGGGTTTTTATTTTCGATTTGGTGAGCCCGGGAAAAATCCCTTAGGTGTAATTGGTTTTTTTTACAACAATTCAGAAAAAAAAAAAAAGGATTCAGAATCAGCGATTAAAATGTACCCGTCCGGGGAACCCGTGTTGGGAATCCCGGTTGGGGGGGGAAACTAAAATGCTGATTCTGAATTGTAAAAATAAATAACAATTACCCCAAACCGGATTTTTTTCCCACCAACCAATGGGAAAAAAAACCCTCCTCAAAACCTGCGAAAGGGGTTAATGAAAATTATTTTAAATTGGGTCGGGTTCAAAGGCAGCAGATATTCGTTGCAGTACTGTTCCATCCATTCAAAATGTAAAAGGGGAAACAAAATTCAGGTTTAAAAATGTACCCTCCTGATGGTCGGGTTTGGTTTAAAGACGCCTGCCGGGGGGAATCCCGTAGCCCCCGGGGGGGGGGGGGTTGGGGAATCCCGGTTGGGGCGGATTTTTTTTAATTTCTGAATTGTAGTAAAAAAATAACAATTACACCTACGGGATTTTTTCCCGAAAAAACCAAAAATCGAAAAAATAAAATCTTGTTTTTAAAAAAATGTTATCTATTTTTCCCCCATTTTTATGTTTTTTTGGTAGAACACCTCCCACTATCCCCAAATCACTGGTCCTTCAAGTTAAAAATAGTCTGAAAGTGTAAACCCAATTTTATCATAATTAATTTTGCAGATTTGGTTTCCCTTTAAATTTTTAAATATTTTTCGAGCACCCACAATTTTTTTTTGATGTTAATATTGGGGGTATTTTCAATATATTTACCGATAAAAAAAATTTGCGTTTAAAATTACTTAAATGTAAAATTTAAATTTTAAATTTAATTTATTTAAAAAAGAAATGTTTTTTTTCATTACTTCCCCCCCCCTTTGTTCTTAAAATGAATGGTTTTTTTTCTTTTTGGGGAAACCGCCTGCCAAACCTTGGGGCGGCGGGACCACCTTGAAAAATCACAGGTCAAAAATGTTTTTAAAATGTACAATATTTTAAAAAATCATCACATTTAAGTAAAAAACAAATTTTACGAAAAAATTTTATTCACCTTTTTGTTTTTTTTGTATACAAAAACAGAAATGTATAATTGGGTAAAACTGATACCTTCAAAATTCTAATTTTTGTTGAGGGTTTCCTGATGAATATTAAAACATAATTTCAAAAAAAAATATAGAGATTGTAAATTTTGTTTTATTAAAGCATCAGGGCCCAAGGGGTTTTTTTACTGTTATCAATATTGTGTTTTTTAGTAACTAAAATTTGCTACGGGGTAAGTTTCACCCTTTTCTGCCACAAATATATAAAATTGAAAATTTCAAATGCATGGGTGTTTTTCCCTAAAACGAATTAACTAAAAAATTCCTATACTATTTGTATTGAAGTTTCCCCTTTAGTAAAGAACAAATCAAAGAAAAAAGGGTTTTAAAATTGTAATGTTAAAATTGGGATTGAACCTTATTGGGGATAGAAAATAAAGGTATCCCAATCTCGTATATGTAATATTAATTTTACATGTTTATTTTTAATTTTAAAAATTTTTAATTTTTTTTTTTTTATGTCTCTTAAAAAATGGTGCCCCTGGCCCGGCAAAAAAATTTTTAAAAAATCGTTTTTCTACTTCTACTCATTAAATTTATTTAAAAAATTTAAAAAATGTATAAAATACCCTTTTATTTTTTTTCATTATTCTCAAAAGTATCATGACTTGTTAAAAAAAGTTTCCCTTTTTTTATCGTTACCTATTTTGTATCCCATACAGTAACATTTTTATTGAACATGCTTGCCTTGCAGAAGTAATATTGTTGGTCCAATTTTTTATAGTATTATCAAAAGCAGCAAATACAAAAATTAATAAAGAAGGGTACTTGTATGTCATTTGTTTGATTTGCGTTGCATAGAATTCCGCCTGTTTTTATAAAAAAAAAAGTAAAAGGGAATACCTGCTTGTATATAGGTGAATAAACAGGCCGAAACGGAAGTAGATTTGAAAGAGTCATTTAAGAAGTAAGAACAAATAAAACAAAACAAATATTGAACATCTTCGAGTACTATACGAACGACATAAATTTAACTATGAAAGTGACGTGTATACAAAATCAGCAGAACATAATACAATTGATTAAAAGCTATGTAAGAATTAACAACTATTAGAGATGGTTAAATTTGATTCTCCTCCTTCAACTTCTGCGACTCTTCACTGGCCGCACGCCCGACTGTATCGTCCATAGCGATCATCCGTGGCTGAGCCTCGTTCCATGTTTGCACTTTGCAATCGGCTAGCAACAGGTAGGGTAGACTCGAGAGCGCGTGACATGCCAGCCGCGACCAGAAGATGATCGGCCAGCGGCAGTGCCCTGCAAGGACAAGTACACATTGTTGCAGTAGGTGAGCAACAGGTAGGGTAGACTGAGAGCGCGTACATGCCAGCCGCGACCAGGAAGATGATCGGCCCCCAAAAATGCACCCGCTGCCATCTTACAGTAGGTGGTTACAAAACTAAGTCGCCAACCACCTGGTGTCAATTCTTACTCACTGATAAGTGACAACCCATTCAGTGTGTTACATCGTCATTATACCGTTGTAAATAATTACATTTACATGGGTGTTATCATAATAATTAATTGTTATTTAATAATGTTTTTTTTATGTTTTGATATTATGGGTTATATGTTTTTTTATTTTATACTCTTTTTTTCAAGGAATTTTATAAGGGGGTTGCCCAATCCTGTTTGGCCCCCCTTTTTAAACTGGTTAAAAACAGGTTCGCTCCCTGTTATATTCTTGGAAAAAACGAATTTTTTTATCGTTATGAAAAAAGAAAAATAATTTGTGTTGCATGCTCTTGTGAAATACTTCTGAAATTGAATAGGTTTTTTCAAGTTGATACTCCAAAAAGAGATTGTGTTGTGTTCTTTCGCTTGTGTGGGGGGACGATTCCGCAACAGGTGTTGAGATATCCCTGCTCCCGAGCCACACCGTTCATTATCCCTCAGAGCCCTGCAGAAAGAAAAACACAACATTGTACTTACTCTTCATAGGGGCAAAAATAACCTTTTTCCCTTTTTTTATTTTTCAAGGCAAAGCGTCCAAATAATAGATATATACATGGACACATATTTAATACTGCTAGCATTGCCACAATGCGAAACTTTGAAGTAACTGACGTGACACTCAAGTTTAAATATCTATTTTATTATTTTTTACCCTAACAAAAAGTAACTTTTTAAAACTCGGTCATCAAAATTTATTGTTTTAACAATTTTTTTTTTATCTGGTCGTTGTTATGCTCAAAAAAAATTTTTTTTAACCCTGCCATTAAAATCCGTACCAATTAGTACACGTGTTTGACACAAACAAATAACTAACTTGGGTACCCTGGTTTTTAAGCTAGAAATACTCGTTTTCCCAATACAATAGGAAAACGCTTAAGTCCCCCCGCGTTGTTTTGGTGAGCGATATGGTCATTTAGAGGGCCCTGTGTTCGCGGTTTTCTGTTGTTTTCCCCCTGAAAAAAAACATTCTAATAGAATTTTTTTTTTTAAATTAAATTAAATTATATAAAAAAAATTTAAATTAATTTTTTTTTTTTTTAAATTAAATAAAAATTAAAAAAATTAAATTAATTTTTATTATTAAATTTTAACTAAAAAAAAAAATTAAATTAAATTTTTTTAAAATTAATGTAATTTTTTTTTTTTAAAAAAAAAAATCCAAAATTCCAAATTTTCATAAAAAATAATTATTCGTTGCGCTCAAATTTAACACAATATATTAATTCATAAAAATTTAAGGTTCTGTAAAAAAAAAATTACAATAGGGTAAGCATGTAGGTGAAAGTCAAAGAATTTTTTTTTTAAAAAGAAAAAAAAACATAAAATTTTGATTTTCATAACAAATAATTTTTTCGATTACCCTCAAATTTCACACGAATATCTTAATTCATAAAATTAAGGTTCTGTGAAAAAATCATTACAATCGGATAAAGCATGTAGATGTTATAAGTCGAAGAAATTTTTTTTAAATCGAAAAAAATCGTAAAATTGCGTTTTTTATGTGAAAAAATTTCCCGATGGCGCTCAAAAACGTGGCAGTTCTAAGTTCAGAGATTTCGAAGGTCTCCATAAAATTTCATTGCAATCGGAGTATCGGTTTAGCCGGAATCGTGTTAACAAAACACACAAAAATACAAAAAAAAAAAAAAAAACATTCCGGATTTTTTTCTCCAGTGTAGTGAAATGGAATCTTCGCTTCGCTCGCTACGCTCATCCAAAAAATACATTCGCGAGTAGCATTTAATATTAGATTCAGTAAGTAATATTAAGATTCGTAGTGTCTTTAAAATCTAAATTCTTTATAACATCCTGTATATTGGATTTTGAGAACAGTACCTTTGCCCGTTACGGAGCCGCAGCCACGCCGTCGTGCGCTATCACACTCATTCACCTTATACAGTAAAACGGGTAGGGCAGTTTTCGAAGTATCACCCAGCTGTCATGAAATTGATATGAACTCAATAACTGTATTAATCGAGTGGATTCAGGTACCTGACAGCTCATACCAAATTTGGTTGGGGTATAATTATAACACATAACAAAAACTTGTAGAAATACAGAAAAACCTTACACACTCAAAAGGAATGAGATCTAAAAAAGGGCCAAGCTCATCTACCCTTCCACATTTGCGCATTCTTAATTCATAAACGTACAGTGTCCCATAACAGCATCCTCGAAAAGCTTGGCAAAATAGAATTTGCGATTATTAATTTAACGTAATAGTTTGTCCAAGTTCTTTTTTTCTAATTAATTTAAACGTAAACATGCAAATTCTATTTTGCCAAGCTTTTCGAGGATGCTGTTATGGGACACTGTACGTTTATGAATTAAGAATGCGCAAATGTGGAAGGGTAGATGAGCTAGGCCCTTTTTTTAGATCTCATTCCTTTTGAGTGTGTAAGGTTTGGCTGTATTTCTACAAGTTTTTGTTATGTGTGTGATCTCATTACTTTTTCAAGTTCCATTACAAAATTATTTGTTAAAATATAATATTTTTATCAAAGTTGATTTAATTTTTATGGTATTAGCAATAACAATAGGATGTAAAATATCTAGGCCCGGATTGATGTACATCCTGGGTATAGGTGGTATAACCATGGTATAACGACGGTATAAGGACTGGTTAAGTCTAGGCAACTCACATCCAATTAAAACTTTTCCATGTAACAACAAACGCACAACTAATGTTATTTTACACCTATTTCACTGCATCCACAGCCATGTAAATCATCAGATAATCAAAGAATATTGAAAATTGTCACCATCTTTTGTTTTACATTTTCATTAAAAGTGACAGGAGATTGCGTGAGTTTATTACTAGAAAAGAAAAGGCTTATTATTGCCGTAAATTTTGGAATAGCCTAGGACTATCATACCATTGTTTATCTGCATTAGGCTTGAAGTAATCAAAACTAGTTATTTGTACGGGAAGTGTGTCAAAACAAGGTTGTGCTGGCCTAGGGTTGGCTAAGAAAGGCCTATAGGGCTTGTCAAACATGTAGTGTAAGTATTTATTTATCTAGTCCTATAGCCTAATGGAACTTTAGACCTACACTGTTGTATTATAAATAATTTTCTACATCTGGGCCTAGGCCAGGGACGGTTTCTGATTTGTTTTATGAGAGTATAATGACACCTTTTCTCGTTCCACACAAAGAAGAAAAATTTAAAATGTCCGCTATTTGTTTACGTATCGCACTTTCCCGCCTAACTCTGCTTGTACCGTCAACAAGTGTCAAGTAACTATAGTTACTTGTTGATTGTATGCCTAGTGTATAAGGCTTATTTTAAAACCTTTTTTTGGAAGCCTTCCAGCAAACTTTTTCAACTTTTTTTTTCAAAAGAGACTATATTACTATAACCTTAATGTCCATGTAAAATATGAACATTGTAGCCCCACCCGTCTGGTCAGAATCGCGGGCCGATTGAAACTGACGTATTAGATGTTAGCAGTAGCAGTAGCTAACATCCTTAAAGTGATTTTGAGCATGTTTCAAGCCATTTTTTCACCAAGAAGGAATAATCGTACCCCAATAAAATTTGGTATGTGTTGTCAGGTACCTAAATCCCCTCGATTGTGATAGTTTTCAAGTTCACATCACGTTACATGACGGCTGGGTAACACCTCGAAATCACCCCAACTCTGCTTGGTGTATAAGGTGCTTGAGTGTGTAGCGCACCGCGGCTTGGCTGCGGCGCCCTAACGGGCACCTAGATTCTATTATTCTATAATATTTTTTCTTTATTTTTTGTTATAGAACGGAAACAGGAATAAGTTGCTATGGGGCCAAGCGATTTAGCAAACTAATGTAGGAAAACGCCAAAGTCGTTGTTAGACGAGTGAGCGAGTCATGTGTTGAGTACGCGGGAACATTTGCATTTAATTTGATTAATATAATAAGGTATAAATGATAGGGTTTTGAGTTTAGTTGGCATAAGGCCGCGTCAACTTTAAGACCATAATGTGCCACTCTTGCCTATGATAGGCTAGGGGGAAAGTCCCATGCTGGATCCAGCCAAATGTAAAGTGAGGAAAGGGACTGTTACCGGGTACTCAACTTATGACTAGCTCACTCATCTAACAACGACTTTGGCGTTTTTCTAATAATAATTAGACGAGTGAGCGTAGCGAATGAGTCTTACAACGCATGTCGTACGGGTTTTCTCGTGATTATGTCTGTAAAATGTCTGTTTATTTGTCCGACGCCATACGGTCAAATGGCCAAATATATTGAGCTAAAATTTAAATAGACATCCGTGACCAGTTAACTGAGAACTGCTACAAAATCAGCAAAAATCCGTTTCTATTTAATCCTGCGAGACATAATAAATTGAAAACAGGGCTAAAAATGTGTACTGAAAATACAGAAAAATTAAATCGTGTTTGAATGGTTATGAATGAGTGCAGTGGCCAAGGTGTATCGAATAAAGTCCGCTAGGAGATTGAGTAAGTCTTACCATATTTAAACGTAATTGTTATGGCTATGTTTTCCATAATATTGCAGAGTATGCATTCCACAAATTAAAAAATGTATCCCGACCGTTGCTTGAACCCGGGTCTCCCACATTTCGGGAATAAAGGCACCTTATAGTCAACTAGACTTGGAAAAAGCTAATGTCGTTGTGAGACGAGTGAGCGAGATATGTGTTGAGTAGCCGGGAACATTTACATATAAGTTCATTGATATATAGGTATAAATGATGGGTTTTGAGTTTAGTCGGTATAAGGGTGCGTCAACATGTAAGGCAATATTGCGCCATTCTAGCCTAGCCTATATTAGGCTAGGGAGGAAAGACCCATGGTACAAGGATATCTCTGTGTGGCTAGGTATGACACTGCGCATCTCCGCCGCGAGTGTGACGTCAGCCCGATCTCGTTCATGTGAATCAGATAGCGCCCGGCCGTATAACGCCACACGTGTTCATTGCTCCACTCAGTATTTCTCAAGTTGTTTGATGGATCGCGACTGGGTTTTCAGTATACGAACATTATTGTTGTTCATTGATACTGTGCTAGTACTAGCGAGTAGTGACAGCTTACGTCATTTTTCCATTAGCAATTAACTGGAATGGTTTTCATTAGAGCGATATCTCAACTTGCATATACATTCAACTTCCAAATCATAACAGATTCAAGTGCCCCATCTCATCAAGATATCTCGGAGCAGTGTGTAATCAGTAGTCTTGGTGGAACAGTGTCGTGACCCTGGTCCAGATATTATCTTGCTCGTGAAAAGTTCGCTCTATTTTGTGTCAAACATAACACACATAACAAAAACTTGTAGAAATACAGCCAAACCTTACACACTCAAAAGGAATGAGATCTAAAAAAGGGCCAAGGCTCATCTACCCTTCCACATAAACGTACAGTGTCCCATAACAGCATCCTCGAAAAGCTTTTCAAAATAGAATTTGCGATTATTAATTTAACGTAATAGTTTATCAAAGTTCTTTTTTTGTAATTAATTTAAACGTAAACATGCAAATTCTATTTTGCCAAGCTTTTCGAGGATGCTGTTATGGGACACTGTACGTTTATGTGGAAGGGTAGATGAGCTTGGCCCTTTTTTTAGATCTCATTCCTTTTGAGTGTGTAAGGTTTGGCTGTATTTCTACAAGTTTTTGTTATGTGTGTGATCTCATTACTTTTTCAAGTTCCATTACAAAATTATTTGCTAAAATATAATATTTTTATCAAAGTTGATTTAAATTCTATGGTATTAGCAGTAACAATATAGGATGTAAAATATCTAGACCCGGATTCATGTACATCCTGGGTATAGGTGGTATAACCATGGTATAACGACGGTATAAGGACTGGACCCCAATTCTTGAGTTCGTGGGAGATGAGTTGAAAACGCAATTTGAAAACGAAGTCGTTTTCGTTTTCGAAGGAATTGGTATTCTTGAACGGTATCGTGGAAAACGTCATGGGTTGTGAGTTGAAAGCATTGATATTAAACCCCTATGGTTGAAAGAGTATCACGAAATCCAAACACTTTAAAAAGATTTGAGTATAGCAAAGAGCTCGAAAAAGTTCTATATTTATTCTAGATGGCAGTGCCTTCATAACGCGGGCCAATCGAAAGACAAGTTGTATGAAATGATTTGATTGTTGCAATTATGTAAACAAACAGTTGAGCAAGTTCATATCAAAACAATGTTGTGCTGGCATAGGGTTGGCTAGGCTTGTCAAACATGTAATGTAAGTATGAATTTTACTAGTCCTATAGCCAAATGGAACTTTAGACCTACACTGTTGTATTATAAATAATTTTCTACATCTGGGCCTAGGCCAGGGACGGTTTCTGATTTGTTTTATGAGAGTATAATGACACCTTTTCTCGTTCCACACAAAGAAGAAAATTTTTAAATGTCCGCCATTTGTTTACGTATCGCACTTTCCCGCCTAACTCTGCTTATACCGTCAACAAGTGTCAAGTAACTATGGTTACTTGTTGATTATATGCCAAGTGTTTAAGGCTTGTTTTAAAACCTTTATTAGGAAGCCTTCCAACAAACTTTTTCAACTTTTTTTTTCAAAGAGACTATCATTCTATAACCTTAATGTCCATGTAAAATATGAACATTGTAGCCCCACCCGTCTGGTCAGAATCGCGGGCCGACGTATTAGATGTTAGCAGTAGCTAGCAGTAGCTAACATCCTTAAAGTGATTTTGAGCATGTTTGAAGACATTTTTTCACCAAGAAGGAATGGTCGTACCCCAATAAAATTTGGCATGTGTTGTCAGGTACCTAAATCCCCTCGATTGTGATAGTTTTCAAGTTCACATCACGTTACATGACGGCTGGGTAACACCTCGAAATCACCCCAACTCTGCTTGGTGTATAAGGTGCTTGAGTGTGTAGCGCACCGCGGCTTGGCTGCGGCGCCCTAACGGGCACCTAGATATTATTTGCGTGAATGAAATTCTCTTCATGTCGCAGTTTAAATAGCATTTTAGACAATTATTGTTAGTGGGTTAGGTACGGACGTATGGATGTTTAATGGATGTACAACGCCAGTCAGTGTATTTGATATTAGGCCTACTTTTTTGTTTTGCGAGTCGCAAATGATAATTTTATTGTGTATAAGTTATAGACCGTCGACGATACATTTGGGCCTGTTCCCACTAATTAGTTTTCTTATAAGGGGATAGGACTTACGTGTTAAATAACAAAAACATAATTCTTATGACGGACCAATCAGACGTTAATAATTCCATTGATTATAATTCTTACGACGACCAATCAAACTAAAACAATTTCTAAAGAATAAAACACGGTTGTAGGAACTGGGCCTTGCTTTACGTCGCTAATATTTTTTTAAAGTCAATCAAAAGCCTTACATTGACAGAAAAATATCAACATATTTTCACTCACGCGAATATGCATCCGAATAAAATAAAACAATTCATAGTGAAGATAAAGTCTACCCAAAGAACATGCCGAAGGAAACGCACATTTGTAAGTGCTGAAATGTTTGATTTAATTATTTCGAAGTACGCGTATTTATTACATAATGTTTTAGCTGAGGGAGATGTAAAGTTGACTTAGAAATTAATTACCATCAAGGACCCTTTTATTCCCGCGTCTAATTACATTCTAATATAATTTTGGTGAAAACGGTTGTGCATTATTTGTCCATTTGATCTAGCTATTTCGATTACTATTTGATTATTATTTCGATTGTCTGTATTAGTCTACAATGTGTAATCTTTTACGCAATAAATAATTGCGTGGTAACAGGTTTTATTAGATCTGTAATCCTATATTTCAGTATCAGATAATTCGTCTGCACTACAACAATAATTAAAAACTTGTGTTAAATCTCGGGTTGGAAGGTTTAAAACATAAATAACGAAAAAATCACGCACGGATTTCTTTACTTGTTATAATTTATATATACACTATAACTATTCCAAAAGTGTATCACAGTAACACTTGTGAGTAGGCCCTATGCATCATATTACGGCTAATATAAGTAATTAACTACAATAAGCCCATAAAACTATCTACCCACATAATTCCTGAACAGTATGCACATCGTAACAAAAAGCAAGAAAGTTTAAAGTTCGGAAAATAAATAGTTATTTGGAAATTAGTTTACGATTGCGGGATTTTATCACGCGCCGAGCGACAGCCGGCTCGGGGAGATGATCGGGATTACGTCATGCAAACGCGTTCACCGGAATGCCAGACCTGGGTAAGGAAGAATATCATTGGATCATGGGAAAGACCCATGTCTAGACCCAGCCTTATAGGTAGAGGGATAAAAGGGAATATTACCGGGTACTCAATAAATGGCTCACTCACTCGTCTCACAACGACTGTGGCGTTTTCTTAATAACAATCCTTATGGGTGACGGAAATATGTTAAAACACGCTCAAAATCACTTTCCGTTAGTTCCTCCTAGACATACTCCTTCTAAAGACTGTGGATCTATTACGTTTCAATTTTACATGGACATTTAGTTAATAGTGATACACGTAGGGCCTACTTAAAAAAAAAAACTTTGAAAAAGTTAGCTGGAAGGCATTGAAAATTGTTATTATTGAACGAGTGAGCGCAGCGAACGGAGTGATCTCCATTCGACTTAAACGGCCCTTATTGTTTTTCTGCGTGCGTGCGTGCGTGCGTGTGTGTGTGTGTGTACGTTGAAAATCAGCCGAATCGCTGAACAGATTGCGCTGAAATTTTAAACGGACATCCGGTACGAGTTTATTGAGAACTGCTAACAAAATCAGCAAGATCCATTGCGATTTAAACCTACAAGAAATAATAAATTGAAAAATAGTCTTCCAATGTTTAGAAATTATTTTAACGACAATGGTTTAGATTTTGAAAATATATATTTTGTTTGTTATTTACCTGGCTGTGAAATGCCGTGCCCATGCAAGGGTCTATCAAATGTTGAACGTCAAGGTACCCCCAAATTCCGCTCGTAGATTGAGTAAACCTTGCAATATTACACGTATTTCGTACGGCTATGTTTTCCTTGGTATTGTCACAGATGATGGACTACACTGCGTTATATGCATTCAAACATGTTTAATAATTTTAAAATACAATCCAGAAGTTACAAAATCTTTTCCCGACCAGGGATGAACCCACGTCTCCCATTTTCGGCTATAAGGCGCCTTAGCCAACAAGACTCGGAAACGCCAAGTAGTTGTTAGACGAGTAGCGAGTCATGTGTTGAGTACCCGGGAACATTTGCATTTAAGATTGATAATTCAATCTTTTTTAAGTTTAGTTGGTATACGGGCGCGTCAACTGTGAAGGCCATAATGCGCCTCTCTAGCCAATGATAGGCTAGGGAGGCCTAAGGTAGGGGGAAGAAAAGTAATGTTACGGGGTACTCAACACATGGCTCACTCGCTCGTTTAACAACGACTTTGGCGTTTCCCTAGTATTAGCCTCTTTTAAGTTGGGTTTATAAAAAAGTATAACTTTAGTAACATGTCAATAAATACCTACAATGTGTGCAAAAAGCAAGTTTTGGGACCACTAGATTTTTACATTCTATTGTTTATTAGTATAATATCATAACAATTAATAATTCGTAGTGTATTTTAACAAATAATTTTGCTATGCAATTTCAAGAAGTATACAGAGATCCCACTCATAATAAGAACTTGTAAAGACAGGCAAACCTTACGCATTCAAAAGCATTGAGACTTGAAAGATGGTCCAAGCTTTTAAGTATATACCCTTCTAGATCTAAGATCTCTTGGAATTCACCAATTCATACTCCCGTGATGCATACTTGCAAAGTTTGGCAACATTTTATTTTTACTATTGGTATAAACATGCAAATTTATTTGCTAAGCTTTGCAAGGATGTATGTATGTAGGCTATGCATTAGGAGAACGCAAATGTAGAAGGTCTCAATTGTAATGAGTACGTAAAACGGGTCTGTTTTTCATTTTCAAGTTTTTGGTTATGTGAGGTTAAATTACTTTAGACCGTGTTAAAAATATGGTGTGCTGCTAATAGATTATCTGGATCAAAATACAAGCAAATACGTGTGATTACCTGCAAAATTAGGCGCAATATCTAGTGGGTTCTGGTAGAAGCCACTGGAAAAGGCGCCAATCATCGCCACTGCTATGGTGAGTAGAACCACTGACAACGTCACATTGCAGCCAGCCATTGACAGGGCGACTAAAGCGATGGCCGGCAGTAAGTGAGCTACAAGTAGGGAGGAGAAATGTGATGAGTTGTGTATCGCCACTGCTACACTGTCCAAAAAGATAATGTAAATTTACAGCACAATGTGCTGGCAGCACATTTCCAGCACATTGTGCCGTAGATTAACATCATTGTATATGATGTAAATATACATTGCGATGGAACGTTAAGTTACATTGAAATACCGTAAATTGACATCACTTGCTATAATGTTAATTTACAGTCAAGTCCTGTGAGCAGGCTGTACTAAAGGCAGTAAATTTACATCACTTGCTTTGATGTAACTAAACGTTCCATTGCAATGTATATTTACATCATATACAATGGTGTAAATTTACGGCACAGTGTGCTGGAAATGTGCTGCCAGCACTTTGTGCTGCAAATTTACATCATTGTTTATGATGTTAATGTACAGCGAGAAATTACGTTTAATTACATTAAAGCACCGTAAATTGACATCAAAATTAGTGATGTATAATCACTGTTTGTTACAGTTCACTCACAGGTCATGACTATAAATTAACATCATAGTAAGTGCTGTAAATACACTTCTTATTGTGCAGTTTGCGAACAGGACTTAGCTGTTAATTAACATCATAGGAAGTGATGTAAATTTGCATCTTTTAGTACAGTTTTCATACAGGACCATTCTGTAAATTAACATCATTTCATGTGATGTGAATTCACAGCTGGCAAAATAGAAATTGTTATTAATTATATTTGATTAATTAGATAGTGATGCAGAGTGAATCTGTAAGGAAGACATACACCATTAGACAGACCAGAGGAAGGTTAACATTGCATATTAATTTCGTAAGTAGAAAAACCCGCGCCAACCGAGGCTCGAACCTGGACCACCTGGAGAGAGAATTACAAAGCATGTCATTAAACCATATACACCAACAGGACCTGTGAGAATTAGAGCGAGTTTCGTCAGCCAAGTTTGGAGTAGTGCAACTGTTACTTCACTTCACTGGACATGTAAATATACAGTACGTAATGTAGAAATGCAGCACACTGCATGCTGTTAATTTACAGCATGGCCAATGTTTGACGCTGTTTTTAGGAGTATATTTACATGACCAGTGCAGCTGTTATTTCGTTGTACTAGAGATGTAAATAAACAGTACGTCATGTAGATAAGCAGCACACTGCATGCTGTTAATTTACAGGATCGCCTATGTTTTATGCGATTAATTGATGTTTTTTTACGTCTTATTGAATGCTGTTAGATTAACAGCAAGTAGGAGTATATGTTCTTGAACGTGATTGGTTGATTTAAAATTTTACAGCATTTGTGCTGCGTTTCGCGAACTACTGCACGAGTGATGTATTTAAACAGCACTTTACTTAATGTTTTGTGCTGTAAATTTACATCCCGTTTTAACAGTGTATGGTGAGTAGAACCACTGACAACGTCACATTGCAGCCAGCCATTGACAGGGCGACTAAAGCGATGGCCGGCAGTAAGTGAGCTACAAGCAGGGAGGAGAAATGTGATGAGTTGTGTTGTTCTACATGCCACTCTTTCTGATCATAACTCGACTGTAATAATAAACCCAATTGGTCTCTGCAGCCTATGCTGTTGACGTATGACACAGAATAATACTCAATTGATTATGATACATTGGATTTAAAAATTAATTTTAACAAAACATCTCAAATAGACCTAAGTTTTGACTATAGAAGTGGTTTATAAAAATACGAATGGACCATCGCAATACACAATTTTATTCTGAAAGTTAAAAAAAAAACGGAATTGTCCCAAATTGTTCCTATCAATAACACTTGGGGCATATTGCGTTAAATATAGTCTTTATTGGATGAGCGTAGCGAGCGTAGCGAGCGAAGCGAAGATTCCATTTCACTACACTGGAGAAAAAAATCCGGAATGTTTTTTTTTTTTTTTCTTTTTTTCTTTTCTTTCTTTTTTTTTTTTTGTGTGTCTGTGAACACGATTCCGGCTAAACCAATACTCCAATTGCAATGAAATTTTATGGAGGTCTGTGAAATCTCTGAACGAAGAACTGCACGGGGGGAAAAATCGATCAAAAAATTATTTCTCATGAAAATCGCAATTTTACGATTTTTTTCGATTTTTAAAAAAATTCTTCGCCCTATAACATCTACATGCTTTATCCGATTGTAATGATTTTTTCACAGAACCTTAATTTTATGAATTAATATATTCGTGTGAAATTTGAGCGCAATCGAAAAATTATTTCTCATGATAATCGCAATTTTACGATTTTTTTCAATTTTTAACATTTCTTCGACGAATAAAACCTACATGCTTTATCCGATTGTAATGATTTTTTCACAGAACTTTAATTTTATGAGTTAATATTTTCGTGTGAAATTTGAGCGTAATCGAAAAATGATCTATTAAAAAAATTACAATTTTACGCTTTTTTCGTTTAAAAAAATTACGCTCATCCATCAACGCGGCGGGACTTAAGCGTTTTCCTAGTAGCCTATAATAGTTCACCGTCGGTTCATAGATGCCTCTTTTCTCGAGATCAGCTTCCTCTGTTTGTCATCAAATCTCACTGCAGGGTCTAAAATAAAGCCTATTTTTTATCACGGTTGGTGGCGATAATGTGAATGCGTCGTTTGCCTCTTATCTAGGTGCCCGTTAGGGCGCCGCAGCCAAGCCGCGGTGCGCTACACACTCAAGCACCTTATACACCAAGCAGAGTTGGGGTGATTTCGAGGTGTTACCCAGCCGTCATGTAACGTGATGTGAACTTGAAAACTATCACAATCGAGGGGATTGAGGTACCTGACAACACATGCCAAATTTTATTGGGGTACGATTATTCCTTCTTGGTGAAAAAATGGCTTGAAACATGCTCAAAATCACTTTAAGGATGTTAGCTACTGCCTACTACTGCCTACTACTGCCTACTACTGCTACTGCTAACATCTAATACGTCGGCCCGCGATTCTGACCAGACGGGTGGGACTACAATGTTCATATTTAACATGGACATTAAGGTTATAGAAATATAGTCTCTTTTGAAAAAAAAAGTTGAAAAAGTTTGTTGGAAGGCTTCCAAATAAAGGTTTTAAAATAAGCCTTAAACACTTGGCATACAATCAACAAGTAACCATAGTTACTTGACACTTGTTGACGGTATAAGCAGAGTTAGGCGGGAAAGTGCGATACGTAAACAAATAGCGGACATTTAAAATTTTTCTTCTTTGTGTGGAACGAGAAAAGGTGTCATTATACTCTCATAAAACAAATCAGAAACCGTCCCTGGCCTAGGCCCAGATGTGGAAAATTATTTATAATGCAAAAGTGTAGGTCTAAAGTTCCATTTGGCTATAGGACTAGTAAAATTCATACTTACATTACATGTTTGACAAGCCTATAGCCAACCCTATGCCAGCACAACATTGTTCTGATATGAACTTGCTCAACTGTTTGTTTACATAATTGCAACAATCAAATCATTTCATACAACTTGTCTTTCGATTGGCCCGCTTTTATGAAGGCACTGCCATCTAGAATAAATATAGAACTTTTTCGAGCTCTTTGCTATACGCAAATCTTTTTAAAGTGTTTGGATTTCGTGATACTCTTTCAACCATAGACATCCTATATAATTGGCTAGACCAGCAGTCGGTGGTCCACTTCCGGTACAATTAGAAGCCATCTTAAAATGACAGTTTACATGTTAATCAAATGGGAGCGATTTGTGGCCAAATAGTTCTCAAGATTGCCGCCAGGTTGACAGGTAAGCATACTAGCCTTTAACACCAAATGATTACTAAATTCCCTTATGCAATCACATCGTATTGTTTCTTTTGTTTAATACCATGCTGCACAAGCTAAAACCATATCAAACAATCCAGTAAAATACTTTATTGCATTAAAAAAGCATAAATTAAATCACCAAATCGCCATCTTGAAATGGGCCGGTTGAGTCTTCAATTTGCTACGCTCGCGCCTGTGCGGAGGTATAGGAGACTGCTAATCTAGCCTACTATAGGGGTTTAATTAATATCAATGCTTTCAACTCACAACCCATGACGTTTTCCACGATACCGTTCAAGAATACCAATTCCTTCGAAAACGAAAACGACTTCGTTTTCAAATTGCGTTTTCAACTCATCTCCCACGAACTCAAGAATTGGGGTCCAGTCCTTATACCGTCGTTATACCATGGTTATACCACCTATACCCAGGATGTACATGAATCCGGGTCTAGATATTTTACATCCTTTATTGTTACTGCTAATACCATAGAATTTAAATCAACTTTGATAAAAATATTATATTTTAGCAAATAATTTTGTAATGGAACTTGAAAAAGTAATGAGATCACACACATAACAAAAACTTGTAGAAATACAGCCAAACCTTACACACTCAAAAGGAATGAGATCTAAAAAAGGGCCAAGCTCATCTACCCTTCCACATAAACGTACAGTGTCCCATAACAGCATCCTCGAAAAGCTTGGCAAAATAGAATTTGCATGTTATTACGTTTAAATTAATTAGAAAAAAAGAACTTGGATAAACTATTACGTTAAATTAATAATCGCAAATTCTATTTTGCCAAGCTTTTCGAGGATGCTGTTATGGGACACTGTACGTTTATGTGGAAGTGTAGATGAGCTTGGCCCTTTTTTAGATCTCATTCCTTTTGAGTGTGTAAGGTTTGGCTGTATTTCTACAAGTTTTTGTTATGTTTGAAGATACCCCGTGAACTTCTTCATACAGTTCAAATTTCCGGTTCCTGAGAGCTTGCGCAATTTTTTGACGCACCTCATTATGACGTGAGTTCCTGATTATTGTTCACCATGTTTGCAGAGCCAAGTACATGTGCAAGAGTTTCAAACTCACTGCAGTGTGTTCTCACGGAAACAACGTAACACGTCATTCTTTATTGTGTGCAGAGGTAGCCTCTTGACATAGAAGGACTCCCTTACCTCTGTGCGATATAGATCACACCATTTGGCATACTCCCGTTTGCGGAGATGATCTCGTAGGTTCCTGCCAAAATTTCCATGCACATTTAAAAAAAATTGTAATGTACAAAATATTGTAGAGTTGAATAAAGACTTCACATCTTGTGGTCATTTTACTTTCGAAGAATAATGTAAATCCCACACATAACAAATACCTTGTAAAAATACAGCCAAACCTTACACAATCAAAAGCAATGAGATCTAAAAGAAATGCCAAGCTTAAAATGTACCCTCCTCCATTTTCGGTATCTTAAACCATAAATTCACTTTGCCCTGTGACTGCATCCTGGCAAAGCGTGGCAAAATATTTGAAACTCTTGTTTCAAAAGTAAAAGTTCGTGCAAATTTATTTGTAGTAGCCAGTAGCCAGAAGCCAGTATTAGTAGCCTCTTTTTTATTAGTAGCTAACATCCTTAAAGTGATTTTGAGCATGTTTCAAGTCATTTTTTTCACTAAGAAGGAATGTTCGTACCCTAACCAAAATTGGCATTCAGTCATATGACTGATTTTCAGTGGGGAAAATGAAACCAAACTGACCAAGCTAACCATGTAGGCCCCGACGCAATCGACGAGTGATCGATAACCAACCAAAGATCGATATTCTATGATGGAAATATAGCAATCAGTGGTATGGACAGTGGATCAACGACAGAATCAACCAGGCCGATTTAGCACAACTTAGAATTTATAATGTGCCTCGTTGCTAGGACGGTTCCAATGTCACCGTTTTACAAATTCCTAACCCAAGAACTGATGGACTTAAAGTCCAAATCGGAAGTTTACAAACTTCTGCCTAAAGCGGGAGTAGAATCCTGGACTTTCTGTATTGTACGCAGAAATGCTAACCACAAGACCTACAAGCCACACAACAAGACCAACGAGCTACACTTATTTGTATTTGAATTTTATAATTTGGTTCTGGGGCCTCATGACCCTTTTCTAACTCTCTATGGAGATGGACATCTTAATTTACAATTAATTTTAGAAATAAATAATAAATAAATAAACAAATTCCCTGTGGATAATAAAATGTGTTGAAACTTGAAACACGCTCAAAATCACTTTCCGGATGTTAGCTACGCCTCCTCCTCTACTCCTCACCCTTCTCATTCTCCTCCAACTACTACAACTTCTACTAGCTAATTCGCCGTCGATGTTGACCAAAAGAGGGCTACTACAACGTTCAAATTTTGCTAGGTCATTTAGTCATAAGTGATATACGTATTTCTGAAACAAAGTTGAAGAAATTAATCGGAATTAGGCATCAAAATCGAGATTTTAATAACAAGTCTTTCATAGGAATAATGCATCCTACACATAAAACAAAACTTGTAAAAGGACACTCAAGCCATACGCATTAAAAAGCACTACACATATGTAGGCCTACAAGGTTTGAGCGGAAAATTAGTTTGTGATCAGAACTCAGGTCGATTTCCGTCACATAAACAAATTGGCATTGTTGGCTCAAACGTTAAACGCGCGACTCTGTTTCGGGAGGTGGTCCCGAATTCAAATCCCGTCGAGACCGGCAATCCTGACTGAAGGTTTTTTCCGAGGTTTTAAATGTAAGTGAACGAGTCCACGAGGCAATCCGGTACTTCCGTCATATGGTGGAAGCCAGGACGTTCGCAATCTACACCGACCACTAGCCATTGATATTTGCGTTCAAGCAAAAGTCTGACAAGTGTTCCCCGCGGCAATTTCGTTACCTAGGTTACCTAGGTTACCTTAATTATTATTAACAGCCCTAGGATATCCCTTCACAATAATAATGTCCTAATACGTATTTGGATGAGCGTAGCGAGCGTAGCGAGCGAAGCGAAGATTCCATTTCACTACACTGGAGAAAAAAATCCGGAATTTTTTTTTTTCTTCTTCTTTTTTTTGTATTTTTGTGTGTCTGTTAACACGATTCCGGCTAAACCGATACTCCGATTGTAATGAAATTTTATGGAGGCCTTCGAAATCTCTGAACTTAGAACTGCCACGTTTTTGAGCGCAATCGGGAAATTATTTCTCATGAAAATCGAAATTTTACGGTTTTTTTCATTTTTAAAACAATTCTTTGACTTATAACACCTACATGCTTTATCCTATTGTAATGATTTTTTCACAGAACCTTAATTTTATGAATTAATATATTTGTGTAAAATTTGAGCGCAATCGAATAACTATTTCTTATGAAAATTTCATTTTTACGATTTTTTTCTTTTTTAAAAATTACGATTAATTAAAAAAATAAAGTTAATTTTTTATTTAATTTCATTTATTTAAAAAAATCTTCGACTAATTAATGATTTTTTCACAGAACAAACAGTAAAAATCCGCGTAACACATGGCAACTTAGTGCACCAATTACGCTCATCCAACAACGCGGCGGGACTTAAGCGTTTTCCTAGTATAGTTAAACGCCAGGGGCATGCACTGCACCCTGGGCAGGTTCCTACGAACAATTAATATATCAACTCACAAAAGTCAATTCAGACCCAGCATTAAGCTATGAAGCTTCGCAAACGCTTTTTCAGGGGCGTTGTTGGATGAGCGTAATTTTTTTAAATCGAAAAAAGCGTAAAATTGCGATTTTCATGAGAAATAGTTTTTCGATTGCGCTCAAATTTCGCACGAATATATAAATTCATAAAATTAACTTTCTGTGAAAAAATCATAACAATCGGATAAAGCATGTAGGTGTTATAAGTCTGAGACATTTTAAAAAAATCGGAAAAAATCGTAAATTGCGGTTTTCTTGAGAAAAAATTTTTCGATTGCGCTCAAAAACGTGGCAGTTCTAAGTTCAGAGATTTCGAAGGCCTCCAGAAAATTTCATCGCAATTGGAGTATCGGTTTAGTCGGAATCGTGTTAACAGACACACATAAATACAAAACAAAAGAAAGAAAGAAAGAAAAAACATTCCTGATTTTTTTCTCCAGTGTGGTGAAATGGAATCTTCGCTTCGCTCGCTACGCTCATCCAATAAACACAGATCTAAAATGCATTGCATAACATACTACCATCAAATTCCAACTCGCAACCTTCTCGTGGTTTGGCCCGTGATTACGGGAGTTTTTCTCCCTGAAACTAATGGCGAGCTCTGGGTCGTCGTCGGGGAACTTTCCCCTTCCCTTTGACTACCTCCCCGACGGCGACGACAAAGACAACACGGACGGATGATGACACAGACGGAGACGACCACGACGTGGGGAACCCCTGCCCTCCCCATACGCTTTCGGCTGGTTCTGACCAGCACAGGCTTTGTCCACCCCTTGTTCCCCCGCGTCATCCCTTTCGTCCTTCCCTTCGTCTCGATTAGCCAAGTTGCATAAATATGAGACGTAAAGCAATATCCATTCAATATCCAATCAACATACCACGATTGCAAGTATGTGTAGTATAAAAGCAAACGGTAGTGTACATAACTTCACTTTTGAGAACAAAATAAAAGGGCATTGTGTTGGTCTATACAATATGACGATACCTTCGAATTTTAATGGTACCTTCCTCTCAAATTATTATGGGATGCAAGTTCAACACAAGGTGCGTCATATTACATAACGATGTACAAACGCAAACAAAGTTTTTCAAAATAAATTGTTATCCCACAATTTGATGATTTGATTTTTTCAATCCCCTGTCACCTAAATATAAAAAATAATAATCTCACTCACATACGATGATTGACAGTTTCCGGACTCGAACCAGCGTCACTTTACGGTGCAGCAGAGCGTCGGCGAAGGAGCCGTAGATCATAGCGAATACATACTGGCACAAGAAGGGAAGGCTCGTAAGCCAGCTGCTCTGAAAAATAGCAAGCGAATCAGATCCATGGCAATGCGCTCTTTTGTTACCAAGAAGAGTGCAATGCAAACACTATCTTTGTCCTGTCAACGACACGACGCAACAGCCCAGTGATCATACACAAGTTACATATGACTTCCTTTTTGAGTTTTTTGAACGTAACTTGTTGTATCTTGCAAGTTGCATAAGGTGCAATATTATATAATAATAATTGGCAAAAGTATTCATTAATTACAAGCAAGAAAACACTACGAAGAAGAATAGAAAAATACAAGAAAACGTTCCCTTCCATTTTCAAATCTCGTTGTTGGTGGAGGTCCAGAGTATAAACAGGTACATAAAACTAAACATACGTTATGTTCGTACATTGAAAACGCATTGTCGGTTGAGGTTTCGGGTTATTTTTTTTTTGTAATTTTGGGTAGGCCCTCCCATTAGCCCCCCCCCCTTTCATGATGGTCAACCTTTATGTCATACAAAAACTATGTATCATCCTTGTTGAAGAGAAATGTCAACGAAAAAACTAAAGTCGATCGAGCGTCTACACTCTACAGTCCAAAGCCAAGGATGTGGGGTCTTCACCTACACTCTACAGTCCAAAGCCAAGGATCTGGGGTCTTCCCACAAGAGCGTCTACACTCTACAGTCCAAAGCCAAGGATTCTGGGGTCTTCACCAACAAAGCGAGCGTCTACACTCTACAGTCCAAAGCCAAGGATCTGGGGTCTTCACCACACAAATAGTTGTTTCCGCACATCATCACACAGAGCTGAAATAATCATAAATATAACTATTTTGAGGTTTTCCTTGTTTCCTGCTTATGTCATCGTTTATGAGTTCATCTCTTATCACTGCGGGTCAGCTGGTGTATGTTGTGAGATGAAACATACAGATTCTTACATCGTGTTTTAGACGTATTCAAGAAGAGTAAGTCCGGCCAATCCAATGGTCACACAAATCTATGCCTTTTATTCAAAGATTCGGGTCTAGAAACTAAGAGTTTTATGCTGTCATAATACGCTTTCCAAACACCAAAACCCATTCTAGAAGGCGAGTTGTGTTTTATTATAATTCGTGGCCACATTGCAACAGAACATATTGGCATAATTATATGTATCATATATAATATGTATAGGTATTGTATCCTATCAATATCATACACTTAAATATTAGCAATACAACACAATACATATTTCAGAAGGTAGCTATATCCTACACGAAACACATAAATATGAATGGTGTATATATGCTGTGCATGTGAATTGAAGTGTGAATATATCCGTATGTAGGCCTTCATGCGTTGTTGAGTGAAGGAAATTATTATTCAAGTTGATTACTTACATATAATAGACTGGATTAATAATTGTCTTCATAGTTTATTCCATCCACGGGACTGGTTCACAATCAATAAAATCTTGAGAATCCCAAAACTCCGATTTTCGACGTCACCTGAACATTTGTAAATCTCACCTTTTGTAAATCGAACCCTAATGAGCTGCTAATGTATTTGGGCACTAGCGTAGTAAACGTGTGGAATCCCCAGTCATTCCCGAAGGCTGCGACACAACCCACCCAGAACTGCAGGGACATCATCACAGACCTCCAGGGCACGGGTAAACATCCCTGTACATTAAGAACACATGGACATACATGGCATACACACAATATGACACTTAGGCCCAGAATTTCAATGTCCACCACAAATTTAACATTTATTAAACCTACATGCTTCTTGGTGGATGCCATTGTAATTATAGAAATAAAACGGTCATTAAAAGTTTAAGAAATACGAGCGATTATTCATATTAAAGTAAAAATTTTAATAGTAAAAAGGTCGTTGACTTATCATCCATCTTCCATAGGTTAATTTATTAACATAGTATGTCAATAAATATGTAACTAAGTAATCAGTGCATATAAACCTGTGGAAATGGCGTCGCAAATTTAGTTATTTACTAGTAAGTAGTGTTTTTGTATTTTTTCGTCATCAAAGTGTAATGTACAGTAGAAAAATGAATATACTACAAATATTAAAATATATAAAGACGCATCGGCATGGCTGGATTGCAGACACCCTCGCTCAAAAAAAGATCAGTGATTTTGAGTGAGGATTTAGGATACACTTTAAAAAATTAATACAATTCTATCTTATTCAAAGCAACATATGCATACAAACATTCGAATAAGACAGTAGCAAATTGAAGGAAGAAAAATGAAAAAAAAATGTTTGTGGACAGTAATTTAAATTGCAAAAGGATAATCAGGGAATTTTCTTACTGAGAAACTTTCCGGTCCCATCTGACTATATGAATTGTACAGGAACATAACACCTATGCTCGTATGCCCACAATGTTTTCTGTGCAATTCATGCCATTCAATGTCCAAGAGAAGACTGACTATAATCCATCACTTACATCATCCTTGTTGCTCTGCTGGTAGATGTTGTCGAGTATGTACCTCTTCTCCTTGGTGGTGATGCGCGGGTGTAGCTCGGCGTGTCAAACACGAGGAATGTCCAAGAGAGCACCAGATGAGTGAAAGTCCTCGCTCACGTAAAAACCAGCTCCCACCCCCACGAGTCTAGGATGTAGCCGAGGAGAGGCAGGGAGACGACAAGCCCCAGGGAGGCCCCTGAGAACAAAGAAAATCATAGTTCAGCGATCTTAGTTTAGAACTTGGATTTTGCCTATCATTGTTTCAAAGATTCCAATAGACTGGTAAAAAAATTGAAGATTTTTATTACTAGCGGCAAAATGTGAGACATTGGGTACCGGGCTGATCAATAGGTAAAACACCCCAATAAATCCGAATTTGCCCGGTACCACCTCGGATTTTGGCCCGTTTGCCCAGAATCCAAGATGGCGTCCAACAAAGTGTAAAATCCGGATAAACCCATTAAAAGTACTATTTTTATTCAATGAACACGTCAGCCATTGCTCTTCAAAACAGCTGTTAAGGCTTTCTTTTCTTGTGGGTAGTGCGGTCAACATCCGGCGAGCTTTCAACAGAACTGAGGTAAACAAAGAATTAATTGAGAAACCTGAAAATCCTCCGAAATTTGCTTCCCTGCCATATATGAAATTGACTACTGATCGCCATAGCTCGTTCCCTTTGTTTAGCTAGACATCAAGACAATATTTAAGCCTATAAATAAAATTTCTACCATGTTGAGATCCCCAAAGGACCAGTACATCTAGCCGGAAGTGGATTTTAAAAAAATCCCTTGCAAGTGTGGCTGTAGCTATGTAGGCCAGATTTTAAAGGGGACAGTGGCAACAAGGGTAAAAGAACATAAAAACCATCGTAACAAGGGTCACGTCGAGTTGTCTGCAATTGCAAAAGCATTCCATAGACAATATGGCTGACTCAAGGCATGAGATTCTTTTTGATGAAACAAAAAAAATTTGCAAAGAATCTGCTTCTGGCTAGACTCATGAGGGAGTCAATTGAAATTTCAAAAACACCAACAATGGAATGGAGATGTAGGTGGTTAAAAAACTTAGTGATTCGTGGATTCCTGGCTTTAAATTTTAATTAATTTAATCCCCTCTCAGGGAAAAAAGGCTTTTACAAACCAAGAACTACCACCAGATCAACAACAGCATCAACAGCATCTTCATCCACAAGACCAACCTACACCACTACCACCACCTCCACAAACACCTCAACCACCACCACCACCACCACCACCACAACAACAACAACAACAAATAGAGCCGTCCACCGCCATGCTGGCAGTTCCAAGAAGAAGTGAACGTTTGCAACAGAGGCAAACAAACGAAAGAACAGCAGTCCCTTGAAAATGTCATCCACAGTGATGACGCTACGTCGGGAAATCTAGAATAATGAAACTAGGAAACGCTCAGTTGGAACGCTTTGATAAGCGAGCACGTGCTATAGTAGACCCACATTGCACATTTTTTTTTTTTTTTTTAATTTGCGACGTTCGCTGTCCACAGGGCCATGTATCCAAAATTTTTTATTATTGAAAGGGTTTTGGGTAAAAAACCCGTGGGTAATCCTTTACTTTGTGGATAAAATCCACCGCCTCTAGAGAAACCTGACTCCTTGGGGTTTAAATATTTAAACTCTTTTTTGACAAAAAATAGACTGCTTCCTCGAAAGTATTTTGATTTCTTCTAGGTGGCAGTGCATTAGAAACTTCGCGGTCTTTTTGTTGCCATGGCAACGTTACTTTTTTTTATAATGTAATTTTCCCTCTACACTACTTATCGGATCAAAATAAAATTAACATATTCGTGACCGGACGGACATTCTAAATGATTTGGCTATCTCAGATTTTGTCGCCGTTAGTTGAAAAAAACTTTCGATAACTTTAATGTAACCCTTTTAAAATTTTTGAACGATTTTGCCCCAAAAACTAATGGCATTCAATCGAGAACGAAGCTTGCGGATGGTCAAAATTTCAACTCGATCCGAGCCTCCGTTCGAACGTTATGGCGAGACATACAAAAAAACAAAAAACAAAACAAAAAACAAAACCAATGACTAATTTTTCCGGCAGAGTCAAATGGAAACGCTCGCTTCGCTCGCTTAATTATTCACCATTACGACGCGACGAAACATCCCGTCAATGTTATAATTTCTCTTCAATTATATCGGGTCGCGAAAGTATAACTTGTGGAATTATTATTATTATTATTATTATTATTATTATATTATTATTATTATTATAAGTAGTAGTAGTAGTAGTAGTAGTAGTAGTAGTAGTAGTAGTAGTAGAAGTAGTAGTAGAAGAAGTAGTAGTGTAGTAGTAGTAGTAGTAGTAGTAGTAGTAGTAGTAGTAGTAGTAGTAGTAGTAGTAGTAGTAGTAGTAGTAGTAGTAGTAGTAGTAGTAGTAGTAGTAGTAGTAGTAGTAGTAGTAGTAGTAGTAGTAGTAGTAGCAGTAGCAGCAGCAGCAGCAGCAGCAGCAGCAGCAGCAGCAGCAGCAGCAGCAGCAGCAGCAGCAGCAGCAGCAGCAGCAGCAGCAGCAGCAGCAGCAGTAGTAGTAGTAGTAGTAGTAGTAGTAGTAGTAGTAGTAGTAGTAGTAGTAGTAGTAGTAGTAGTAGTAGTAGTAGTAGTAGTAGTAGTAGTAGTAGTAGTAGTAGTAGTAGTAGTAGTAGTAGTAGTAGTAGTAGTAGTAGTAGTAGTAGTAGTAGTAGTAGTAGTAGTAGTAGTAGTAGTAAATGATAGCAGTTGTAATAAAAGTATGCCCCGACTGGGGATCGAACCCAGAACCTCTGGCTTAACGCGCCATAGCTCTGCCAATTGAGCTACCGAGACATAAGACACACCTTCATTAAACTGCTATTTGTTATGACTGTTGACATCCATGATAATAATCCTACAGAAGACTGCAATGTAGCTGTCATTACTGAAAGAACACATGGAAAAATCCAGTCACTTCTCATCTCCCATGAGTTGGGTAGTATGAATATACGGTTTTTAAGCATAAGCCCGCTTTGAGGACATTATTAGTAAATAATAGCAATTATAATAAAAGTATGCCCCGACTGGGGATCGAACCCAGAACCTCTGGCTTAACGACTAGTTATTAGTTAACGACACTGGCCAACTGGCCAACAAGTGTAGTTGCTTCGCCTCCTGGGAGTTGGTCAAGCGGATTAAAGGAAAATACAAGAACAATTAGTTAGAGGGGTTAAGTCCATTGAGCAAAAATGTACCCAAGGCATGACAAAAACTTCTTTTCGTCCTTTTTCGTAATATTGGAATAATTTGGGACAAAACGAGTGGTCACACGATACACTTTCGTAATATTGAGGGGATTTATGACAATTGGCCAAAGGGCGCATAATCTGATCAGATTTACATACATGGTGAAATTTTAATTTTTTTAAGAAAGTTTAGACCTTAATCTACAATACATTTTAATTTGCCGTTCTAAATATTATATTTGAATACAATTTATTTATTTTAGTTTTATCAACTCCTACTCTTTCTCCTATAAGCAAGCAACTTTTTTGAGGGCACCTCGAGCCATTTTTTTAAGAACATTCTTCTGAGTGTTTTAGCCAAAATTCACGGCTTTATCACTTAACCCATGACTGATAAGCTAATCCTCTCAGCACAGTGAGTAAATTTTTGGAAAAAAGTCAAAGGGTTTAAAATCTGGTTAGATATACATATATGGTAACACATTTTTTAAAAATTAAATGTTGGACTTTTATCTACAATATGTATTATTTTTGTAATCTTTGGATCAAAATTAGTTTGATTTTTGATTTTTTGAATTTTAAAAATATGCCATTTTCACCCCCTTCTACCCCCTTAACCGGACGGATTTTTTCATGGCACCTCGAGGCAATTTTCTCAGAATATTTTTCTGAGTATCAGACCTCTACCACAAAACCCCTGATTGTTCTTGTATTTTCCTTTAATCCGCTTGACCAACTCCGAGGAGGCGAAGTCAATTGAAACCATGCGACCCAACTACACTTGTTGGCCAGTTGGCCAGTGTCGGGTGCGGGGTACAGGGGTGCCCAAAGGGTCAATTGCATGATTGTGCTGGATTTGCTTACCGTTTTTATTTTTTAATGCTTATCGTTGAACGAAATTTATTTTCGGCTTTCGATTCGTGTAAGGAATGGAAAATAGAATGTTGTGCATATTTTGATTTTCTTGTATGTTCCAGTAACTAGGGAAACGCCAAAGTCGTTGTTAAACGAGTGAGTGAGCCATGTGTTGAGTACCCGGTTACATTACTTTTCTTCCCCCTACATTAGGCCTACCTAACCTACCATAGCCTATAGAGAGGCGCATTGGTCTTACAGTTGACGCGCCCGTATACCTACAAAACTTAAAAAACAAATTATTTATACGAATATAAATATCAAACATAAATGCAAATGTTCCCGGGTACTCACCACATGACTCGCTCACTCGTCTAACAACGACTTTGGCGTTTCCCAAGTCTAGTTGGCTTAAAGCGCCCTTAAGGCCGCTTTACATGGAAGTAGAGGGAAAGTAAGGCGTCTAAAACAACGATCCGTGGATCCTAATGGATCCAAGATGGCGGCGATGACGTATTTCCGGTCACGTGACAGCCGCCATCTTGTTTCCGGCCGCCATCTTGTTTCCGGTCGCCATCTTGTTTCCGTCCGCCCCTTTTGTTTGTCGCACGTGTTTCCAGCCGCCATTTTGTCCGCCATTTTGAATTTCCGCCCGCCATTTTGATTTTCAGCCGCCATTTTGTCCGCCATTTTGAATTTCCGGTTGCCATTTTAGCTCTGCCGCCATCTTGGCCGCCATTTTTGTTCAGCCGCCATTTTAGGTCGACCACCATCTTGGCCGCCATTTTTGTTCGAGCGCCATTTTAGTTTTGCCGCCATCTTGGTCGCCATTTTAGGTCGAGCGCCATTTTTGTTCGAGCGCCATTTTAGCTCTGCCGCCATTTTAGTTTCGTCGTCATCTTTGCCGTGTCCTCGTCACCATTTTCGAATTTTCAAATATCGCGCCACTTCTTGGCGTCCCGCGCGCTCCGCGCACTCTAGTAACCATTTTTGGTACTTTGAATTTCACTGATATATTATTTTTTAATTCATATTTATTTCCAATTGAAAGCGACCTGAAAAAAAAGTGTCAGATTACCGTGTCTCGAACCATGATCAACTCGGGCACCTTGGATTACTAGCTCATCGCGTTCACCGCGCGGCTAGCACAGGACACATGCATGGCAGTGGATAATTGTCGATACTTCTAATAGCTTGCAGATAAAGCACGCCTCCTCAGGGACGTCACACAGGCTATTAACTAATAACTTCTGTTAAGTGTTTTCACTTCGCGACCATAGTATTCAATTAGCTATGAGTCTGTGGATCCGACCCACGTGATCTTAAACACCAATGAGTCTAAGCTCACGACCCGCGCTTTTTTCAAATTTTGACAGAAGGGCTTAAGCACCAACAAGCCAAGCCATAAACCGCGGTATTAAAATAGCATACGGTGGATCCAACCCACGTGATCCTTAAACACCAATGAGCCTATAGGTGACATGACCCGCCCCTTTTTTCAAATTTGGCAAAAGGGGCCCTTAAGCACCAGGTCATAGCCCGCGGTATTCAAAATAGCATACTGTGGATCCAAAATGACGTCACGGCCTGCTTTTATTTTTCAAATTTACCAAAAGGGCATAACCGTCAAGCCCATAACCCGCAGTATTCAAATTTGGCAAAAGAGCATAACCACCAGGTCATAACCCCACGATATCAAATAGCATTCTGCGGAATCCAAAATCGTAGGGTTAAACAAATGAGGTAGCAAAATGTCAAACTTTTTAAATTTCTAATATAAACGTCCACCATCGCGGAGGGAAAACCGTCAATATCCTAAGTCTCATAACCCTCAGTATTTAAATAGAATTCGCGGAATCGAAAATGTCGTAGGTTTAAAACAACATAACCTTTTCAAAATGACAAACTTTTTAAATTTCAAAACGAGTTGCATGAAATGCTTCGCGCTGACATGTCCATACATGAAAATACAAACGTCAGCAAGAAATATTCTGTTTTCATAAAACTATGCATTATTATTGCATAATTGAAAGTCAGCATTTTATATTTCACCGGAAATAAGAGATTGCATTCATGGGACAATTTTAAACTGAATATGTCATCATCTAGGTGCCCGTTAGGGCGCCGCACCCAAAGCCGCGGTGCGCTACACACTCAAGCACCTTATACACCAAGCAGAGTTGGGGTGATTTCGAGGTGTTACCCAGCCGTCATGTAACGTGATGTGAACTTAAAAAAACTATCACAATCGAGGGGATTTAGGTACCTGACAACACATGCCAAATTTTATTGGGTACGATTATTCCTTTTTGGTGAAAAAAATGGCTTGAAACATGCTCAAAATCACTTTAAGGATTTTAGCTACTGCCTACTACTGCCTACTACTGCCTACTACTGCTCACATCTAATACGTCGGCCGCGATTCTGACCAGACGGGTGGGACTACAATTTTAATATTTTACATGGACATTAAGGTTATAGAATGATAGTCTCTTTTGAAAAAAAAAGTTGAAAAAGTTTGTTTGGGAAGGCTTCCAAATAAAGGTTTTAAAATAAAGCCTTAAACACTTGGCATACAAAACAACAAGTAACCATAGTTACTTGACACTTTTTGACGGTATAAGCAGAGTAGGCGGGAAAGTGCGATACGTAAACAAATAGCGGACATTTAAAATTTTTCTTCTTTGTGTGGAACGAGGAAAAAAGGGGTCATTATACTCTCATTTAAAAAAAAATCAGAAACCGTCCCCGGCCTAGGCCCAGATGTGGAAAATTATTTATAATGCAAAAGTGTAGGTCTAAAGTTCCATTTGGCTATAGGACTAGTAAAATTCATACTTACATTATGTGTTTGACAAGCCTAAACCAACCCTATGCCAGCACAAACATTGTTTTGATATGAACTTGCTCAAAGTTTTTTTACATAATTGCAACAATCAAATCATTCAACAACTTGTCTTGATTGGCCAGCGTTAGAAGGCACTGCCATCTAGAATAAATATAGAAACTTTTTCGAGCTCTTTGCTATACGCAAATCTTTTTAAAGTGTTTGGATTTCGTGATGACTCTTTCAACCATAGACATTCCTATATAATTGGCTAGACCAGCAGTCGGTGGTCCACTTCCGGTACAATAGAAGCCATCTTAAAAGACAGTTTACATGTTAATCAAATGGAGCGATTTGTGGCCAAATAGTTCTCAAGATTGCCGCCAGGTTGACAGGTAAGCATACTAGCCTTTAACACCAAATGATTAGTAAATTCCCTTATGCAATCACTTCGTATTGTTTCTTTGTTTAATACCATGCTGCACAAGCTAAAACCATACGACAATCCAGTAAAATACTTTATTGCATTAAAAAAAGCATAAATTAAAACACCAAATCGCCATCTTGAAAGGGGCGGTTGAGTCTTCAATTGCTACGCTCGCGCCTGTGCGGAGGTATAGGAGACTGCTAATCTAGCCTACTATAGGGGTTTAATTTAAAATCAATGCTTTCAAAATCACAACCCATGACGTTTTCCACGATACCGTTCAAGGGAAAACCAATTCCTTCGAAAACCGAAAACGACTTCGTTTCAAATTGCGTTTTTAACTCATCTCCCACGAACTCAAGAATTGGGGTCCGTCCTTATACCGTCGTTTATACCATGGTTATACCACCTATACCCAGGATGTACATGAAAACCGGGTCTAGATATTTTACATCCTATATTGTTTCTGCTAATACCATAGAATTTAAATCAACTTTGATAAAAATATTATATTTTAGCAAATAATTTTGTAATGGAACTTGAAAAAGTAATGAGATCACACACATACAAAAACTTTTAGAAATACAGCCAAACCCTTTCACACTCAAAAGGAATGAGATCTAAAAAAGGGCCAAGCTCATCTACCCTTCCCCATAAAAAGTTACAGTGTCCCATAACAGCATCCTCGAAAAGCTTGGCAAATAGAATTTGCATGTTATTACGTTTAAATTAATTAGAAAAAAAGAACTTGGATAAACTATATACGTTAAAAATAATGCAAATTCTATTTTGCCAAACTTTTCGAGGATGTGTT